>OY757928.1:56611769-56766769 GCA_963585895.1 Sepioteuthis lessoniana | reverse complement strand
GCCTACATATTTTCTTCTGGATCCGTTCGAATTCCCGTATTACTTTTATTCGGGGGGAATTGATTTAGGTATTGTCCATAGTTGTATGTATCCCTAGTACATTCTGCCCGACTTTGGGCCATCATCAGGGGAGAATCTATTACAAAAGTGATGTAACTTTTGTTTTAGCAAATTACTACTGTGTAAGGACGTCTTTGCCGTTGGACATTATGGCGTTTGCTTTTAAATGTAATTCTGTAAATAGTGCCAGTAGCTAAAGACATTGAAGTACATTAGCACTGGTAGGAAAATTAATTCTATTAAGTGCTGGTTGCAGGTTTCTAATATATAGTGCTTCGAGAATCTGAAGTTTTTGTTTATTATTTTGATGTTCGAGTATTGTTGTGTTGTCGGTGAGAATTTTTCGTAGTAGTGTTGTTGGGCATGAATGTTTTTTTAAAAGCTGAGCTATTGAACATGTGTCAGAAAGGTGCATTATAAGTCTCCTTATCTCCGAATACGATAAAAGTAATACGGGAATTCGAACGGATCCAGAAGAAAATAAAATATGTAGGCATAAAATGTCTTTAATATTTTATGAAATTTGCACATATATACATATATGTATCAGTCAAAATATTAATAATGATATATTATTTTATAAATACAAAAGAATATGTATTTGTTAATTAGAAAATATTTTCTGTGTTTGAAGTTCTTTTCTCTCAAGTAAGAAAGCATTCTCCAACTCTTACTGCTAATGTACAATATCTTACGGCCAAATTTAAAGAGTAGGCACAGAAATTCGTAAATTCCTCAATTGATTAAAAAGTTATTTTCAAAAAAAACTATTAGAAACCAAATGGGCTGAAAACCGATACTAATATTTAACATTCTAGTTCTGAAAGAGGAGCAGGTTTCGTCAAGCTAAATCGCTCTGATTACATCTATTAGACGTCTGTCATTTTAGATGGTGTCTTATAATTCCACAAATTAACTGATATGTCTTGTGGGGATACCCAAAAAGTAGAAGTTAAAATTCAGAAATGTTTTTTCAATTACATAAAATAAAATTTCTTTCTAAAGAAATGTAGGAGAGAATTTGTCCTGTCGGTTCCCAGCGACACAGGATGTATAGTTTACCAAAAGTCCACAAGCATAATATCCCACTAAGACCCATTTTGTCAATTTGTTGTTCAGTACAGCATAAGTTTTCAAAATGTCTTGTCAGAATTATTGATCCTGTCCTACAATTTTATTCTAGCGGTTGTTCCTAACTCCTTTTGACTTGCATCAATGATTCACCAACATCTTTGTTGGGTTAACACGGAGTTCCTTGTATCGTATGACATATTATCTCTGTTTACTAACACTCCTTTGGATGAGACAATTGGTATTAGGGTCGATTATCTTTATATATTATTTATATTTTCAAAACCCCCACCATTCCCAGAAAAGTATATTCATAGAATTGATTGAGTTAGCTACTAAAACGGACTCTTTTAACTAAATTAACATTATGTGAAAGCAAGTTGATGGAGTATCTATAGGGAGTTGTCAGGGTCCACTTGCAGCCAATGTATTTGCACAGTTCTTGGAATGACTTTTTTTTCGCAGGGTTCCTAAACAATAGTGTAATGGTCATTACGTGAATGCAACTTCTGCTTGTTTTCTCTTCTCGTATCAGTGTCTGAATAATCTTCACCTCTCGTTGTTATTTACTATGGAAGAAGAGATTTATATGTGCATTTTATCGATTTGTTGGTCTGGACTGTTCTTTATTCCTTTGAAAATAGTGTATATCGGAAGCCTACATTCACGGGTTTGTGCATTAGTTAGAACACCTTCATTATAAAATCTAGGACGATTAACCTTGTCAAGTATCTCGCTGATGATTTTCTCCCGATAGTATGATGACAACAGAGTTTTAAAAAGTCACACTCTTTTAAAAAAAAATGTATATCCCGAGGACCTGAACTCGAGTATTATTAGATTTAAGAGGTATAAATTTTACACTATTAACATATTTTATTCTCCTAAAATCTGGCGTATATGACGATTTATGGGATCTGACCTGCCAGTTAGGTATTTGCTGATAAAATGTCCAAGTTGTTTCTGGGTTGTTTTACTCTGTCAATGTTAGGACAATCTTTACCACCGGTTCTCCCTCCTTGTCTGCCAAAGAAGGATCTCCAACCCTACATTATTACAAAGTATGATCCTCTATAAGTTTCAGTTTCAATGGGATACAGACGATATAGGAAGGATTATTCAAAGGTTATAAGTGCATATTGTGCAGCTGTGCTATGAGACATACGTTGGCGGTCTCAGTTATTAACATCTTGCTCTCAGAAGATCTTGAGCGACTAATATTTTACCACACGGATTATTCAAATGAGTTTTTCTCTGCTCTGCCCATGGTTTGGAGAAAAATATTTAGTACAGTAAGAAGCATTAGCGATACATGAATATCTCCTTAGCCTTTAAACTTATACGGGGAATTTGGAGAATTAAACGGTTTTTCGTCCCTTCTCTCGACAACTTTGCGATTGATTATCCCATTTTTCAAATATATTTTTACTGAAATTTTGTTGCTATTGAAAAAGCACTGGTCGAACGTGTCATTTAGTTTTGTTCTTTTTTCAGTCTTATTTTCGTCGTCTTTTATTAAAGTATTATTTTTCCTTTAATATATATATATATATATATATGTGTGTGTGTGTGTGTGTGTTTTATATTGTCATCTGCCGTATCATAACGACACAATAATAAAGACAGACGCAGGAAGACTTCTTTAACAAAATATTTACCTCTCACTTTATTTGTAAGGGTTCGAAAAGGTTGTGTGGGGTTTTACTGTGAGAGGGAGCTGGAGATCGAACATAACTGCAATATTTTGAACCCCACTTTTATGGCCGTCAACGTTGTGTCTTTCTCGTTCTCCAGGGCTGCTCAAACGGAAGGCTTGGAGTCCACTCTGCTGGGTGTTGGCTTTCTTTACTGCATCTTATCAGCATCTTCTCTGGACCCCAATTCATCAGGGCCCCAAGCCCCTTCGGCCTGGTGTGGCTTTCCCTACTACATCTTCTCCACTGGAAATCGTTCGACGCCCACTCGATCTTTGAAATCGAATGTTTAATTGTCATCAAGCGGAAATAACTGCCATGCAGTTCACAGATCACTCACTTCCGGTGCATCAGTTTATGAGTGTACCATGGGAATTCTTTTAGCTCGTCCCATTTCATCAGCTAATTTCCGCCCACGCGATTTCCTCTCATAACTGCCATTAGAATGTGTCACCTCCTTCCGGTGCATCACCTTGGCATGGCATTTTTCGCCGGGTCAAAAGGTCAAAATACAACATATATATTAATGAGAAAAAAATTACGTAAAAAATTATATATTTTTCATTATTGTTACTAATTTTAATGAAATTTCTGTGGCTTAGACACATTTAGGAAAACATTATTTTTATAAATTATTGTTGTCAAAATCCCCTTAGTGATAGCGAAAAATCAAAAAAAATTCTAAAAAGAATATTTTTTAAAATACCCAAAAGAAGAAATTTCTTGGAAATTTATTTTTCTCGATTTCATATCCTAAATTGTGTTTAGTCTTTTACTAATGGCAAAGAAGCAGTTGTCTGAGTTTTTAAAAAATGTCACATTGTGAAATACACTGATTCTAGACTGTCTCTTGGGATCACAGCAAACAAAGTAAATCGCCATCAATCATCATTTGATGTTTCCTCAAAAATAATAAAGGAAAAACATTGAAACTATGATTTAATGGATATCCTACCAAATATAACGTGATCATGTATTGTTCTAACTAGCTATAAAATACATCAACTTTCTGGGTATTTTTACACTATATATAGAGAGGCCATCATCAGGGGTTGCTTACATGTATTTGAGTTCGGGGATAGAATGAGTTTAAAGAATTAAAGGTATTGATCTAGAATCATCTAAAAAGAGGTGGACAATTTTGGTAAATTCATCCGTCAATTCCAACCTGAAACCAAGACACTTATTATGAAACTTGAAAGGTTCTTAATAAAATCATATAGACTAAATTTCTCTTTATTATTTAATGAAACATGCTAAAATAAAATACTGCTGCCCTACTACTACTACTACTACTACACACACACACACACACACACATATATATATATATATATATATATGACCGGTTTTAAGCCAATAGGGATATTTATTTCAAATTGGACCATGTTTAAGCGGTCGGGTTAAGAACACTATAATGGATTTTAAATTTTCTGAATATATATATATATATATATATATATATATCGGTCAAAATATTAATAAACGTCTATTATGTTTAATGAAATTTATATATATATATATATATATATATAAGTTCCTATACATATACGTGAGTTCTGTCCTGAAAATTAATTGGTCAGGCTGGATTGTGTGAGCTAAGGCTGAAAGAGGGTTAAGCAGATTGTGTTATCATTTACCATTATAACTGTAAATAACTGTAATCTTAGCTTTCTGTAAACATTTTACTTTTTGATATGTCATGTTGTTTCTCTGTCCCAGTAGATGCGGGCGACTCAGTTTTTATACTTTGTTTCTTTCTCTCAACAACAATTAAAAAATCGAATAAGCAAATAAGCAAACTTTTGTGTTAGTGAACAAAGACAGGGTTTAGTGTGTTCTTCATTTTTCCAACGGTGGGGTTACAACCGTACATTTAGTATATAACGGTACAACGTCTACTTAGTACTGTTATAGTACACAATCAACACTGTGGAGAAAACAATTATCACCAAACAAAAGACAAACCCGAAATTTTTGGTCTGGCTGGGAAGACTATATCAGAAACACTGAAGGCTTCAGTATGTGTCTGGAGATAACACCGAGCCTTACATGTATTTTTAAGTGGTAAAAGAAATTCAAAGAGGAGTGTAAGGACGTGAAAGCTCACGATAGGAGCGTGAAACTTTCCCCAAGCTGAGTTGAAGTCACCTTTCAACGTGTAAGGGAGGTAGTTAATGGTAACCATGTTGACTATTCAAATGTTTGCAAATCATCTGGGCATGAAAAGGCCGTGTTTGTAAGATTATCGCCGAAGATTTGGGTATGTAGGAAATACAGGTAGAAATGGTGCGAAACTTGCTGGATAATGATCAGAATTATGCTGGTGTGTCTGGGGATTGTCAATGAATAGAGGTTTCAGGTTTCGCCGAGGTGGAAGAAAGCAAAGCAGTCAAAGTCAAATGTCAAATTCATGTTCATCCCCTAATTCGTTTTTAGAGGCATCGTAGATGGTGATTTCTTGTCACGGGGTGAGACGATCAATTAGATTGTCTATAGAGAACCTGTTGCGTAGGCTTTGATCGGTTTGTGATAAAAATAAAGATTAGGGCTGCTTCACTATGGATATACGCATACTCACAATAGTGTGAGCTTTACGAAGTCCCTGGGCTAGAGGAACATCAATGCACTGGAGCAAACGCCCGATTCACTTAATCTTGCTACTAGTGATTTTCTTCTTTATCCCACGTTCAAAGGGATCATCAAAGGTACACATGTGGAAAGTGTGAAGATCCTCAAGACGGCCAAACAATGGAGGTGGGGAACATCCTATAATAATCCTCCCAGCTGAGCATAGAATTGAGATAGAAAAATATAGGGAAGTTAATTACTTTTATGCAGACACCATTGAGTTTGTTGCTGGGAATCGAAGGAAATTGTTTGTGACACCACTCAGGTTACTTTTCAGACTCTATCTCTGTTTGTCTTTCTGTGTGTCTTTGTGTGTCTTTATATGTCTCTGTCTCTGTCTTTCTCTCTCTTTTGAATAAATTTTAAAACAAATTAACATATGTATTTTAGAGACGAAGTATCGAAATATTTTTCGTGGATTTTTTCATGTGTGAAAGTCCAAATATATTACATGTAAATTAGATTTTAAAAATTAAAATTGTTATTAGCAGTTTTAAATTCGAATATATTTTACTCATCACAGGTGTTAGCAAATAACAGGTGATAGGGAACATCTGATTGGTACTAGATGTTTTATATTCTATTACCTTATTAAAAAGGACATTATATCGGGAGCGGGTGATGATATTTTTGAAAATGTTTTCGGTTACTATAAGATACATATACAAAAATTTATAAAGTTCAAGACTGCATCATGTTTTGATGTCAACCAGTCGATGGGTCGTAGAATATGTACATTGTCTCACTGTAGAGAACAGAGAAGACACATGAGAACTCAAATATGAATAAAGATGGTGGCTGAGAGAAAGTGGTATATAACAGAATCTGTCACAATAAATTAGGTATTTCGAAAAAATAATGTTCAATTTTTTAATAACTTTTCATTTGTGAATTAATGATTTTAAGCACTGTTTAAATCAATCAAAATATCATATCTGAACATCCATGCATTTCTGTAATTGATTAACACGGTTGCCCGAGCAAAAAAAGACAACAAAAAAAAAAAACCCAAAAAAAAACACAAAAGGTTTTAATGCCAAGAAACATTTATATGCAGTTTCAATCAATTTCTCCTTTGGAATGGAATTTTTGGAATAAAAATGTAACTGGGTGTTGGAACAAATGATATCGGGGGAGGAATCATAAAAATACGGTGGATGAGGCAAAATCTAATATCACTACTCATTGAACTTTTGTTATGTCATGCTGGAACATGTGGTCGAACCTAGTCATTCAGGTAAAATGTGACCGAGTATTGTCCTCTTGGCAACATTAGACCCGGCAATGTCATCTGGTATCATGTAGCTGAGAAATTTCATCCTGGCAACATATAACCGAGTATTGTAATCCTGGATACATTTGACCCATCATTGTCATCTGGTGACCAAGAATATTCATTCTGACAAGATGTGACCGAGCATTGTCATCTGGTAACATTTTCAAAGCATTTCATATGGTAACATGTGACCGAGCATTTTCATCCTGGGTACATGCGACCGACGATTTTCATACTGGCGACATTTGACTGCCCCTTGTCATCTGGTAAAATTTGACCGAGCATTTTCATCCTGGCAACATCTGACCGAGTATTGTCACCCCAGCAACATGTGACGGAGTGTTGTCATTTTGGCAAAGTGTGACCGAACATTATCATCTCATAACAGTTGACCGAGCATTGTCCCGAAACCAAATTATGACCAATCTTGAGCTCATCTTGCAAAAGAGTGAAAGCTTCACTACTTTTTCCATGTCCATGTTTAGGGACATATAACATTTAAAATTAAATTTTAAAATACGTGATGTAAAATTAACAGAGAGGATTCTATATTTATGAGTAATACGGATTTTTTATACAACTAATATTGCATTTTTTAACAGAAATTTAACAGTTTTATACTAAAAATCAGACTATATTTTCCGAACAGCATAATTATAAAATTTACTTAATCTAACACACATTGCTTCTACTGAATGCTTTTTCTAAGTGTTCATTCACTCATGTATTGTATCAGACCCATTGTTATATAACGTTTATGATTTGACAGGAACCGGTGCTTTTGGAGGGACTTTAACGAATGCAATTTACTATTCTTTCCTCAGAGTGACACATGTAATTCAGGTTGCTTGCTGTTCCAGCAATAATTTCTAAATTGACTCTCGTCTCATAAGGGATCATGTTCATCGGGGGTTTCTAATGTCTTATAGATGAAATATAAATGCTTTCAGTTAATTCTTAGGAAGTTACCTGACAAATATTTCGTCCATATGTTTGTAATTCTTTTTTAATGCAAAATAAGTCTGTTCTTGGAAACAATACAGCTGACTGTAGAGAATGGAGTTGATTACCAATATTAAGCTGCTCTGAATCAACTCATTTCTGTAATAAATGTCTGCTTGTGAATAATTGTAGGTACAGTAAGCATCCTAAGGTAGATGCGTCCTGTAAAGTGGAGTAATAATTATCTGCTCTAACCTACATATTCAAAATATGGTTTTCAATCTTATAAGATATCCATTCAGAAAATAAGGTAAATTTTGTCAAAGTATTTACCAAAGTATTTGGCACTAAGAAGCCACTGTTTACAGTTGCACCTTTTACGAGGAAATTATTTTTTGATTGTTATTTCAGGTCCTAGAAGTCTGTCAATAGGACTTTTTTTTACTGACGTCTGCCCCCGGAAATGTTTCTTTACTGGACTGTCAGTGTGTTTGTATTTGATTGACTCCCTTTTTTACTCTGTCCAGTAGTGTCACACCAATATTTAACCAATTTGTTCTCATTTTTGAAATTGAATATGCTTCTCTGGACACATACTTATACTTCTGTAAATTTACCATTGTTTGCACTTGTCAGCCAGCCGATAATTGATGATAGTCCTCTGTTTAAACCCGGGTCACTTAGTTGATTTGTCGACATTTAGAATAGGCATAAAACAAATATTTGTTCGTGATTACAATAATTTTTGCTATGAGACAATTACAAATAATGCAGAGTTTATATATATATTAAAAAATTCTGAAAATAAATTATTTTTAAAGAAAAAATATCCCCTCATTTATCATATGCACCTCGTACATTGTGAATATTGAAATTACCGACAGAAAAGACATTTATATGAACTTCGATCAAGAATTGTCGACATAGATGCCCCTTGAAGGGAAGTGGTACCTCGGAATTTGATATACATTTTCTAAGTGTTTCCTTTTTAAGTTTCACCGATTGTAAGAAATAGTAACTCGAAAAAAGAGTAAAAAAAGAAATACAGTCACGTTCCATTTCGAACTAATTCACTTGAGAAAAATATAAGCATCTCTAACCGGTTAAATAGTTTCACAAGTATTTTTATACGAACATGGCTTTGGCATTAAATATTCTGAGGAAGTTATATGGGAAAACACAAAGAAACCGAACCAAAGCAAACATTCCAAAATCCAAACAATACATCATAAATTTGAGAGAAGTCATTGACTAAGAGGTGGAAGGTATTGTCAAATGGAGCGGTGCTGATTAAGAACTTAAGAAAATTAATCTTTACTTTGGACTTGTCCAATGCATTGAAGTGTAGCTGATGCACTGGGCCTTATTTATCTATTCTAATCTCCTCTTTAAATTTCACTACCTCCGAACAGATTCATCTGGCATTCATACGGTATGGGTAGTAGATTATTAACCAGGTCTCAGGAGGCCTTACAACTCTGCAAGGTTAAGTTTATTGCTTAGCAATTGAAGCACCTTAGTAGGAGAATGCTGGCAGGTACAACCCTTTTTTGGATTAGATGCGCATGGATTTCAATTTATACGTACTTCCCGTACTTGTGTAAAATAGTGACTTGATGGGTGGTCACTGAAATCACCACTATTTTTAACTCTTCCTTATCAACGACAGTATATTTTGTAAAAAAATATTTCTCTGAATGTTTAGTTTTGTTTTCTTCTGGTTGTAACTATTCGAAATTACAATTAAATTGGCGACCCACTTAATAACAGTACATAGGAGGTGCCCGTGGTGTAATGGTTATCGTCGTAGGAAATGGACCCGGCGACACGAGTTCAAATCCTGGACGACACTGATTGCATTTCACATAGCGCTAATACCCTTGGGAAAGGTATGAATCCAATTACTCTCCCTCCAGCTATGGCTAAATAGTAGGACAGACTAGGTTCTTCAGCCTTGGTGAGGCAACTAGTCTAGGAGAAGAAAAACTCTGAATTCAAACCTGTTAAACTCCGCTTAAAAATTTGACCTTGTGTCATATCCTGCCCGAGCGGAGGGGTTGGTAAATATGCTTAATAACAGTACATTATGTAAGTAACCTGAGGCGAGTGTTAGATTAAGCAAACTTTACTATAACAACAAAAGGGAATGGATTCTAGAATGATGATAGCAAATCACGCAATAATTTGAACTGTTGTCTTTGATATCGGCAACATCACGTAACTTACAGTATAGCTTGAAATTTACCTGCACAAAAAAAGTCTAAACTCTTGTGGGTTCGTGCTAGATGAAATATCCGTTAGAAATATTCCACGCAAACGTGTTTATTTCAATATGAAATGATAAAAGATTATTTTATGTAGTAAAAATTTTGAATAAATGACGTTTGTTTAATAAAAGAAAAAAACTATGGAAGACTATTATGCCTAAATGAAGTATAATCGATAAACTACTCTTTTTTTTTTAATAATAAAAGGAATTAATTTTTTTTTTTTTACTTTTTGGTAAAAGAAAGCAGAATTTTTTTAAGAGTCTAGTCTATTAGTTTTGTTTTGCGTCGTCTGTTAGAAGTTATGTTGGCGGTGAATTATAGAAAGACATTTCAAAACAATTTTCTCATCGAATTTTTAAGTAACTTTTATGCAATAAAGAGATGACAGTCTACAGTAAATATCCTGGTTAGGTATAAAAAAACAAAGTATCCATAAGACAAATCAAGAACTAGCAGATCAAAGAATGAAACGTATATATATACATATAGAGAAAGAGAGAGAGTGAGAGAGAGAAACGGAGACAGACAGATAGACATAAAAATGAGTGTAAATGTTTGTGTGTATGTGTTATGTACGTTGCTGAGTATTTTTGTGCGCGTGTTTGTATTCATGTGTGTTTGTGCATCTGTGTATATATGTACGCTTCTGCATTCGTGTATTCATTTTTTCATGTCATCTTTTGCGCGAGCGAGCGCGCGCGTGTGTGTTTGGGCGTTCAGTGTTAATGTGTATTTTCATGCACGAGGTTTCGTTTCTGTGTTTTAAGCGTATATTAGTGTATGTGCTTCATTTTGCCTGTGTATGTATGTGTGTGTGTGTGTGTGTGTGTGTGATTCGTGCGCGTGATTCCGTGCGTTTTTAGTGAGTGTTTGTGTGTTTTTGTATGCATATGCGTGTATTTGTGTCTGTGTGCCTTTTTGATCTTGTGTTTGTGTGATGAAACGTGTGTTTTTATATGTGTCTGTGCTTTGTGTATGTGTTTATGAGTCTTTTTTTTTGTATGTGTTTGTATGGCTGTGCTTCTCTCTGTGTTTGTTTGTCTTTCAATGTGTTTTTGTCTTTGTGGGTTGGCATCTTTGTGAGTGTGGAGGAGGCTTATTGGTGTTCTTTTTATGTGAGTGTAAGTTTATGTATATATTTGTCTATATGAGTGTGTTCAATGATTATAACTTTGGAAGTTTGTTTTTTTTCATTCGAGATTATTATGAAAACTATTCCATCTTTTTTCCTTTTTTCCTAGTAAAAATAGCCGAAAATATTATGATTCCTGAACTTACAAAGGAAGTACAGCTGTTGTCCTGAATTTAAGTTAAATATGTTTTTAAATGTGCGCTCTTAACGGATACAAAAACAAATACACTTGCAAAATCATATTTATCAGAACAAATGCCCACCCACAATCTACAGCATACACATGTATGTATATATATATATATATATAATGATGCAAAGATAATGTTTCTTCGTCAAAATAAATTGATATTGGCACTAACCGTGCTTAAGATTTCTTTCAGTTACATTATAATCAAGAAAACATATTTCAAAATCATATTTGCTATAAGAATAGCGTTTCCTATAAATCACTCTTTGGTTGTGAATTAGTTTCAGTTATAGTTAGAAAGGCACATAATCTCCATTATAATAAGAAGACTTAATATTTTAGCTGTAACGTTAGATATTGAATAAATTGGTCATTTCAGATCTCGTGATTTTTCTTGATCGACGAAATGGAACTGTTTCTTAAAACAATATGGTGGCAGTTTCCTCATGAGCACCATGGAAGAATTGGTGTTATTTGTATATCGAATAATAAATATCCTGTTATAGACACGAGATTTATTATTAATCTAATTAAAACCTGGCCCTAAAACAGTGTAGTGTTCTCTCTACCACTCAAGCACTTGGGGACAGGAAGTAATATTAATATTGCTTAATCAATGTCTGTCTTGTGGTGAGGAAAGGTGTTGAACACCCTAATGTTAGCAATTTTATATAACGTTAATTTCTATTTTCTGATTCCAGTCATGGGCAACAGGTCGTGGGTTTTCAAGCCAATTGTCCGAGAATGGGATAAATATTTATTATCAGTTAATAATATCTTGGAAAAGAACTTGTACACGGAGCGACAGATCTTTCGACCTTTAAGGCGTGCTCACGGGAGCCAAATTAATGTTCGTAGTATAATGACCAAGTGAATATCTGGAGTTTGGTCAATAGCTACAAATGACTGACTGTGGCGTTCTCTCTCGAAGTAAAATGAATGGCGCAGTCAATTGTGGCTACTATGTTGGAGAGGATATTTGTTGGCTAGGAACAGAAATACACAAAAAACGCTTTCAAGATATTCTTTTCCTCCTCCCATCCAGGGAGCTGGGGAAGTAGAAAGAAATGGGAGTGGCTACTAAGTATTTGCTTCCTCGTTGTTCAAGGTACAAAAACTTATTTTCACTTCTTCGCTACGCGTTCACTACCAAGAGAAACGAAGAGTGGATCACAAAATATAAGAAGTAAATACTGTGGTTCAACTAACATCCCGCTTCTACTTCCGCCTCAGGTGGGTGACACTTTTAAATTGTGAATTCTACAAGACCCCTCCGGAAGTGCTAGATCAAGCATATTATGTTATTTGGGCGCGGTGGAAGAGACACCATTAGCATGTGCCTCGTAGTCTTTCGGTTATAATTTTGCACCATCTTCTGTTGAAGCCCTGTATATTCTTTTGTTTTGTTTTTTCTCATCTACCTTACTTTTACTCTGCCTTGATGACATTCAGTCACTAGATGAGAATATATTATTCACTTAGAAAAATATCTTAATTCTCCACCGAATGACCTAGCGATCTTTTCTTGTTTACTGGGTATGACACTGAATTTTCACTTCGTTGCCACTCCTTCCAGATTAACTGTAAGCGGGTGATTTAGACCGTGTTAGCCTATCATTTGTTGGTCTTACAGGCCTGTTTGACATTATGTTTATGATGGTTTAGTTTGCTTAATCAATTTAATGACCCATTATCTAATCTTTTAGTTGGTTTGTTGGTTGGTTGGTTTTTATGGCATACCAACCTTTGTAGGCTATTTAATGCCAAATTCACTTTTATACAAATTATCAGCTCTATTTCAAACAATTCAATTTAGCATGAGTACACATTTTATATGTCAATATATTTCTACTTTAATCTATTTAGTTTAAGTCGAATAATTCTAAATCAACCAATTAATTTTAGTGTAGATTTTGTTTACACACAGTTAAATATCAAAAGAGTTCTGTGTAAAAATATTCACTTTCACTTTAGTATAGTTTCAATGTCAAAATCAGTCCTCGTAAGTATAGTTTCAATATCAAAAACATTTCTATTTCACACAATTCAGATTAGCATTTGGCCTAAAGTGTAGAGTTTTCGCCAATGGTCCGGGAGACTAGGGTTCAATCCCAGGTTGAGTCACACTAAAGACTCAAAAATTTTACTTGATGCCGCCTTGCTTGGCACTCAGCACTATAAAGTAAGGATCAATGGAAAATTGGAGCAATCCAGGGAATGGAGTAGCTCCCTCCCATCCACCTCGGTGAAGTAACTATTGAAAAGGGAGCCCTCGGGTCACTCTCGACTAAGGTCCCAAATTTTGCAGAGTTTTCATTTCAAAACAGCTCTATTTCAATCAGTTCAGTTTAGCATATATACATAGTTTAAAAGTCAAAACATTTCTATTTCAAGTAATTTAGTTTTGCATAAGTACGCAGATTAGTTCTATTTAACCCATAGATTGGGCCCTGTCAGGTGCTTCTACTCCGGGCCAGAATGGACCTGGAAGTGATGTCAATGAAGGGGTTCTCCGCATTCCCCAAAGCTCAAGCCTTACTGGAACTTTACCATTAGATTGTTTAGTTTCATAACTAGGACACTACTTGGTGGAGCCTTCCCCTCTGCAGATGTGCAATCGGTGTATTCTACAGCCCCAGCCGACCAGGTAACTCTTTTTTTTATTGTAGTCATAATTTATTTTCCACGTTCATGTTATATAATCGAATTTCTTATTTGTCAATAATCATTCGTTGTATTCACTTATATGACATCAAGTGTGTTGGTTAGTTTGCAAGGTTTTAGGATATATCAACACTTGTAAGTTATTTAATATTGAATCCTGTTCATACATATTACATATATATGATTTGTGGACCAACAGTTTGTGGCTTAGCTTTTTAAAATTTAAGACTTGTTCACAGTTATGTAGTTTTCAGTATTCCTATTTATAATAATATTTAGTACCAATCATTCATTTGCCCAAAGATAAATGGCTGCAAGTATTCCTATTACATATGATTCTATTTGTATCAATCGTAATTTTGCTGATAGCTAAATGGTTTCAAATATTTCTAACATGTATTATTCTAATTAGTATAAATCATTTATTTGCCAACAGATAAATAGGTGTAAGTATTCATATCTAATACATATAATTCTATTTAGTATTAAACTTTTATTTTTCCCCCCGGATAAATGAATTGAAGTATTGCTATATAACACATATTATTCCTTTGAGTAGTAATCATTTATTTGCCCATAGTAAAATGGTTTTGTAATATAATTAAGGTAATGATTTCTATATTGATTATTTTCAGTTTTTTATATTTTATTATTTAGTTTAGTTAGGCTTTGAACTACTCGGTGTCTATTACTTCAGGTGCATTGTCATACGGTGCAGTCTTACACCCGTGCGGAAAAGATATGACAATCACCGTTTGTAATAATAAACCCCTGACAGGAAATGTGACCGGACGGTTGTTAGAGTAAATTCAGTGGGTTGATGAGGTCACGTCCAGAAGAGATGGTCCAAAGAATTTGATGATTTTGAAGACAATTAGCTGAAGTCGACCGTTGAAGATAGCGGTTGAGTTTTTCGGATCTGATCAGATTATATTTTGGGGGTCTCCACGGGCAGAGATGAATTGAGATCTTAAACACCACAAGATGTGCCGTGCGTTGGGTATAGGGTCAGCATAGTATGGTTAGATAGGCTTTTAAGAATTGTGTCTCTCCCCTCATGTCGCCCAAGACTGAAGCCGGAAATTGATAAACCCGTCCGTATCCAAAACGACAGAGTCCGCCTGTATTTTTATATGAATCTGCATCATAATGCCAATTCAAAGGTTTGAAGTATTGTTGTCTCGTACTAATTGATTTATTTGCCCCCATTTAAATATACTATAGTATTGCTATGTAAGACTGATAATTCTTTTTGACATCGAGGATTTGTTTTCACTATGTTAAACGTTTAAGATGTCCTATTTGTCCCTTTGATGGAATCATAACGGGTAAGACTACTCCATGTCAGATTGACCTTGGGAATAATGGCAGTTGAGGAGTACTCCACATTACCTACAGTTTTAGAACTGAAGCCTCACCATCAAATACCCTTTAGTGACAAATCCAGAATTATTCAATATCGATTATTCCTACGTAATTTACATTATATGGTTTTCACAGTCCCCATCGAATACAAATAAGGTGTAGACAATTTTATGGCTTCACTAAATCATTTGCTTTGAATAGCAATCATTTTATTGCATATAATTTTTATGATTTCAAGCTTTTCTATATGTTACAACTAATTTTCCAAAAACTTCTTTAACCCTTGCAGGCTGCAGAAGCGAAATAATTTCGAATCTTCTGGTATGATAAAAGATTCCATTATAAAACACGATTAATTTTAGTTTAAAAGAATAAACTACAAAATAAGAAGATAGACACAAAACAGTAGATTTACTCAATATGGCCACCATTTTTTTAATTATTGTATCAATACCTCTCCGAAACGATTTGCATGGCTTCAAAATAAATTTTTCATACATTTTCTTCCATTCTTCCTCAATAGCAGTCTTAAGTGAAGGAATATTTGGATGGAACATTGCATTTGTTTTGTTTTCTAAAATGCCTAATATAGCGTAATCAAGGGAGTTAAGGTCTAGGCTTTATATAGACCATAAAGGAACTCCAATTCCTTCGGAAAAAAACTTTTTGGCTTGCTTTCGGTGAAAAGTAAATCATAGATTCTTTATCGTCTCTTTTCTTGTTCTCTCATATTGGGCTGAATATTGATGAATAACAGCGATTGACATAAAAATTTAGATTCATTGCATTCTATTATTTTTTTTTTATTTGACAAATCAGTGGAAAAGAAAACGTTTAAAAAATATTCTATATATTGCTTCCGCAACCTGCAGATGGGACCTTAGCAGTTTTTACCTCCCCCGGCTCACTGTTGAACTGAAAGTAATAATATCTATGTTATAACATCGAAAAGGCACTGCATATATCTCAGAGCTGCTGATGGGACCTTAGCAGTTTTTACCTCCCCGGCTCACTGTCGAACTGAAAGTAATGATATCTATGTTATAGCATCAAAGAGGTACTGCATATATCTCAGAGATGCAGATCTAGATCCTCATCAGCAGTTGCAGATTCATGTCATTCCTGGTATCTATTTTTGTTTAAATGCTGGAGAATACTTCTCAACTAGGGAAATGGTTGTCAAATTCTTGCCCTACCGAGAGAGCTTGAAATTTTAAAACAAATACATTATAATGTTTCTTGCAAGAGAACAATAATCTTTCTACAGGATGATAGTTAATAGCATAACCAAAACTTTTATTTTCTGAGTGGCAGGTGGACTTACTCCTTAGTAGAAGATGAAGACAGCATATTTTATACAGCCTAGATAGGGTGGATGTTTATAAAGATATTGAACTTAATAAAAACTTCCACTATAAAAGCATTGATCATGTAAAATGGCATCGCACAGCATTTGAACTTGTTTTCCATGTCTGTTTTGTTTGATTATAAGCATTATCTCACACAACCCTCTTTTTTCCGCCAGCAGAAAAATCGTGCGTAACGATATATATATATATATATATATATATATATATATATATATATATATATATATCCCAGACAGACGTCATCAGAGATTATTTAGCAGTGTTGGAAACACTTCTAAAAGCTTTAAGTTTACAACATATTCATTCTGTGAAATCTTATCCAGCAAATTGAATTCCACAAGATTATTATGATCAGTAAATGATGACATGTGCCTGTTGGATACGCCTGGGAAGGAATCACAGACAGAAAGAAAGGGGCAAAACGAGATAGGATGAGTCAGATATAGTAAAGCTTTATACAACATCAATTTAGTGAATCGATGTCAGATATTCTTATGTTCTTGTAGTTCATCAATTATCGATCAGTAATTATTAACATATTAGCCCTAATTAGTCTCGGAGAAATAAACAATTCAATCCAAGTGTAACTATATATTAGCTTTGCTCCATCATAATAAAGTAAATGTTTCAAATATCTACCATCACATAAGAACAAATAATATAATGGTGATTATCTGTATAATTCTGTCCGTGCCTTCGTTAGCTGTACGTCGATGTCTTTTTCGGTTGATAAAACGCTGCTTCCTAGGTAGGTGAATTTGTCAACCAGTTTCAGAGAGGTTCCGTCTAGTGTGGAGCAGGCTGCGGTCGTGTCGATACTGCTCTATGGATGCACTACTTGGATGCTGACTAAAGGGCTGGAGAAGAAGCTAGACGGCAATTATACAAGAATGTTGAGAGCAATAATGAACAAGTCCTGGCAGCAACACCCCACAAGGCACCAACTATAAGGTCACCTACCACCTATTACGAAAACTATCCAAGCTAGACGAACTAAACATGCCGGACACTGCTGGAGAAGCAAGGACGAGCTCGTAAGTGATGTACTCCTGTGGACCCCCGCATATGGCCAATCAAAAGCAGGACGACCAGCCCGAACATACATACAGCAGCTATGTGGTGATACGGGGTGTAACCCTGAAGACCTGCCAGAGGCGATGAATGATAGGGACACGTGGAGAGAGAGGGTCAGGGTATCCGAGCTGGCCGCACAACATGATGATGATGATGATGATGATGATCCGTATAATTTTGATTGTGTTTCTTCCGGTCGTTTGATTGTTTTTTGTAAAGTTACGCAATATAAATAAATTTTCGAGAACGAAATGGAATATTCGTCTACTCTTTTCCTCAATTATGTGAGACATATAGCTCTGCCCCGCTGACAAGTGGAATATATTACATCATTCCCTTTCATCCAATTATTATCTTCGATATTCATCTACTCTTTTCCTAAAGTAAGTGTGATATATAGCTCCACCCTGCAGCCAAGTGAGATATATTTCATCCTCCTCTTCCCCCAATCTTCTTCTTAGATATTCTTCTACATTGATGAGTTATCTTCAGATTCCAAACTTTGTTCAACTCAATTGCCTAAAATATCCCTGTACTTACATCATCCCTTTCTCAAAAAGTAGAATTGCAAACATAAGTTATTGTATATTAATCTGATAAACAACCTTTTTATTGAAGAAAGTAAAAAGGAAAAAAAAGGAGCTCCCAATATATTGATCTTGTTGTTGGGGTAAAATTAACTGCTAACTAATTGTATGCATTGGCTATTTGGCAATGAGTAGAGTAATCGCCAATGGCCCGCGAGCCCGGGGTTCAATCCCAGGTTGAGTTATACCAAAGACTCAAAAATGGTACTTCATGCCATCTTGCTTAACGCTCAGCATTACAACATAGGGATCATGGGTGAAGTGGAGCAATTCAGAGAAAAGAGTAGCGCCCTCCCCTACCACTTGGTGTAGTAGCTAATGAAAAGAAGAACCTTCGGGTCACCCTCGACTATAAATATTACATAGTATTGTCTATTGGGTTTTATTCATTGCAACGACACCAATAACATTTATATGTAAGAATGGGCAAAACATCATTTCTTGCCCAAACAGCTCCTCCAGATTTTTTCCTTCAGTGTAATTTCCATGGATTTTTCTTGTCTCTATTTTAAGTGGCTTATTCAGAGAGGCAATTTTTAAAACTTTTTCTTAGTGGCCCAATTCAAAACAATGAATGTTGACCAATCGGAATAATTTTAGCACTCAGAATATGCGGACTATAATCTTCATCTTCATTGTTTTACTGAAAAAGTTTCTGCCGATGCGCCCTTCAGTCTTCAGGTGTATTTTGTCGAGTTCAAGATTTACATAGAACCTCGAACTGCACCCTTTATTTATTTATATATATATAAACAAAGATCTATGCAAAAGTTATCGTCCACTTATAACTTGGGAAAATTTATTCTTATTACCAACTAACGAGGAGCATACGATACGTTTCCAGACTTTTTCGTATGGGCACTTTTATTGATAGTACACACATGAAACTCTAGTCCCTGTCGAAGTAATTTCCTCAGGCAACAATGCATTCGTTGTAACGTTCCAACCACTTCTGGAAGGCCCCATCGAAGTCGTGTGATGTGAGCGTGTCAATGACCTTCGTCATAGCCTCTTTAATCTCCTCAATTGTCTCATAACGACAGCTTCTAAGCTTATGGAATTGCCAGAAGTCACAGGGAGCAAGGTCTGGACTATAGGGAGGTTGAGGAACTATCTTGATGCCCATCTTGGTCAAATAGTCTGTGACAAGGATAGAGTTGTGGACTGGTGTATTGTCCTGCTGGAAATGCCACTGATCTGATTTGAAGAGTGCTGGCCTCTTCCGACGTAATCTCTTCCTGAACTCCCTTTAAACCTCAACATAGTCACCCTAACCCTAACTCTTTGGCCAATCAACTATGGTGTATTGACGTCTTTACTCCTCCCACACCTCTCATCATCCCTCACAGAATCCCTGCCTTCCTTGAATCTCTTATGACACTCAAAGACTGATGCTTGATTCATGCAAAATGGTAGAAAAGCAGTTTGAAACATTCCATACGTTTCTGTGGCATTTTTTCCAAGTTTAAAACATAATTACATTGCATATATTTCTTCTAAAGTGTAAGATAGCATTTTTGAAATTCACCAACTGTGACAATCAGGCTTTAGTAGGGTGTATTCCAATTGCTGCTGTAGCTGTTCATTTGAACCTGAAATCCTAAAATATGGTCAGTCATCTCATAAGATGTATAGCAATAACATACTGAATTTTCAAGAGTCTACGACAATTTTAAATTTCTGCACAAAAACATTCCTGAATCCTATTGAAGGCACCACCTATAAGTGCGTGTTACGCTTTGTTTTTTAAAGATAAAGCATCGTGACAGTTGAAATCATTTTCATATGTTGTCCTATGCTAGTCACTGTATTTAATGGTAGCTAAAGTTCTATGACTACCTCATTCGTTTCCGTCTTGTTGGTTTATCAACTTCCTCTGTGCCGACGTTTTGTTTGAAAGATCCACAGAGGGGCGATGACACAATTTATCCAGAAAATCTGATTCAACCACTTCACATAAACTAATCAAATTACACTGGCTTAAAACAGAAAAATATTAAATAATTATCATTTCAACTTGGTAATGTACATTGTTTATATTTCATGTGGCTTCCTTTTTCTTGAATAATTGTTCCAATGCCTCTAGAAAATGTTCAGTACAAATCTTTCAACATACTTATAGGTATAAGATGCCATTATTTTTTATTGAACCACACAACTCTTCAGTATTTGGAGGATTCTTCAGACGAACCCTTCTCTTTAGTCCTGTGCATATTTGCTCGATCCTATTTAAGTCAGGCCACTGAGCTTGATAATATTTCAATACGGTAACAACTATATCAGCCAAACCCTCTTGTGCTGCACAGGATCTGTACCATGGAGCTCAATCATGCTGAATCATCTCACCTTTATCCAAGTTTAGTAACATTGTCACACAGTAACTGAATGTATTTGTCACTATTCAAGTTGGTATCAATGTAACCAACTTCCTGGAATCATCCCTTTTAATGTGGCCCCAAAGCATTAGAGTGTTACACCTAAACTACAGTGTTTTCGTTGCATAACATGAGTCGTTTCGCTTACCTGAAGGTTTTCTAATAAATTTGTGTTTAATAAAATGTAGCTCCAACTTAGTTTCATCGCTGAATATAAAAAATTTAAAACATTTTCATCCCATAGTTCGTACCTCTCAGCTCAAATTGATATTGTCTTCAAATGCTATTTGGTTAATGCTAGTTTTTAGCTGTCATATATGCTTTCATTTCATATTCTAAAAGTATATGTTTACTGGTACCTACTGATATCAAATTGGACAAGTCACACACACCCATCACTTGTTTTGCGATTTGCTATGGCTGATCTTTTGCTGATCTTTCCGTAATATGCAGTATTGCAGATTTCGAAGTGGACTACATTTAGATCAATCCGAAACACTTTCAGTTATCAAAAACTTCTGATAATTTCCTAGATGCTGTTTCAAGAAATACCAATTTCCTCGGCTTTTGTTCGCTGGCTCACTTTCTTTACCATCTTCGGAATCTTCATCCTCATTTCTTTGGAATCTAAACAACTTGGGCGATATGTGAAACAAGATCGTCTTATAGTGGGAAGCCCCGCACAAATAGAGACTTATGCACGACTAAACTAAACAGCGATTGGTATCTTTGTTATTTCTTTATTGAGGTGCCTCAGGCGCCGAAAGATAAACTCCACATTGCAGAGCAAGTAGGTCTTGGGAGGACGTCTCCATAAGACCAGAGGATTCAGCTCATAAACACCCACTGGGGGTAAACACCAGGCAGGTGGAACATGAACGTATTATCAAAGCATAGTTTTTGCCATGATGTCAATTTAACCGACATCCCAGCAGGCCGATATATGACACAAGGTCGCTTTATAGTGTGGAGCCAAACATAAATCGAAAATCATGCATGGCTCGGCCAAAATTGCGTGGTCCCTTCTGCATTTCCCAATTAAGGTGCCTCAGCTGCTAAGTAATAAAGTCAATCCTCAAACCTGGTATAGGCAGATGAGAAGGCCTCCTAAGACCAGGTGATTCAGCTTAATAATACATACTTTGCGTGAACATCAGGCATACTCCCAGAGTTCCAGGGGCTGTATAAGCCCATGTTATCAAAGCAAAAATGTTGCTGTGATTTTAGATATAAGAATTTTCTAAGAAAACATCAGTGAAGTTACAGAAAATATATTTGCATATTAGCAACTGAACATTTTTCTGCTTTAAATTCGCTATCGTCATTGGTTAATGTGATGTAGTTGACGTTTTTTTGCATCGCCAATTTTTAAGTGGAATCTCTCATTGTCCCCTTTAATTCAAACATTATTCATAGGATGATGGGAAAGTCACTTTATTCTGGAGTCCATATGGCTTTATTTGGCTTGTTGGGTTTATCTCATGTCAACCTTTGTATGTTATTTAATGCCAAATCCATTTTAAAAAGAATAATCAGTTCTATTTAAAACAATTCAGTTAAGCATAACTACACGGTTTAACCGTCAAAACATTTCTATTTCAAGCTATTTACTTTATTCTAACAGTTCTAATTCAAACAATTCAGTTTAGTATAATTATAGTTTTTGGTTACACGCGGTTAAATCTCAAAAACAGTTCTATTTCAACCAATTCAGTGTAGTATAGATACGCAGTTTACATGTCAAAACGCTCTTTCGGGCAATTCAGTTTAGTATAAGAACACAGTTTACATATCAAAACAGTTCTATATCAAGCAATTAAGTTTAGCATAAGTAGGGAGTTTAGTTCTTTTTGACCCATAGTTAGAACACAATGAGATGCTATCACTCCTAGTCTAAGCAGACCTGGGAGCGATGGCACTGAAGGAGAAAGTGGAGATCCAGCATCACCATCAGATTTTTAGAGTTATTAACAGATCACGGTTTGGGGGAGACTTACCACTCTGTAGCCGTAGCCAACTGGGCAAGTCCATATAGCGTAATGACTAACGTAATGGTCTAAGAGATCGTAGTGTGTGAGTTCAAATTCTTGTCACGCTATAAGGCAAACTATTGTTATGACGCTATTACACAAACTATTACTGTTATTCCGCTATCAGGCAATTACATTTGCTTACTGACTGTTAACCTCAGAAATGTATGATTCAGCTTGTTACCCAGCTATGGCTTAAATAATATCTCTACTGTTATTCCACTATTATGGATTTGGTATTAAGTAACCCACAACTTGTGATATGCCATTAAACTACGAAAGCAAAACAAACCAAACTCTAATCATTTAAAATAAAAGTTTGCTGAAACTGAAGACGTTGGCGGGGCATATTAACATTACTACTACTGTTACAACACCAAATACTACTACTACTACTACGAATAATAATAATAATAATAATAATAATAATGCTTAGCCAAACTGATATAAAGGGAGTTTAAGATTATTCACATCTTGGTGGGAAAAGTGACCCCTTGGAATTATGCAAGTGACTAAAGTTTGTCTATGATGACAAATTTTATACTCAAGCCATAAAATGAGACTCGAAACGTTCTCTGCCATTTTTATGATACAAACGGATCACCCAATCTCAGCCAGACGAACGGACTTAGTTTTTTATTAAAAAAAAAAAATAAAAGGACATATCAAGTAGGATATTTGCGTCGTTTCAGGGGATCGATCGTAGATTGAAAATAAAAGAAAGTGAATAGATTAACACATGCCTGGAAATTGCCAGATAGCTGAAAAGATTTAGGATCATGAACGTCACGGCGATATAAATCGTTGATGGCCCCCTTGAAACGTACAGCAAACGACTGGAATGGAGACGGGAAAACCGGAGATGAATGTAACAACTGAGATCATCTAGAGGACAACTCTACTAAAATCAGCTAAAATAGATAATCCACGATACCTTTTGTTTTCAGCGGAAAAATTAAATAGTTCAAAGGGATTAAAAATATTTTCAAATGAAAAGAAAGAAAAATACCTTGGCCTTGCTAGGGAAATGAAAAAATAAGCTGTGGAATATGAAAGTGATGTTTATACTAATTCGTATTGGTGGTCTTGGTACAGTCACCGAAAGATTATTAAAGGAACTTGAGGTCATGGAAATAAGAGGACGAGTGGACACCCTCCAAACTACTACATTATTGAGATCGGTCAGAACACTGAAAAATGCTGGAGACTTGATTAAACTTGCTGTCGCTTCAGTAAAAGACCAGCAGCAAACATATATGTGAAAAACTCTACAGGAGTAAGTCTTAATAATAATCATAAATCTCGGCAAGACAAATAAAAAATAAACAGATAACCTGCCAAATATTGGATTTTGCTGTCCCAGCTTATCCCAGGGTGAAACTGAGGAAAGCGAAAAGAGGGATAAACACTTAGATTTTTCTAGAGAACTGAAAAATCTATGAAACATGAAAGTGACGGTGATACCAATTTGAATTAGTGGGCTCGGGACAATCACCAAAAAATTGGAAGAGACCATCGACACTAAAGCATTATTGAGATAGGTCAGAACACTAAGAAAAGTCCATGAAATTAACGGAGACTTGATGTTACCCACATTTCAGTGGAAGATTATCAGCTAACGCTAGAGTGAAAAATTCTCAAATGATTAAAATAATAATAATAATAATAATAATAATAATAATAATAATAATAATAAGAAGAAGAAGAAGAAGAAGAAGAAGAAGAAGAGGAAGAAGAAGACGAAGAAGAAAAGGATAAGTACCTCGACCTTGCTAGAGAAATAAAAAAGCTGTGGAACATGAAAATTACGATTGAGCCAATTGTGATTGGTGCGTTAGGCAAAATAACTAAAGGATTATTAAAGGGCCTGGAGGACTTGGAAATTGGCAGACGGGTGGAGACTATCCAAACGACAGCATTGTTGAGGACGGCCAGAATACTGAGACGAGTCCTGGAGACTTGAGGAGTCTTGCTATCACTCAAACTCCAGTGAAAAACTATCAGATAACTCTGATGTGAAAAAATCCATAATAATAATAATAATAACTAATTATCGAAATTGAATCAATCCTCAAAAGCTTGAAAAAAGGGCTTGAAGAATTGGAAACCAGAGGACGTATCGTAACCATTCTGACTTTTAGGAGTGTAAGTCCTACATGTCCCCATACAGACTACAGCACTGTTTAGAATGACGATAATATTGAGAAGACTTCTGGCGATATGAGGAGACTTGATATTATTCAGACTCCATGGAAAGACCATCAACTAACGCTGCGGTGAAGAACTCGACAGGAGAATAATAATAATAATAATAATAATAATAATAATAATAATAATAATAATCTGGAGGCTTGAGGAGACTTGCTGTCACTCAAACTCCAGTGAAAAACCATCAGCTAAAACTGATGTGAAAAACTCTAAAGGAGTTAGATAATAATAATAGGACTTCTTCCAAGAAGTTAACGGATAATTCTCAAGGACATATCAAAAAACGGATTCACAGAAAGAACATTTTGAAGTTGGATATTGAAACCGAAAAGCCCTAACAGCAAGGCCAAATGGATAACATGAAAAAATAGTAAGGTCTCAAATATGTCCTTAACAAAAATATACTCCTGGACTTCCCTACGTTCCTTGAATCTCTAATGCCTCTCAAAAATTGATGCTCGATTCATGCAAGATGGTCGAAAAGTAGTCTGAAGCATTCCATACGTTTCTGTGACATTTTTTTCCAAGTTTAAAACAGAATTTTATAACATATCGTTCTTCTAAAGTGTCATCACCTCCAGATTACATTTTTGAAATTCCCAAGCTGTGCCAATCAGGCTTTAGTAAGAGAAACCTTTAGGAATATATTAAATCAGAAAACACAAGAATATCATGGAATACATGGGTATATATTATTGAAAACCCGTGTACATGCATGATAATTTTCCTCCACAATTTAATAGATGCGTAGGAGAAGCAAACTTGATGATGAAGTGTAAAGCTACTGTGCTTCAGAAAGACCCCCCAGATATAATTTATCACCAGTAACTACAAACCAAACCGTTTTTACTTATGATGTGGAAAATCCCAACGAAAAAGAAAGAAGAGAAAACTGTGAGGCACATACGATATATTTCTACACTTTTTCGTATGTGCATTTAAAATTGTCGTAGACACTTGTAAATTCAGTATGTTATTGCTATACATCTTATCAGATGACGGGCCAATTTTTATGATTTCAGGTTCAAATGAACGGCTATAGTAAGAATTGGAATACACCCTACTAAAGCCTGATTGTCAACGCAAGTGAATTTCAAAAATGTAATCTGGAGGTTAAGACGCTTTAGAAGAACGATATGCAATAAAATTATGCTTTAAACTTGTGAAAAATGACACAGAAACGTATAGAATGCTTCAGACAGCTTTTCGACCATCTTGCATGAATCGAACATCAGTTTTTGAGTGGCATAACAGATTCAAGGAACGTAGGGAGTCTGTGAGGGATGATCAGAGGTGTGGGAGGAGTAAGGAAGTTAATATACCAGAGTTGATTGGCCAAAGGGTTAGGGTTACTATGTTAAGGTTTTAAGGGAGTTCAGTCAGAGATTCCTAGGGAGGAGGCCAGCCCTATTGAAATCGGGTCAGTGGCATTTCCACCGGGACAATACACCAGTCCACAACTCTATCCTTGTCACAGACTATTTGACCAAGATTAACTTTAAGGGTGTTCCACAGCCTCCGTATAGTCCAGACCTTGCTCCCTGTGACTTTTGTTTATTCCCTAAGCTCAGAGGCTGTTGTTATGAGACAATTGAGGAGATGAAAGAGGCTGTGACGAAGGTGATTGACACGCTCACACAAGAGGACTTCCATTGGGCCTTCCAGAAGTTTTTGGAACGGTACAACGATTGCATTGCAGCCGGAGGAGATTACTTCGAAGGGGACGAGAGTTTCATGTGTGTACTATCAATACAAATGCCCATACGAAAGAAGTCTGGAAACATATCGTATGCACCTCGTATATGACAAACTTGACTGCTAAAAGAACAGAATGGAAGTCACAAGACGACAAAAGTTTCCAAAAATAAAAGAAAGGATGCTGTAAGGTGACATGAAGATGAGATTACTAAGATACATAGCTAAGAGTTCAAATCGAGGCTAAAACATGTAGCCATGACATAGATAAATAACAAAATACTTATGATATGATACTACAAATTTAAAATATAAAATATCTTAAATTGTACAAAGTAATCAACTGGCATATAAATGTTATTGCTAAAGCCATCGGAAATACAAACGGATCACCTAATATCAGCCAGATGACCAGATTTTTTTAATAATGAAAAAAAAGAGAATTTGCTGAATTGTGGGATTTACTGTGCCGGCTGACTACAAACTAAAATATAAGTATCTCGACCTTGCAAAGGGACAAAAAAAAAAGCCAAAAAAACGTTGGAACATGAAAGTGATGATTTTTACCATTGGTAATTGGTGCTCTTAGCACAGTCACCAAAAGTGTTGATACAAAGACAGGGTGACGTGGAATAAGAGGACGAATGGAGACCATCCAAACTACAGCATTATTGAGATCGGTCAGAGAACTGAGAAGAGTCTTGGAGACTCAAGGAGGCTTGCTGTCCGTCAAACTCTAGTGAAATACAATTAGCTAACGTTGATGTAAAAAACTCTCAAGGAATAATGATAATTTACAAACAATTATAATTTCATGTGAACTACACTTAACGTTCATAATTTGCACACGCCTTATACACAGCAATTATTTTAACTAAGTGATTGAATAATTTTAACGGCGTGTCAGACCGTCTTGCATTATTTTATACCAAGAGGTTAGAGAATCGTGTATATTGTGTATTTATATTTATATCTACTGTATCGTTGTTTTCCTTTTTTACTCACCGTTGTATTAACTAGAAATGATTTTAAAACAGATCTAACAAGTATTAGCACTCAGGTCAGAGTTCACAGAAGATAAATGGCATGCAAAAGTACTCCACACAACTCAGAGTTTTTACAGCTGCAGACCTACTTTCAGATGTCGTTTTGTTTCACATCCACGCCTCTATTTATGTGGAAGAGGTAGTGCTAACCTGTCTGCCGGGAATAAAGACAATATATTTCCATGTACCAAAATAAATACAATTAAATAAAAAATATCAACCATTTTTTATTAAAAAATGGAAGGTGATTTTAGCTCAAAGAGAGGGTCCACACGGCGTAAAGACTAAAGTACCAAACATCAGCATCAAAGTTATCAAGTTTAATATCCAATCACGTCACATCATTTAATTTTAGACTAATACCCTCGGGAAAGGTACGAAAAGTATTTTACTCCCAGTTAAATAATATTACAGTTCTTCTTTACAAGGATGGCTTTGGTATTAAATAACCCATGAAAGATGACACAGCATTAAAGAATGAAACTAAATCTAACCAAACAAAACTGAAACAAATGATTTTTGTATCGGCATGTTTAAGGTGTCTAACACTTAAGCAGAATGTAGAATGAATCTGTTGAAACTATTTTTTATTGAGGATGAGATCGTGGTGTAATGGTTAAAGCGCTGGACTGCGAAATCGTTGTACGCGAGTTCGTACTCCAGTCGTGCTATTACATTCACTTTCGGGCAAATACCCTTGGGAAAGGTATGAACCCCCTTATCCTCCCAGCTATGGGTTAAATAGTACTACTAATGTTCTTCTATGAGAATGGGTTTGGCATTAAATAACCTACGAAGGTTGATATGCCATTAAACAAAGAAACCAACCAACCACCGTGGTACAATGTTTATAGTACTGTACTGCAGAATCATGGTTTGCAAGTTTGAACTCCAGTTATTCTGTTACCTTTACTTTCAGACAAATATCTCTGGTAAAGGTATTAACCCCCTTATCCTCTCAGTCATGGGATAAATAGCATCCCAGCTGTTCTTCAAGAAGGATGGATTCAGCATTAAATAACTCACGAAGGTTGATATAGCATTAAAAAATGAAAGGTGATTTTAGCTCAAGGAGAGGATCCACAAGGCGTAATGACTAAAGTACCAAACAGCAGCATCAAAGTAATCAAGTTTAATCTCCAATCACGTCACCTCATTCAATTTTAGACTAATACCCTCAAGAAGTGTACGAAAGGTCTTTTACTCACAGCTATGGGTTAATAATAATTAATTAATTAAACAAATTAAATAATAATCAATTAAATAAACAAAGAGCACTATTTTCAGAAAAATAATTTTATCATCAGGTTGATATCTTTATAGCATTTTTCATTTTTTATACTATATATCTTAGTTGATGCATCAGGATGGGTCGTTAGTGATGTTTCCTTTGGGTTCGTGGAGGGTTTCGGGTTTTGCAACATCAGACCCCCTCACCCAAATGACCTAGTCGGCATTGATCTTACACCAACTCCCGTCCCGGCAGCTAACCTGCGCATCCACACAAGGAGAAAAAAAATGACCACAGGAAAGGCTCTATATATAATTTTGCAACAGCCAATCAGAGCTAAGCTCTACTGATGACTTCTAAATCTTTCCTTTCAAAATCGGGAGGCCACTTTACTCTGCTTCTTTGCTACAACGACGTTGATATTCGGCCATTTGTTCACTAAGGTATGTATTTCTTCCTTTTTTTTAATTTTCAAAATTTTTTTTTGTTTTTTTATACTTACAGAAAAAAAAAATATTAAAATATTCAAAATATTACATTTGCATTAAAGATGATAATGATTGTTATTATGCTTAAATCTAATTGGATTATTAAAAATAAAAATATGCTGTAAAAACGATCAAAAAGAAAATTCTTACAGAAAATATGAAAAAGATCTTAGGAGGCAACTGAATGGTGGATATTTAATAAATGTCAGGAATACGTGGTCATATGAGTAATGAGCTGCTCGTGACACTTCCTTGGCTGGAAGAAAAACAAATTTAAATTGATGGATTGAGCAAGCAGGAAATTAACGATCATGCACAGCTCTCTACTCTTTATAGACGACACGGAGCGATTGCACGTAAAGGGAGACTGTGGCAGAAACGAATGCGTTGGCATAAATAACTAAACTCATCCAACTATAACCCGCCTTGCAAAACGTGCGCATTATGTCAGAATGACAACTGCTCATGACAATAAAGTAATTTATAAAGTGATTGGTGGTATGGAGCAAAGGGATGAGAAAAGCATATTGGTTAATGTGAAATCGAGAAAACTTTAAAAGAGATTATATTAAAGATAAAAAAAAAAGAAATATTGTTGTAGTAATGCAAGGGTATTAAAAACATTGATTCACTTATTGTGTCTTCCCAAAAAAATAGATGATACAAAATTTTATTCTGCAGTTAAATTTGGGTTTGCTTTCTTTATTAAATGATTTATCAACCTTAACGGGTTATTTAAAGTCAAAGACATTATTGTAAGAAAAAAAGTAGTGGTGCCATTTAACGCATAGACTGGGGATAAGTGGGTTCTTCCTTTTGGCAATCGTATAAGTCTCAGAGCAAATATAATATCGGAACTAGTTCTCGAAATACCTTATTCCGTGCCCGCAGTAGCCATCAAACTCCGGAGACTCCTTTTCTTGAATATGGATTGACTTCTTCTTTGCTATTAATCTCCAATCCCCACTTATGAGAGTGTGATCTCTTTGTTAAATGGCATATCAAATTTTATGGGTTATTAATGGCAATGCTGTCCATGTAGAAGAATAGCATATTTAGAGGGAAAGGTTATGCACACATTTTCCGAGGATATTATAGCGCAACTGAAGATCAAAATTGCTTCTTTCGAGGCTCAAGTCCAGCACTTGAGTCATAACGAGACTTCAGCTATTAAATTACGCTAAAGTGTAATATTTCATTTCACACACACACACACACACACACACACACACACACACACACACACACACACATATATATATATATATATATATATAGAGAGAGAGAGAGAAAGGACTTGCCATTAAATAAGCTAAAATGGTTGATATGCCATTAAACCAAAAAAGCCAAACTACAAAGGCTTTTAATTTAGAATTAATTTACCTCCCCTCGAGCAATCACCTTATTAAAACTAGAGCTAATTCTGTTTTTTTTTTTTTCAAATGGCATGTGGAGGAAGGTATAGCTGCGTGGTGGTTTTGAACCTTGATAGTCATATCCATAGCCAACGATGGTAACTACTATTCCAAAATAATTTCGTTATTAACATTACATGTATGAATTAATTTTTCATTACATAGAGTGAAAATCATCCGTAGGGTAGCGTCTAACATGTTGGACTTTGATGTTGTAAAAATCGAGTGCGAAATCTAGTCCTTCTCGTTCATATACTCTTGGGAAAACAGGAAGTTTTTATGCCTCCAGATAAGTTTTAAATAGTACCACTAGTCCTATTTACCAACCCTTCCGCACGGGAAGGATATGACTCAAGGTCAATTTTTCAGCGGAGTTGAACAGGTTTGAATTAACAGTTTTCCTTCTCCTAGACTAGTTGCCTCGCCAAGGCTGAGGAACCCAGTCTGTCCTACTATTTACCCATAGCTGGAGGGAGAATAATTGGATTCATACATTTCCCAAGGGTATTAGTGCTATGAGAAATGCAATCATTCTCGTCCAGGATTTGTGTCCATTTCTTACGACGATAACCATTACACCACGGACACCTTTAAATAGTACCACTAGTCTTTTTTCTTAAAGCAAAGCTTTAGAATTTAATAACCCACAAAGATTAATATGCCATTAAACAATGAAGCAAAATCGACCAATCCATTATATATATATATATATATATAGGTATTTATCGGTCAATCGATAGTCAGTGTATGAGCCTCCACATCTTTCATAATATAAGTTCCATGTGACATTATCTTAACTTTTACGATTTTCCATTTGTATTTCTCAATTTATTTGGAAAGGTGCTTCTCCTGATTTAATCTAAATAACAAGGTGATTGGACAATAATCTCCGTTATCACGGAGGCTTTATCCATTGGCTAATATTCAATTTTCTGTCCCACGTTATTCTCAGATTGATATCTAAGGGAAGTCAATTCAAAATGATTCAATTAACTTCAGACTTTGTATATTTCAGTTTTTCTCCTAGAGTCAAATTCCATACTTTTATCATATATATATATATATATATATATATATATATACTGGTTTGGCTCATAGCATCTATTTTACACCACTAGCAATTTTCAAATAAGCGACGTTTTTTTCTTTTCCTGCTTTTTCTCAAAAGCTTTCTTTTCTTCCTTTAATGTGACGTTTCAGTTAGGGAGAAAAATATTTTTTTACATTGCTGACTTTTCAACACTTTTATTAGGACTTTGTTCACATACCAGTATCGTGAAACGAATTAATTCCTTATATTTACACATCCTTTTTGTTTTTTGCTTATGTTTCATTTTATGACTTATATATATATATATATATATATATATATATATATATATATATATATATATATTGTTATGCAGCCATGTGCCCCGCTGGTTTGCAGGGTGCCGTTCATTCCCGCCAAGTTCACCAGTTAAAGCAGGGCACACAGGTAGGCTGTTGTTTGCCAACGCTATTTAATATTATGGATATAACCAACTCTCTCGTTTAACCTCATTTTAAAGCCACTATGTGGGTTATAGGTGAATTATTAAAAGTCAACACAGCTGACTGGCAGCTTTTTCCCTCAAATACAAGATCTTCGACAAATACAACACTTCCACAACAAAAAAAGACTCTGAACTACCGCGTTTGGGTTAACAAGATTATTAACAAATTTCTTTTATTGAATAAAAGAAAGAAACAAGAAAAACAATTCAGGTAAAAGCCAGGAGCGAGAAAGCCTTTCTTCTAAATGGCGGAAGGTGAAAATACAGTTCGCTTGCGGTAGATACGGTCCGCTTTCCTTCAGACTTTGGGAATTAATGGCAGAGCCCGTACTCCAAATCTCAAGTTTATCATTCGGAAAATATTCCTTCTTCTCCCCTGTATCTTATCAGTTTTATTCTTTCCTCCCGTAATTTGTCTTTTATTCACGTCAGTATGAATACAGCAAGATAAATTTGAATATAATTTAATTGTATGTTCACTTACTTCGGAATATATATATGGGTATTCGTTTAATAAGGCTCACCATACCTCGGAATACGATTTCATTCAAAGGAGAAGCTTTTTTCTTTTCTCTCAGTGTTCACTGCAGGAAATGACTTTGGAATTTGGGTTTCTTCCGTATCCCAAATTAAGTGTCTTCACTTTCCAACGAACAAAGGGCAACTGATTAGTTTCCGTAGTTTGAAAAATTACCACGTGTTGACTTTTTGGCTGTTTATTCCTTTGCACCAATCATGGTCGAGGTCTTCCTCTCTCCGCTGACGTATACATGACTAATAGAGAGTCGGGTTCTCTCATGACCATGTCACCTTGTGATAATAGGGAGGGTTGATGAGAAAGGGCCTTTCCATTTCCCCTATTCTTGGTTACTACTATTGTCAGCTAACATCCAGTATTTCGCACCTCCTTTGCCCAGACTTCGGCGAATGTATGAGGGTGTCATATTTCCACGTCAATATATATATATATATATATATATATATATATATATATATATATATATATATATAAAATCTAATGGTAAAATAGTTTTCATTCTGTAAAACGACTCAATCTAGAGCAACATTGCAATACTTCCACATCTAAAATAGAATGAAAACGAGAAGAAAACTCACAGTACAAAGTTCCACATATCAGAAGTGAACCATCATCGACGAGTCTGAAGACTTCCATTCGGCAAAATAAGTATTAGTATTCAATGTAATATTCAGTTCCCATGACAATTACGAGACAGTTGTACAAAGCCTGTGTTTCAATCTAGTTTCAAAGGACAATGTAAATATTTACTTCCATGGCCTTATTTAGCTAACAATTTATATCTTTTATTGAGATATATCGATATTGGATCTCATGAAGATTGGCATCTTAAGACTGTCTTAACTAACTATTATCTTACCTAACAAGATCCACACCCGTGCAGATTTTGACATCCTAAGCATACAGGTGCGTAGATATTAACCTAACGAACTAGAACTACATTCCCATGATACTGAGAATGGAGGGATTTTTGTCTTTACATCTTCAAAGAAAAACTACGAAAACGCTACCGTTCAAAGAGTAGGAAAACATCGCAATTATCGTGACTCAAAATCTCTTAGATACATTGGAAGAATCCAACCAAGAATGGTGTAGGTAACATTTAACTGCTAACCCTTCATGACAAACGTTTCTTTCTACAGTCTAACCGATGCCAGTGGCAAAATGGATATCATCGCCTTCTATAACTAGTTATCTTACCTTGTCTGACACATTCCATGAACAACTTCTGATCATCGAAGACATCAATGTTCAAGTAGGCAAAGACGAAAATGATAAATTCTGCCGACAGAAATTGACAAAAAGAATTGGTTAATATTAAGGAAAGCTTTCTCTCGAAAACAGGTTTTATGCAAAAGCATATTTTTTTAAAAATATGGGACAACTATGGACTTACTGTAACATTATATGGTAGGTCCAAGTTAAAAAGAGAATATATGGGGATGGGGAGAGAGTGAGTGTGAGAGAGAGAGAGAGAGAGAGAGAGAGAGAGAGAGACATCTTAAGAAAAAGCAGCCAGCTCACCTCAGTGAGTCAGACCAAAGCACGCATTGTAGGTCAGCCAGTCACGGGGAGAGAAAAACGGTAACTAAAAATGACCTGAAAATATCTACTGGTCAGAGATCTTTTGCGCATGTGTGGAACCACTGGAAATGGAGAAGTCCCTCCTCCGAAATTAGGCGGACGTAAGACGACGACTGGCGTTCCAAAGTTAATTGGCTAGGAGACGCGATGAGATAATGAAGAAAGTTGAACACCAGTCACGAAGGTGTAAAGACAGACAAAAGTTGCAGCCTCCATTTCGGGCAGAGCTCTTAAAAGGAAATTCCCATTAGACACGCAGCTGTGGAGACTACAACAGAAAACATGAAATAAATTTCAAGGTCTGTGAATGCTCTCTCTCTCTCTCTCTCTATTCTTATGAGATGCTGTTTCTATTTGTCCAGGTAATACGGTCGACTCAGCTTTCATACTCTCTTTCTCTCCCGACGGATACTTAAAAGTGTAGTGGCAAATAAACTTTTGTCTTCGTGAACATAGACAGAATTTTGTGTATTAGTAACTTTTTCCACGGCGAGGTTACGACAGCTTTTGAGAACCACTTCAGATGTCATCATCATCATCATGTCGTGCCGCCAGCACGGATATCCCTGACCCTCGCTCGCCATTTCTCCCTATCATTCGTCGCCTTTGGCAGGTCTTCAGGGTTACACCCTGTGTCCTCACATAGCTGCTGTGTGTAAGTTCGAGCTGGTCGTCCTGCTTTTGCTTGGCCATATGTGGGGGTCCATAGGAGTACATCACTTATGAGCTCATCCTTGCTTCTCCAGCAGTGTCTTGCGTGTCTGGTTCGTCTAACTTGTATAGTTTTCGTGATGGGAGGCAAGTGGACGTAGAGTTAGTGTCTCGTGGGGTGTTGTCGCCAGGACTTGTTAAATATTTCTCTCAACATTCTTGTGTAGTTGCCGTCTAGTTTCTTCTCCAGCCGTTTAGTTAGCGTCCATGTAGGGCATCCATATAGCAGTATCGATACAACCGCTGCCTGGAAGAAACTGCGTTTCATTTTATCGGTCAGGTCCGATTTCCATGTGATCGAGAGCTTATCGATAGCCGTCCATGCTTTCGTCAGTCGTTTGTCGATGTCCTTTTTGGTTGATGAGACGCTACTTCCTAGGTAGGTGAATTTATCTACTAGTTTCAGAGAGGCTCCGTCTAGTGTGGCAATGTTGCCCGTTTGGTTGTAACACATATATTCAGTTTTGTGGGCATTGACATGGAAGTCAATGCCTGCAGCGGCTCATTCCAAACTATGCAGTAGTGTCTCTGCTTGATTAGGCGTATTCGCCAGTAACGCCAAGTCATCAGCGTAGTCTGCGTCTGTGATTGTTTTTGCGGGGTAACTTTTGCTTCTTTTCTTAGTCAGCTCGGAGCCATTTTCTCTGATTTTGTCGATTGAAGTTCTAAGCACGTAGTCTAGATAGATGATAAAGAGTTATGGGGCTAGCATGTCTCCTTGTAGTACTACTGCAACAATGTCGAAGTATTCCGTGCCTCCATCTGGTGTTTCTGTAGAGAATCATTATTGCTGCTACGGTTTCTTTTGGTAGGCCGTATGCTTGTAAGATTTGTTCCATCTTCCCTCTGTGGATGGAATCGAAGGCCTTGGTAAAGTCGACAAATAGTAACGCCTTCAAGGATTCTACAGATGGTCAAGATTTGTAAGGTTGTGGATCTATTTCTCCGGAAGCCATTTCGGTTTTTCCTAAGGATGTTGTCTATTTTGGGTTCTATGCGGTTTCGTAGTAGGGCATCGTAGATTTTGGCTGCTATGGATGTAAGTGTTATCCCTCGGTAGTTCTTGGCTAATCCGAGGTCGCCTTTTTTAGGGAAAGGAAGGATGCATCCCTTCTTCCATCTTTCTATCCTATTTTGACTATAGACTGCGTTGCATTGCCAGAGCAGTATATCGTCGAATTGTCTTGTCTTCCACACTTCTGGGGGGATCTTGTCTAGCCTAGCAGCTTTCCTATTTTTAATTTTTCTAAGAACCGAATCGAGTTCTTTGGTGAAAGGACCTAGTTTAATGTCTAATTGCTAACTGATAATTCTGGTGATGGGTTCACCCGTTATTTTCGGTGGGTTTCCCTGTAGATTTTTGAAATGCTGTTCCCACAGTTTTACTCTTTCTTGTTGGCTTGCAGCTTTCAATTTTGCTTTGGCTGTGCTCTTCCTTCTACTTACTTCGTTTATTGTTTGCCAGGCTATCCTGGATTGTCTATCTTCCACTGAGTCTTTAATCTTATCTATCTGATTTTGTATGTATTCTGCCGGTTCTTTTAGATGTATTCCTGCTAATTGATATTGTGTCTTTTCTAGTTTTCGGGCATTTGTGTTTTTTGGGTTCTTCCGATAGCTTTTGGGGGCAATTTTCACGAGTGCTCGTTTTTCTCTAACCGCTAACGTTTCCCAAGGGACTCTATATTTAGTTCTAGGTTTTGATGGGATACACTTTGATACCGCCTCAAGGTGTGCTTCAACAAAATTTTCATATTTTTCATTTGGGGTACATTTTTCTGTCTTCTTTTGTAGTGTTTCGAATCTGTTTCTTAATTCTAATACATATTTGTCTCTAATATCTCTGTTGCTAAGTATGGCCCAGTCCTAGTGCTTAGTTGTCGCTGTTCGTGTGGCGTTTTTTCGAAGGCTTAGTCGTACTTTGGCCGTAACTATTCGATGATTGGAGGACACACCCTTGAAAGAGGAGTATGCCTCGCAATTCATAGCACTATTTTCCCTTTTCCTGTTTATAAAGACGTAATCTATCTGTGCTTTACTATTATTCGCGTATGTGTAGGTCAATAATTTTCCCTCCCTTTTTTGAAAGTTTGTATTGAGGCATGTTAATCTATTTTTTATCATGAAATCAATTAGATGTTGTCCATTCCTGTTTGACGTGTTGTGTAGGCTGTATTTGTTGTTTCTGTTTTTCCCGATTTGTGCATTCATATCTCCGCCAATAACTAGCAGGTTGGGTTTCGGAATGCTACGCTCTAGGGAGGATAGCTCCTCGTAGAAGGTGACTATTTCGGTTTATGTAACCATACACAAATAAACCTGTTTGCTACGTGGTGGTAGAAACACCTTTTTCGAACCGTAAGGGCTTATTGCATCAACCCAAACAACTCAAAAGTATAGCAAAATTATATATTCATAAACACTAAGTGGATAAACAATGATTTGAACTGTGTATCATACTTCTTTTTTGGTAAGAGTTTCTTCCTATCACAGAATTTTCGCTGCAAAAATTTGACGGAAACTACGCAGAAATAAGAAGCAAACTGTTAAAGCTCATTGTGATATAAGCAATCGATATACAGTAATTGTAACAATCGAATTTGATACTTTTCAAGAGAGATCTGAAAGACATACTTCGAATAACGAATAACGAAAACATTGCCACCGCAAACAGAGAAATAGTACCCGCATGCATGCTAGGCAAACCAAGATCCGAATTTCGAGTTACCTGGGGGTCAATAGCAGTTTGGGAAAAATGAGATAACTTTAAAAAAGGCTTTCTTATCTAATAGAAGAAACCCAACAAACTCCAATGCACAGAAACTAAAGAAAGCTTAGAAAAAACCTACACATTAAAAAGAACGACCACAATATATTCAATGCCAAATCAATAAATCAGAAATTTGGAACAAATAGTTTATAGATATGATTAAAAATATAACAGATCTTATTCGTTTGCACACAGATGGTTTCAAGAATTTCAGTCTAACAGGAATAAATATTTCTAGTATCAAACATCTGCTTGTACGTAGTCAATTGGTTAATCAGTTCTTGGTCGGACATTTCTCGTTGATCCTTATATCGGACACAATCAAGTACAAACCCTCAAGGTTAGAATGGACTTAGGAGGAATGGTAATGAAGGAGAACTCCACATTCTTCAAATTCCAGAACTGAAGCCTCATCATCAGATTATTTAGTGTCATAAACAGGACATTCTTGGGGTTAGCTACCTCCCTAGCTGACTGAGCTAGCTTCTTGATATCAATATTTTTTGGCATACTTTTAAGTGGCTACATGTATTACTATAAAACACCAATTGTTTTATCGGTACACTGTTAAAGGATTTCAAGTATTGCTAAGTAATACTAATAGTTCAATTTGATATCCATCATTTGCTTGAATTCACTTAATTAGTTCAAATGTTCAATCTGATCCATAGACTGGAACCTGACAAGTACTACCACTCCAGGTCAGAATGAACCTGGGAGTAATGGCAATGGATCGCTAGTAAATATTGCCCAAAGCCCCAGAAGTAAAGTGTAATTATCAGCTGGTTTGGGATCAACCTCAGGTTGGGATATCTCAACAGAGATGTAGTTGGTGAATTACACACCCGAATCTGGCTAGGTAGTACCAACTGTGGTTGATGACATCGTAATAATTGGTCCGCTGAGAAATTATCCGTTGCTTCTCTCCATGTGTTATTTGAAAGTTCCACAAATGAACAAGCAATGTAGAACAATTCCAGAGAACTTTATGAGTTTAACCAGAGCTAAAACACCACTGAAGCAACCAATATATTTATTGAGCAAATAATGAAGGGGCAGTTAATCCTGGTAAACTAAACAGTTGATTCGAGAGACTTCGCTTAGTTTGCAAGAAGCTCGACTGTTATATAATTACGGAATGATTTTTTATGTTAATCATTTTTCGTTAATTATATTTTATCATTCGGTTTGGTTGGGTTTTGAACTATTCGGCTCTTAGTGCAGGTGCACGCATTGAGTACAGTTCACGCTCGTGCACAGAGGATATAACAATCACAAATGTCATAATAAAAACCCCAGATAAGAAATGTTAGGGGTGTGAATGACGTCAAGCCCGGAAGCGATGGGCTGAGAATTTGGTGATTTTGAAAAAGACGTTAGTTGAGATTCGACTCTGGGCCAGGGAGTTGACTGTGGACGATGTATGAGACAGTTGGATGGTCTGCCTCAATTGCAGAGAGTTGAAGTTGAAGTCAGACCATGGAGTTCTGCAGATCTCTACCGACAGAGATCTTGGTGGCTACGGGATGTACAGCGCGTTTTTTGGGTCAGATAGTACAGTCAGCATAGTAAAAATTGTGTGTCTCTCTCTCCTCGTGAAGTCAAGAAGTTAATAAATGTTTTGTACATGAACAAGGGAGAGTCGCCAGGGTTTCGTATTTCTCTGCATCTGTATATCTGTATAGTTGTATTGTGACTATACAACACGACGATCAGGAAAGTTCGGGTAGGTCTAAACTTATAAAATACGGAGGCTATGCTTTTAAACCATTGAGGCGAATTCAGCGAGCAAGAATTGCAGAGTATCAGTCAAATTCGTCATCTCATAGTCCAATGTGTTTCATTTGGTTAATGACTTCGGTAAAATCATCCACAGCTATCGAATTATGCCTCACGATACTAAAATATAGCAAAACGTTTTACTCACTTGATATGTTGATATCTTATACCTTGGTGAAGGCTGGAAAATTGAGGAAATTTACTCTGTTAAAATAACCTACGAAAACGATTTGATAAAACTAGTGCGAAAATACTATTAAGCCAAAATAAATATCGTAATTTTATCATAATATTTTCAGAATATACGCTACCCTTTATTAAAGCAATTAGTATAACTTAATCTGACGTTAATGGAATTAATGTAATCGTAAGTGACATTTAATTAATGCAATTTTATTAAGGTAATTAATGCATTTAATATAATACTTTGAAGTTAATAGAGTTAGAGACGCGAGCCATAGAGACGGCTGTTTTTTTTATCATTGTTATACATTTCTATTGACTGTGAATACAATCTTAACACTTAGGCGAAATAAGCGCGTGTTACAAGCTGAGAAAATGTTAAGGATCCGTCTAGAATCGTAACATTCTTGATATTATTAAAATTCGGATAAAACCTTATGAAATCTTATTGCTTACTAGAGAAAATAATAATGTGATGATGAGATATTGTCGAAAGATTTGAAAAGGTCAAACCAAATTGTAGTATGAGTGAATGAGTTGTGGATATTAATCAATAAGATTGCAGCTTGGACTTAAAAGGAAAATGTTATGGAAGACTTCCACCCGTGCTTACCTATCTGATCTGCTTAAACAGCGGATTCATAATACCACCTGTAACTGTATGGTTTACTCTGCGTTTAAGAAATAAAATATTTTAAGCACAAATTAGAAATTTAAAAAATGATAAACATATCAAACCCTATGGGGTATGTAATGCAAAAGCCATCCTTGGAGAAAAAGTAGTGGTGCTATTAACCAATAGTAGGGAGGATAAGGCGGGGATGACACTTTTCCCCAAAGTACAAAGATTAACGTAGAAGAGGGACGGAAGTTTTGACTTACTCACTATGATGTTCCAGACTAACACTGAAAAATGTATATCATCATCATCATTATCATGTCATGCAGCCAGTGAGGATCTCCCTGCCCCTCTCCTTCCTTCTTCTCAATCATCCATCTTTTGCGGTCGCTCTTCAAGGCTACATCCAGTATCGGCACAGAGCTGTTGTATGTAGGTTCTTGCTGGTCAACCTGCCTTTGTGAAGGGGTCCACAGGAGTATGTCACTTATGAGTTTGTCCCTACTTCTCCAGCAGTGTCCCGCATTTCTGGTTCGTCTAACTTCTAAATTTTTATTCAAACTTTATTTACTTTATTTACTTCGGTATAGAATTGCCTAACAAAAAGCTATCATTGACTACAGTATATGTCTGTTCAATGTGTTTTTGTTCAAATATATATCTTATATATATGTCTTGTGTATTTAGACTTTTGTAGATTTCAGTTTATATGCTTCATAAAAAAAACCCGCATATGTTACAGATATGTTTCCTACGTATTTCGGTTCAGATATTTTAAAATTTCCTTATATATTTAAGATGCGTTTCTTCTGTTTCCGCTTATATACGTTTAAATTCATGAATGTGTTTCAGCTCATAAATACTTTAATTTTTATAAGCGTCTTATGCGTTTCAATTATGTTTCATATGTGTTTCGGTACATATAAGTCTCAGCTCATACACACTTTTAAATGTTTCAGTTCATATATATTTCTGGTTATGTATATTTCGGCTCAAGAATCTTAGTTTGTGTCTTCGATTGCTGAATCTCCGAGGAAAAAATCCGAACAGGTGTCAGAAGAAGAAGATGAGGCTGTCACTAGATCTCGACAGTAAAAGGCAATTATATATGTTCACTTTTGTTCGTACTTTTATTATTTTAATAAATTAGACCGCAATTCTGTGGGTCTCTTCTATCTCCTATTGTAAAGAGGAAATACATCCTAAAAATTCCACATGTGCCGTTCTCTATGGCAACATTCCCTACCGAAGAACATTTTTCATCTTCACAAAAAAAAACAAAAAAAAAACACGGTACTGTGGTCTAAACACATTTAAATATATTAGAATATCTGTAAGAAATTCATGCAATTAAAAGAAAAGAAACTCTGCTCTGGCAAAACAAGAAATACACTACATTTACTTCTATCCGTGATCTCCTAGATTTAATTCATTTATTTTTTTTCTTTCATTAGAACTCCTTATCTATAACTTGTGTATGTTTTCTCTTGCCGATTTTCTCATTGACTATTTTAACACGTACACGTAGAATGTACTGACTTCAAACATAGGCGGAAAATTCTATAAAAATGAAAACAAAAATCTAACAAAACTGAATAGGATCTTCAAGCGAACCCCAACCAATAACAACCTTATCTTTATAAAACAGGTGATGCTTTACACAAAGATGTAAGTTTTCGTCATAGCTGAAACCTAGAAGAGGAGTAAGAGCCCCAACAAGTGCTCTGGATATGACACTAAATTGTATTTAATGATAAGGTTTCAGTTTTTGAGCGTTAAACGATGTTGAGTACCCCCTCATCACCATTACTTCCGGGTTCAGTTGGACTCGGAGTAGGAGAACCTGTTGGGATCCTGTCTATAGGTCAAATGGGAATGCTAAACAAAAAGAACTGTGTACAAACTAATCATCATCACCATCATCATCATGTTGTGCTGGTAGCACGGATATCCCTGACTCTCTCTCGCCACTTTTCCCTATCGTTTATCAGCTCGGGCAGGTCTTCTGGACAACATCCCGTGTCCTCACATAGTTGCTGAATGTATGTTCGTGCTGATCGTCCGGCTTTTGCACGGCCATGTGTGGGGGTCCATAAGAGTACATTTTTATGAGTTCGTCCCTGCTTCTCCAGCAGTGTCCTACATATCTGGTTCGTCTAACTTGAATAATGTTCGTGATAGGAGGCAGGTGGCCGTAGAGTTGGTGTTTTGTGGGGTGTGGCGGCCAGGACTTGTTCAAGATTTCTCGCAGCATTCTTGTGTAATTCCCGTCTAGCTTCTTCTCCAGCCGTTTTGTTAGAGTCCATGTAGTGCATCCATATAGCAGTATCGATGCGACCGCTGCCTGGAAGAAGCTGCGTTACATTTTATCGGTTAGGTCTGATTTCCATATAATCGATAGCCTATTGATAGCTGTCCATGCTTTCGTTAACATCGTGTCGATGTCCTTTTCCTAGGTAAGTGAATTTGTCTACTAGTTTAAGAGGGGTTCCGTGTAGAGTGGAGATGTCACCCGTTTGATTATAGCATATATATTCCGTTTTGTGTGCATTGACATAGAGGCCTATGCCTACGGCTGCTGATTCCAAACTATGCAGTAGTGTTTCGGCTTGGTCGGGTGTATTTGCCAGTATCGCTATGTCATCGCCTTAGTCGGCGTCGGTAATTGTTTTTGCGGGGTACCTTCTGCTTCTTTTCTTTGTCAGCACAAAGGCGTTTTCTCTTATGTTATCGATCGATGTCCCAAGTACGTAGTCTAAACAATGATAAAGGGGTATGGAGCTAGCATGTCACCCTGTAGTACACCTGCTACAATGTCGAAGTATTCTGTGTCTCCATCTGGTGATCGTACCTTTACTTTGGTGTTTCTATAGAGAATCGTTATTGCTGCTACGGTTTCTTTAGGTATGTCGTACGCTAGTAGGATTTATTCCATCTTTCCTCTGTGAATGGAATCGAAGGCCTTGGTAAAGGCGACAAATATTAGTGTTGCTTGTAGGTTTTTTGCCTGTACACCTTCAAGGATTCTACGGATGGTTAATATTTGTGAGGTCGTGGATCTATTTCTTCGGAAGCTATTTTGATTGTTTCTAAGTATGTTGTCGATTTTGGGTTCTATGCGGTTTCGTAGTAGGGCATTGCAGATTTTGGCTGCTATGGATGTAAGTGTTATGCCTCGGTAGTTTTTAGCTAATCCGAGGTCACCCTTTTTAGTTGCATCCCTTCATCCATCTATCTATCGGATTTTGATTATATACTGCGTTGCAGTGTCTGAGCAGCATGTCGTCGAATTGTCTGGTCTTCCATACTTCTGTGGGAATCTCGTCCAGCCCTGCAGCTTGAGTTGTTTTTGTTACAAATCTATTCATTTTTAAGTCGCAGACACACACACACTCACACACACAAATGTATATATATATATATATATATGTATATATATATGTGTGTGTGTGTGTGTGTGTGTGTGTGTGTGTGTGTGTGTGTGTTAATGCTGACAAAAAGACACGGGGAACGCAAAAAAGGTTGATAGAAAAACATTTATATTCAAGTAACATAAACAAGATACAAGTGAACCTGGTTAAACAGTAGTTAGTTGATAGGAAGCTGAGAGTCCAGTGGGGTAGTGACTATCCATCCACAATGCAAATGGTATCACACGTGATTGTGTCACGCTGATTTGGTTAACTCCGTCTAACGCTCTCGTTGACGTGTATTTATGGAGGAGGGTTAGTCCATTATGTAGGAAGTACAACTATACATATATATTAACAGGATTTGGCATAAAAGTACCAACAAAAATGAAATGGCTTAAAACCAACCAACCAACCAATCAACCCTTCATCTTTTCACGTTGTGTAGGTGAGTGTGATGACATTTTTTTTCTTTCCAACAAATAGATCCTGGTCATAGTGACAGTGGAAGATTTCTTAATATCAAGTGAAAATTTGCACTTTTTCTCAAATGGAATGTGCAAAATATGTTTGTGAAGACCTCCTAAAATTACACGTGACACGTTCTATGTGGCCATATTTTTTACCTAAGAGCAGTTCCGATCTCTGAAACAAAATAGTCCCCACTGACTTATTCATGTTTCCTCATTTTTCTTTCCAACTAAATGGTTCGAGTGTGTGAGTTCCCTCGCTGATTTTCTATTCGAGTGAGTAAATATCTCTTTGTTTGCCATATTACTGCTTTTTTAATATTCTTTTGTACTTCTTTCTTTTCTTTGTTTTTCCTGTAGTGCCCGTGCGTGACTAAGTAATTTTTTTCATCCTGCAAGTTTCTTTCCTCGCAAAATGGATTCTGGTCACGGCAAGAGAGTTTAAGATTTCTTTGCGTCAAGCAAAAAATTGTGCTTTTCCTAAACGGTATACCCGAAATTTATATCTGCAGACCTAAAAATTCCATGATAACTTTTCTCTATGGCAACATTCTTTAACAAAAACGATTTTCATCTCTGAAACAAAACATGGTGCCTTGGGCTCCACATTGAAATATATTTGAGTACCTGAGAAAAATGCATGCAATTCAATGAAAAGAACATCTGCACTGGGAAACACAAGATAATGCATTGCAATGGCCTAAATTTAATTCCTTCTGACATTATTTCATTCTCATTATTTTCCATAGATAAGTGTATGTGTGTGTGTTCTTTTTCTTTTCTTTTTTTTTCTTGACGATTCGTGAGGGTAAATGTTATTTATCCTCACCTGCAGTAATTTTCTTTTTTCCAACCTTCGTCTTTCCACTGCATTGGTATTTCTCTACCCAGATTCTTCTGTTTTTCGTTGTCACATTCGTCAAATGGTTCTCATTTAATCCCGGGTGAGGAACAAAGCTGGAAAACCAACATTCTCACTTCAAGAAGCGGGGCCTTAATGCAATATTCTCAGAACACAGAAGAAGAAGAATTAGATTTATTGCAAAAGGTTGCTGATAATCATAATAAAAAGAAAGCCCAGTGTTACATGGAAAAATTATCTAAAAAAGTAGATGAGGTTGGATATTAAAATAAAATGAGTGGTCGAAAAAGATTTTTTTTAAAATTATACGCAAGTCAAGACAAATGCATAATAACTTTTGCTAAAAATCACGCTAAAACTTTATTTCCATAAATATGTTTTCCATTTTATATGATTTCAAGAAAAATGAAAATTATTAGATGAATTTTAAGTTTCAATATTCTTGGCATGTAAATGTCTAGATCCATTTCTTAGTGAAGATGTGTACAACTAGTATATATATATATATATATATATATATATATATATATATATATATATATTGCTTGTAGCCATGACTTTGTGGGGTTTTTTTTCTGAAAGTACACTGATGTCTGAATAAATCATACTTGCTGAACTTCCCTGATTTATAGAGAGTGATACTTAACTTTGACTTTAAAGTAAGCAAACATATTCATTATATTATTGCTTGCAGAAGTTCACATCTTAAAAAAAACTGATATAGTACAGCGTTAAAATATCAGTGTTGTTTTTTTTTTTCATTAAGCATTGATTAGTCGGGCCCATAGGCCACAAGTTTACATATAGTTATCAAAGGATCAATTTTTATATAATTAAGGAAATCATTTTTCGTTAATTATATTTGATCATTTTGTTGGTAAGGTTTTGAACTAATCCGTGTCTCTTGGTTCAGGTGTCGTAGTCAGACGATGCACTCGCACGCCTGCGCGGAATGGATATGACGATCATCATCTGTCATAATAAACTTCGGGATAGGAAATAGGGCTGCAGTGAAGTGAGTGGGTTGTTAAGTCATAGCCGGAAAGGATAATCCTGAGAATTTAAGGATCTAAAATAAATCTGAGTTGAGGTTCGAGGGTTTAAACGAGCATTTGAGTTTTTTGGGTCTCGACGGGCAGAGACGAGTTAATATATTAGACACAACCAGATGCACCGTTTTTCACATCAGCTTTAGCTGATAGTCTTTCACTGGAGTTTGAGTGACAGTAAGTCTCCTCAAGTCACTAGGACTCCTCTCAGTATTCTGGCCATTCTCAATAATGCTGTCGTTTGGATCGTCTCCACTCGTCCGCCAACTTCCAACTCCTCTAGTCCCTTTAATAATCATTCAGTTACTGTACCAAAAGCACCAATCACAAATGGTATAATTGTCGCCTTCATGTTCCAAAGTTTTTTTCAGTTCCCTATCAAGGTCGAGGTACTCATCCTTCTTTTAACATTCTTTCAGTTTTATTCGGTGGTCAGCCGGGACCGCAAAGTCGACAAATTTGCAAGTTCTCTTTTTTTGTTGATTATCATTAGGTCTGGTTTTGTGGCCGAGATTAGGTGATTCGTTTGTACGTCAAAGTCCCGTTGGAATTTATGTGTGTTATTTTCTATGGCAGATGATGGGCTGTGCATATACCATTTTTTCGTATGGTCAAATTTAAATTTCTTGCACATCTCCCTGTGGATTATCTTGCACATCCAGTTGTGTCTAGTCTTATATTCTTTCCGTGCAAATTTGCTGCCTTCGTTTATTATGTGATTTACGGTTTCATCTTTGTCACTGCATAGCGTACATTTGATATTTTATTGCGTCTTATCTATTCTTGCTTTGATATGATTGGTTCTTACGATGATGTTTTGTGCTGCTATTAGGAGATATTCTGTTTCTTTCTTATATTATTATTATTATTATTATTATTATTATTATTAATATCATGGCTGTAAATCATAATTATTTAAGTACTGAACAGACTAAACTTTAAATGATAGCAAACAGATGTGATCCAAACAGAGTTATGAGGTTGTTCTCTTGGCGTCTTGGTTAATGTGTTCGACTGTGAAATTAAAATTAGTTTGAATTCTGTTCGTGCTATTACGCTACCTTCTGAACTAATAGCCTAGGGAAATACATGAATCTATTATAGCCCTAACTTCGTGTTGAATAGTTCCAATGCTTTTCTACAAGGATGGCTTTGGCATTGGAAAACCCGTGAAGGTTGATATGCCCTCAAACAAACAAATCAAAAGCACTGATTACTGAACATGCTAATAATTACATGATTTTTGCAAGGGTTTGGTTTGTTTTAGTTTGGTTTTATGGCATATCAACAATTGTAGATTATTTTATGTCAAATCCTCTTTCTACATATATATAAGATATATATATGATTTGTAAACATATTTTATTGATAACATTCTTAAATGAGCCAAAGCTCAGTACTCATTCATTTTAACTGTTCAAAATTATTGTTATGTATCACTAACTATTCAATTAAACATCAGTCATTTGTTTACACACAGGTAAATGATGAAGCAGCTCTCTTTCTAACAATTTAGTCAGCATGCCGTTTGTTTGCACACAGTTTAATGTGAAACAGTTTGATACGACCCTTCACTCAGTTAAATAGTTTCACTTATTTCTATCAAATAAAGTATCTCTATTTACTATTAACCATTTATATGCACACTGTTTAATGTTTTCATGTATTGCTATGTATCACTAACAATTTAATAACAATTTATCATTCATTTGATTACTCATTCTTAAATGATTAAACAGTTTTATTTCAAACAATTCAGTTTAGCGTTAGTCATTTGTTTGTACCGTTTAAATGACAAACATTTCAATTTGACCCATAAATAAGATCCTATCAGGTGTGACCTCCCGAAGTGAATCTGGGACCGATCGCAATGAAGTTGTACGCCGCATTCCTCAAAGTATCAGCCTTACTGGAGCCTTGCTATCATATTGTTCAGATTCATATACAGGACACACTTTGGGGGTAGTCTAATCGCTCTGTAGAGATGCACTTGTTTTATTCTATAGCCACAGCTGATAATACTAGATTAAAGTAAGAGTAACTACTAATTTCAACATGATTAGATTTTGTTTATTTGTTTAACATTGATTATTTAATGTAAGTAAGCCAACTTTAGTCTAGGGGAGCCAGAAAGCACTCTTTTCAATAGCTACAACACCAAGGTGTAGAGAAGAGCTGTACTTCTTCCCTTGGATTACTCCACTTACTCTTCATCCGTACATGATAATGTTGAATGTTAAGCAAGAAGGTATCAAGTACCGATTTTTTAGTTTTTGGTTTGACTCAACCGTGGACTGAACGTCGGTCTCCCACACCACTGGTGAACATTCTACCTTCTTGCAAGTAAATTAATAACAATAATAATAATTGTTGTACAGAAGAATATGAAATAAGACACGAATGGGTAGGGAAGGTACTATACTCAAAATTGTGCCAGAAATTGAAATTTGTCATACGAACAAATGCTATACGCCCAGCTGTGAGTCTATCCTGGGGAATAAAATACACAGACTCCTCTGGGATTTTGAGATAAAAAACATCACCTCATCTCGGCCTAACGACCAGACTTAATGGTAGTCTACAAAAAAAAAACCTGCCAAAAAGTGGACTTTGCTGTTCCGCTAGACCACAGAGTAAAATTGAAAGAAAGCTAAAAGAGAGATAGGTATCTAGACCTTGCTTGAGAATTAAAAGAAATGTTGAGTACGAAGATTACAGTGATATCAATTGTAATTTGTGCGACCGGAACAATTCTCAGAGGATTGGTAAATGGACTGCAACATTTAGAAATTAGAGGATAAGTTTGGAACAACCAGATTAAAGCATTATTACAATCGGCCAGAATGCTGAAAAATGTCCTATGAGTCTTGAAGAGACTTGCAGTCATTGAAACGCAAGGGAAAAATGATCACCAAACACTGGTGTGAAAACTCTTGAAAGAGAAAAATGACAATAATAAAATGGACTGGAAGACATGAAGATAAGACGACAAGAGGAGACCATTTATCTTGCAGCGTTATCAGAATACTATGGAGAATCCTGGAGACTTGAGGGATTTGCTATCACTCAGACTCAAGTGGAAAACCCTCAGCTAATGCTGTTGTAAAAAAAATATCATACGAAACGACTTTGAGTCTTATTTTAATTTAATTTTTTATTTTATTTTTGTAGCCGAATTTATAAAGAGGAAGTCCCTGAGACCTAATGTCTAAAGTATTACGGTACGTCTTTGAGGTAAACGAGTTCCACCTCCACTCGTTAAATTTCGTACATTTTCAGACTAATACTCTTGGAAAACTCTGCTTAAAATTGACCTTGTGTCATATCCTGCTCGAGCCGAGGGGTTGGTAAATATGAATATTCTTGGGAAAGGTATAAGACTCCTTTCTTCTCTCAGCATTGGGTTAAATAGTTTTACTGTGTTTCTTGTAAATGTTTGGCATTGGCATAAAATAACCGATGAATGTTTAATATGACATTAAACAAAGAAGCCGGAATATAATGGGTAAGAACGGTTATTGACAAAAAAAGGTTTTATCACTAACAATAGCCCCATTTTAAAACTTACCACGGCACCAAAAACTGAATAGGACTCGATATTTCCGTTAACCCCCACCTCCACTCTACAATTCAACTTACCCTATCATCAACCATGACACTAAACCAAATCGCAGTCCTACCTCTAGCCTCATCATAACCCTAACCCCTTCCCTAATTCTAATCCCACCCTTAACCCCAAACAATATCCATTACATCCACATCTAACCCGCACAACCAGCCCTAAACCCACAACAAGAGACTTGTCCTAAGAAATATGACAATTCCATTCATAATTATGTTTCGATGATTCCCATATTAATCACGTCCATCAATCTTTGAACCTGACTGATTAAATTTGCCAGCCAAATCATTGCAATGTGCCCATTTATTGACCGGAGGATTGATGGCGAGAGAGAACAGGGAAGGAATGGAAGATTGCATTCTTGCTTGGCTTCCTCGACGCTCATTGTATCGGGTAACCGGGGAAAAAGGCCTTCAGGAGCTGCTGTCATTTGCAATTCGAAACTCTCATTGTTTGATCTTGAGGAGGCGTTTGCAACACCCGTCGACCAGGCTCGGATCTCTTTCCTCTCATGCATTTTCCGTATCGACCTTCTTGGCAGTTTGTGACCAGAATGACCCTTTCGAAACGTATCATTTTCAGTGTTTAATATTTGCTTCCGTGCATTACTCTCTGTATAATTAATGGGCGTTTATTTTGTGTCGTGCAGTTTTGAAAACCGGATAATGACTTTCGCTGAGACTGATGACGATAATAAGAATTAATACGCGCACAGCTTGCAAAGAACGGTTCTGCATGGTGTATATTGAATGGCGGCAAGTTGTTTTCATTGCAAAATTGATTACATGAACGTACAAATAATGATAATATTGAGGTTAATAACGAAAATATTTTGTTGAAAAAGGTATTGTTTGTAGAGGAAATAGAGATGCCTAATAGATTAGTTGTCTTTAAAAAGATTTTAGTCTCTAACTCTATTGATAACAAGTGATAATCCTTTTTTCTTGATTTTCTATTACATTGCTCTGATGAAAACACTGTTCTGTCAGTAGCACCTATCTTCATTCCATGCTGTAGTTGGTCAATATCTAGTGATTTTTTTTAATATAACGAACCCATTAATAATACTTCCCTATTACACAGATATCTTGGGCAAATAATTTACATTAAAAATCGACCACTGACTATGCATATCTAAATGAGAATCATCAGAAATATATAAAATTCGTACGTATAGAGTAGATTTAACACGTTGTAATGACCAAAGTATTGGACTGTGAAATTGCGTGAGCGAGTTTTAACTCCAGTTTCGTTCACTTTCAAACAAATACCTATGGCAAAGGTATGATTCTTCTTTTTTGTTCCACCTGTGGGTGAAACTCATCTTGGTGAATGTGAAACCCATCATGGTAAATAAACAATACTGGTACTCTTCAAGTACCAGTATATTTCATTTACCAGGATGGGTTTCATATTCAATAACCCATGAAAAATGATATGCCCTTTAACCAAGAACATTTGCATATAATAACTGAACTGTATACGCAAAAAATTCTGGTTATTAAAAATCATAAACTTATAATGAAATCTTTTCCAAACGACTAATAATTAAAAATATATAAGACCTGTTCTCATTGCAAGAGACCTTAATTTAAACCTGCTAAGTACTTGAAGAATCACTTAATCATTATCATCTTCAAGTCGTGCCGACAGTATGGATTTCCCTGACTCTCTCTCTCTCTCTCTCTCTCTCTCTCTCTCTCTCTCTCTCTCTCTCTCTCTCTCTCTCTCTCTCTCTCTTACCATCCATATCACCCATCGTTCCTTCCATGCCGGTCTTTCAAACAACATTCTGTGTCAGCACATGGTAAATGTAAATGTTATTACTAGACGGCCAATACTGCCACGTGGATATGCAAGGGTCCATAAAGGAACGTTGCTACTGAGTTCGTCCTTGTTTCTCCTGCTGTGTCCCATATGATTTGCTCCTCTTACTTGGATATTCTTTGATATAGGAGATAAATGGCCGTAATGCTGTTGTTGCAAGGGATGTTGCTTCCAGAACTTGTTCAAAATAGCTCGTAGCATTCTTATATACATATATAGTTTGATTTCTTTATTAAATGGCATATCAACCTTTGATATGCCAAATGTTATTTGATTCCAAGTCCACCCTAGTTGGAGAGGAGTAATTATTATATCTAATCCATAGCTGGGAGTATAAGGCAGTTTATAATTTTCCCTAATCTAATATTTATATATTTTTTTACAGTATTAACACTAAATGATGATATCACGCTTATTTTGATTCCTCATAGTCATTGGCAGCCCTGTTTTACATGACTTGCAATTTATCTATATAATAAAGATATCAGCGTCTAATTTAAATAAGAGATTAATGCATTTTCCAATCTCATGTCTTGTCTTCTCTTCAGATGAGTCATTGACAATTCTGTTTCAATCATGAAGAAAACAGTTAAGAAAATACACAGCAGATAATTCATCTTAAGGATGGCTTCTATTAGGTTGCAACCAGACATATTCCCTATGTACTAACAGATCTAATATAGACCCTTATCATGGTCAAAATAAAGTGTTTCAGTAGATAATTAAAAGCTATTTGACAATTTTATCAAACGCTTTCCTAGAGAATGCTCATCAAAATTATGGAATCAGCACTTGTTCAGTTTATTTAGCAATATGCCAAACATGCTTTATTTAATTAATTAATATAATATACATAAAACATACTCGATTCGGCGTACCTCTTCATTGGCATTGTTCCCATCTCCACTCTGGACTGGAGATATATCACCAGATCGGGTCCTATCGATTGGTCAAATAGAACTAAACTGCGTACTTATACTAAACTGAACTTCTTGAAATACAACAGTTTTAACTAAACTACGAACTTATGGTAAACCAAATTGTTAGAAATTGAACTGGTTTTGTATACTAAAATGAATTGTTTGAATTAGAACTGTTTGAATAAACTAAATAGCTTGAAATAGAAATGTTTTTGAGAATAAAACTGAGGCACTAAAGCTAAATTGAATTATTTGAAATAAAACTATTTGTATGAAAATGGATTTCGCACTAAATAACCTATAAATGCCATTAAACCTAAACAAACAAACATACCAGATTAAGTTATCTAAATTAATGGTAAAATTCTGAGGAATATATGATGAAACAACCCAAATATTGAGAACATATTTTTGAATGAGTCTGTTATTTGCCTTCCTAATATAAATATCAGAAGCCGAATAAATATGCAATTCGATATGCAGTTAAAATACAGTCGTTGGAGACCTGAAAAATTGGTTAGGCATGCCTAATTAAAAGGAAACATGGCCCAATAAATGAACAGTTAATTGAAACAATAGAAGAAATCGTGAAACTCTTTGAGAAATTCAATCACCAGCTGAGTGTCGTGAAAGACATTCGTTATTCCCAACCCGTTGTGTTGGAAATGCATTGAAGACACAAAAGAGATTGGGAGTTTAAAAAAGAAAAACATCATGGTGAACCACGAAAGACATGAAAGCGTCAAGAGAGAAAACTCTTAGCAATTTGCCTGGTACAACAAACTAGATGAAAAGTAAATAGGTCACTGTTTGTGATGGAATTGTAAGACATCGACAAAAGGAAATGGGATGTACACAGGGTAAAATACAAACGTAGAAAGAGAAAAAGTGAAATAAAAATAACGAAGTATGGACGATTGGATGAAAGTGACAAAGGCAAATAAAATATTTCTTTTTAAAAAGTAGTATGTATTAGCAATAATATGTATCTTTTGTTTAATAATCAAATGTGCTCATCAAATTTCAGTGTTCACTCTATCTATCTATCTATCTATCTATCTATCTATCTTATTTTTTATTTATATTTAGACCAGGAGGTCTATGTCTATCCATAAATCTACGTAGTTAGCTCTAGAATCTATCTATCTATCTATCTATCTATCTATCTTATTTTGCACTTATATTTCTGTCCCAGGTCTATGTCTATCCATAAATCTACGTAGTTAGCTCTAGAATCTATCTATCTATCTATCTATCTATCTATCTATCTTATCCTGTCAATATATTTCTATCCCATTATGTCTATGCCTATCTTTAATTTTCTCTTGCCGTCCCTGAGATCTATCAATCTATCTAGAGTGATAGAAAAATTGAGTAAGTAACTTAGATGGGTAATGAAAGACATATGTGGTTTCAAACAGCTATCACTATTTAATATCAAAGAGGGTAAAACCTTGACTCTGCTAATTTGCTTAATCGGACGTAATGCAAGATTGCTTGATGTCGACCAATTTTCTACTTTAAGTAAAAACTCTAAACATAGTAAAATAAAGTCAATTTCCAAATTTACAACCAAGATTTATCAGAGCTCTGAGAAACCTTCAGACACTTATTTATATACCATTATTCCACAGTGATAATCTTTTCTTCTTTGGTTTTTGCTTTTCTACTTTCACTTTCACATTACCTTCTCATTAACTTTCACTTTTGCTTTTACCTTCACTTTCCTTGCAAATTTATAACCTCCCTCCACAGTACCTGCTACTCGTAGGGCTGTTTTAGTCCTGTATAAGTCTCTCCTTCTGACCTGCATTGTTATGTGCCATCGAGCGATAATGTAATACACAAACACCCCAGGGAATATCGCAGAACGAAACCAGCTGCCAATCACATGTCGAGAATCTTAGTATAGCCTTCCCATTGATGGTTAGCGCACGAAGCAATTTATTGGATGCAAATAATGAGACACAAGGGAACGTTGCATTCTCAAAATCCAAAACTGTATTTCAAAACTTTATAAACGACAAATTAAAGCACTGATAAATACACACAGACACCCCCCTCGCTCTCTCGCTTTCACACACACATACACTTACACACACACAGATATATATATATATATATATATATATATATATATATATATATATATATATATATATGATTATCATGTATGAGGCGAAGTATTTTGTCAACTTCAAGTGTTAATCAGCTTCAGCCAAGAAAGAGTAACAATAACAATCGGATTTTTCTTGGCCGATTCACTCAACAAAGTTTGTGTAAACTCCGGGAAGAAATACAAGGAATTTGAAAACTTGACAGATGTATTGATTGATTGGCTCTCAAAACAGTCTTAATTTATATCAACGTAGACACACATGCTCCGACGCACATACACCCATAAATAGAGACCAATGACTCCTACAGTATGATTCAGGCTATGCACTGAGATACGCATTGGAAATTTCTTTTTTTTTTTTTTGAGAAGTGCTGGGATAACCATCATAGTCAGTGTCTTCGGGATATTCTCTGCTTCTTATCTTTCTTAAAACAGAACATATTTTATTTTATGTGACCTATTCATGTTTGTATTAGGTAACCATGGCTAATAATAAATATACATGATACAAAATAATATTCTTGCAATGTAAATTTACAATGTCAATAAAGTTAGTGTCATTATCACTTGCGCTAACTATTACCTTTTTGAAGGATTTAAATGATGGATTTAGGACGATTTAACAATTGATTGAGAGACGGAAGAATATCAAAAGGAATATGCATTTCCTGTAAAATGACAAGACAACATCTAAATCAGGTTTGGTTGGTTGTTTGTGTTTTATGGTATATCAACCTTTTTAGGGTATTTAATGCCAAATCCATTTTATATGAATAAACGGTTCTATTTCAAACAATTCAGTTTAGCACTAGTACTTATTATGAATTAAGTTTAGTCAATCAGTCTCTAATTCAAACAATTCAGTTTAGCGTAAGTACAGTTTCCATGTCGAAACAGTTCTCTGTTAATCAATTCAGTTTAGCATGAGTACGCAGATTAAATATCAAATCATTTCTATTACATGTGATTTAGTTTAGCATGAGTACGCTGATTAGTTCTATTTAACCCCTTGATAGGGCCCTATCAAGTGCTAACACTCCAGGCTAGAGTGGACCTGGGAACGATGGCAATGAAGGAGTGCTCTAAATTCCCCAAAGTTCCAGCATTTCTGGAACCTTACCATCAGATGGTTTCCTGTCATATCCAGAACACTCATTTGGAGGGAGTCTTAATTCAGAGGTTCAGTTGGTGTATTCTACTGCCCCAGTTAACTAGGCAACGTTTAAATGACGAACAAAAGACATATAAAATGAAGGAACTATATATATATATATATATATATATATATATATATATATATATATATATATATATATATATATATATATACTAGGGATACATACAACTATGGACAATACCTAAATCAATTCCCCCCGAATACGATAAAAGTAATACGGGAATTCGAACGGATCCAGAAGAAAATATGTACGCATAAAATGTTTTTTATGTTTAATGAAATTTGCATTAACGAGGAAATGCTGCCTATATATATATATATATATATATATATATATATATATATATATATATATATATATATATAGGATGTTTGCTTCTCTGCGGCCTCTAGACTATTGCCGTGTTATTTTGACAGTCATCAGGTAGAGAAGGAAAGATATTTGGAAAATAGAAAAAATCGAAAAATACGGTCAATAGAAGATTTACGTTGGGATTGCGCGTAATTGTTTGTGTGTGTGTGTGTGTGTTTGTTTGTGTGTGTGTGTGTGTGTGCGTGTACTTGAGTGTATTTGTGCGTTTGAGTATGTGAGTGCGTAAGTGTGTTTGTTCATTATATTTGCATATTATTGTGTGCTATCATATAAGTGATCATTAGTGTGTGTGTGTGTGTGTGTGTGTGTGTGTGTGTATGATGATACATGCACCTCGCGGCAGATTTGAGGTTGTCTCCTACATATAAGTGACATTATATTTAGGATAGATATTTATCGATATATACATAGATACATAGATGTACACACTTGGACAAAAATAAAAGACCATCCTCAAAAATAAAGAAAAATATATTGTTTACAATTTTTATATAATCAAAATCCTATATATGAAAGATAATTTTAAGATACGTATAAATTCAAAAAAAGAAGTTTCAATATATTTTTTATATATATGTGAGCAAATATGTTAAATTCTAATATTAATTTTGACATAAATATATGACCATCAAAAAAAAAATTAAAAAATACTTTTTAATTGAAAAAAAGTATTATATATAGTCTGCGTAATATAAAAGCAATTAAAACTTTAATACTTAAAATAATAAATACATAAATGGCTAAAAGAACTAAATTATTTGAATTTGAAAAAAGCTAGATTACCGTTCTGAAAAGAGTCGGAAAATCTCAGAGTGAAATTCCGAAAGCCTTAGGACGCAGTAAAATCGTTATCAGCAATTACTTTAAAAATCTACCGAAGAATGGGATGAGAAAACCGACTGCCAGGCCAGAAAAGTTAAAACTACAATTCAAGATAAGAAAGGTTCGTGAAGTAAAAAAGAAAAAAAATCGTCAACATCAAAAATATAGAAATCTCTAATGTATGGTCCATGCAGAACTAGAACAATTAGAAGGCATTTAAACAACGAAAAAGATAAGCATAAGAAAAGAACTCATCGTCCAATGTTAAGTATGAATCACAAAGAGAAACGACTGGAATATGCTGGTCAATATCAAACCAAGAGTGCTAAAGAATAGTGTAAAGTTGTTTTCGGGACGAAAAGAAATTCAAAATAGACGGTCCAGATTGCTTTCAGAAGTACTGGCACACTAAAATCTTTCCAGAAGAGAATTACTCAAGAAGGCATTGTGGAGGAGGATTTCTTATGATCTGGGAGCGGGGTTTCTCATCTTCAAGAAAACGTAAACTACAATTTGTCTGTGGTCGACAAAAAGCCGCAGATTATTTGAAAATGCTAAATGGTTTATCTCTCACAGAAGAAGGCGTCATCTATTTGGAGAAGAATGGATTTTTCAGCAAAATAATCCAGCTATCCACAATGCATCAATAACAAAGAAGTAATTGCTTGAACCAAAAATAAGACTTCTTGACCACCCAGCGTGCACTCAAAACTCAGTCCAATAGAAAATTTGTGAGGATTGATTGTTGCAAAAGTTTACAAAGGAGGACGACTGTATGCATAATTTCCAAAATCGGAAACGTGATCTTAGACGCATAGGAAAAATACGTTCGGTTAAACTTAAGAAAGTTGTTGATTGTATGCCTAGCCAAATTGTTGAGGTAATCAAAGCTAACGGTGGATCTACAAAATGTTAAATTAAAAAAGGTTGCCTTTATATTCCATAGTTCTGCTTATTGGTCTTTTATTATTGTCAAAAGAAAATTTTGAAATTATGTATGAATGCTAATATACATATGACAAATTATTTGAAAGTTCTTCATATCATAAATTAACTTGTCTTTATTCCTAATCTTTCATATACCTGATTTTCATGAATTTAAAATGGTAAACAATATATTTTCTTGATTTTTTCGGGTGGTCTTATATATTTCCCCTGGAGTTTACATATATAGACTGTGATAGAAATGTAAAGACTGGTAAATATATATATATATATACATATATATATATATATATATATATATATATATATATATATAAAGAGAGAGAGAGAGAGTGAGAGAGACCGACAGAAAAACACAGATAGATAGATTGGAATAGACAGAGATAGAGACCATAAAGACGCTGAACTAACTAGAAAATTAGATTTCCTATGACCATAGATAGATAGATTGATAGATAGATTGAAAGGTAGAAGGATAAATAAATAAATAAGAACGCAATGAGTTAACAATTCGATTATTCCCAGATCAACACAGGGTACATTGACATATTATTATTATTTTTTATAATTATTATCATTTTAGTCCTTGAGAGTTTTTCTCATCAGCGTTAGCTAATCGTTTTCCACAGAAGTTTGTGTGACAGCCAATCTCGTCAAGTCTCCAGGACTCTTCTCAATATTCTGACCAATCTCAACACTGCTGTAGCTTGGAATGTCTCAACATGCCTCATTATTTCCTAGTTCTCCAGTCCTTGTACCAAAACTTTGGTGACTATACCAAGAGTACCAATTACATTTGGTATAATAGTCACTTCCTCGTTACACAGTGTTTTTAATTCGCAACAAAGGTTCATTTTTTTTTATGATTATCATAAGGTATGTTCATCTGGCTGAGATTACGTGATCCTTTTGTATCTCAAAATCCCTGAGGAGTTTGGGCAACGCATTCTCTAGGACAAAGTCTTTGTTGTGCATATACCATTTATTCGTTTGGTCAAACTTTGATTTCTTGCACAATTCCGAGTGGATCACCTTGATAACCCAGTCATGCCTAGTCTTATACTTTGTCTGTGCCAATTTTCTGTATTCGCTTCTTTTGTGATTGATTGTTTCGTCACTATCACCATATAACCTACATCTGCTGTTTTGTTGTATCTTATCTATCCTCGCTTTGATATGGTTAGTCCCCGTGGCGTTGTTTTGTGCTGCTATTAGAAGAGATTCAGTTTCTCTCTTAAAGCCTCCTTTTCTTAGCCACTTCCACATTTTCCCGTATGAGATGTCGCTTTTTCTGTCGCTTTAAACGTCCATACATTTCTGTCTTCTTCCCAGCTTTGTTTTCTGGTTATTGTCGTTCCGCTAGTCCTGGTGACATTAGTATTGCTTCTGGTGGCTGTAATCAGTCCTCCTCCAATATTTTCTCTTTAGTCTTTAAGTCGCTGCATAAATGCGCAAACACTGTCTTCAATGCTGGCAAGTCCGCTTCCTCCCTCATTTCGTGACACATATAATCTGTCAACGTCTTTTCTAGGATGAAATACGTTGATTAGTTTTCTTGTTGTCTGGTGCAATTGTTAAAGTTATTCCCTTGCCCACTTCAAGAAAGATCATGATTATCTTACGAGGTGGATAGCCCTGGTATTTATTCTTTGCTATAGAGTTTTGTCTCGAATAATTTTCTAGTTCTTCTGAGATGCTCTTTTTTTTATTTTTATTTTATTTCCAGCCTCCAATATCCACAAGTATTTGTAGTTTCCTTTTTTTCGACCGTTCTGATGACTGCCTCATTTGGTAGTTCGACTCCAGCTGTCATGTGTCTTTTGCCACTCTTCATTATTAACAAGGCACATTTGTCTATGCCAGATTCCATTTTTATATCTTCACTGTATATTCTAACACTTTGTATTTGGATTTCTAATTCTTTTTTGTTTTTGGCAAAACGTTTAATGTCGTCCATGTACATCAAGTGTTTGATCTTTTACTGCGATTTACGGATTTTTTTCCGGCTGTGTATCTCCTAAGGATGTGGTTTAGTGTCATCATGGCTATCAAGAATAATAATGGTGATAGTGCATCTCCCTGGAATAAGCCGCTTTGGATCTTTACATCTGCCAAGCTTTTACATCTTACTGTCAATTTCACTCTCTATATTTGCATGATCTTCTCAACAAACTGTTTGAGACAGTTTAGTATCCAGATTTAGGGGATCATATCGTAAGCCTTTTTGTTGACCATCTAAGCCATAGCTACCTTCTTCAATCTCGTTTTACTTTTGTTGAGGATGTGTTGATCTATATATAGTAGTCCCTCTGTCTCTGGTTCTTTTGCGGCATCCTTTCTGATCATCGGGAAAGATTCCGAGGCTTATCAATGAGTAGTGGGTCTTCTCCCTATTTTGTGCCGTTAGTATTTTACAAACAATCTGTAGGCACATTATGGGTCTATAGTTGGTTGAGGCAGTTCATTTGAGGGAATCTTTATGGATTAGAGTGGTTCTCACTTTTCTCATCCATTTGGGTATCTCAGTTTTCTCTATGCATTTATTCATTTCTGTAGCAAGTCTGTCGTGTATGGAGGTGAATATTTTAAACCAAAATCCCTTTATGTCATCAAGGCCAGGGGTTTTCAAAGTTAATATCTCTTTTAGTGTTTCCTAGAGCCCGTGAGATACTTTTTCAAGACATTGCAGCTCTGTTTTCATGTTTCTTACCCATTCTGCTTTTTTGGAATGATCTTTCAGTTCCCATATGTAGATCCAAAATATCTTTGCCTTTCTCGCATCCGGTAGTTGATATGGCTTCGGCCATTCTGCCCCTAATTGTTTGTAGTTTTTTGTTGTTTTGCAACTTTCTGTTTTTTTTCTATATTGTTTGGTCTTCTATCGATATATTTTTAGAGTTCCTTCTTTTGCATAGATTTTTGGTTAGAGCCCTCAATCCTTTTTTAGTTACAGTTGCCGTGCTTTTTCAGTTTCCTCGAAATATTTCTAAATATTCCGTTTTTCTGTTCTCTTCCTTGTTGACGTGGTATTTTTATCAGCGATTCAAATCTAAGTTCTCACCCGGGTTTTGACTTTGTTTTTTGGTCTTCGAGGGGACCCCGATTTTTTCACTGACTAATTTTGCTCCTGGGTATATAAAATCCTTTAACTCCGTGATGTCATATGTCGGGATATTTGTCAAATCGTTCTCTTTCTCGGTTTCAGACTTGACTGTCTTCAGGTTTTGGTTTCTAAGAGAAGGCAATGAGTTTTTCTTTTTAGATATGATTCTTCTAATGGTACATATATTAGTTTTTTCTTTTCGGTCAATGTTTGCGTTTGTGTGTTTACAGTGCATGGGTCATTGTCATGTAATGTTTTGTAAGGTATTTCTGGCTTTCATGTATTAATTGTCTCGGTTATCGTGTTAGTGGTTTGTTGATGTGTTTGTATATTTTTTTGTTTGTGGATTTTCAGTATTTTAAGGTCAAAAGGCCAACCATTCTTTCCTATTGTCCTAACTTGGTCAGCGAGCGTTTGGTTTGTTGCCTTAAATATATGGAATTCTGTCCAGCTTTCTACCATTCTTTTTCTATACCCTCTATTTGCAGGGTTACTTTTAACATAGCAGTATCATATTAGTCTGTTTTCTTCCCTTGTTCGTTTTCTACGCTGTGGTCTTTGGTGTAAGTGGTTGATTTCTTCATCATTTTTATACGTAAAAGAAGAATCCTTTGTCTACATGGAAGAATAGCCAACATTAGCAGGATGCCACTTTATCCTCCATGTTAGCTATCAAGAGAGCACCTGCCAATTATGACATCCAAACATGTTATCTAGGCCTTATGTCGTTTTATGTTTCGATTTACAATTTTTCATTGCTTATATATTATGGCTATACCAGACCTGCAAGTCGTTTATTATCTGCGCGCCTGATACAGGTGTGACCAAGAACAGTTATATTAAATGCTCATGAACAGCGGGTCACAAAAAATTAAAATGAAATAAAAAAAATATAAATATAAAAATGACAATAGAAAACAGAAAATAGAATAAAAGTAAAATAAATAAATATTTATTTAGGTTTTACCTTCGTTAAATCCACTAACCTGCTATTATATACTTTACTTCTCACAATAAGTACCTGAGCTAGTTTCAAAGGAGAGGGTGTCCTCGTGGTGTAATGGTTAAAGCGATGCACTGCGAGTTCGTACTCCAGTCGCGCTGTTACGTTCACTTTCGGGCAAATACCCTTGGGAAAGGTATGAACCCCCTTATTCTCCCTCCAGCTATGGGTAAATAGTAGGATGGACTAGGTTCTTCAGCCTTGGTTAGGCAACTAGTCTAGGAGAAGGAAAACTCTGAATTCAAACCTGTTAAACTCTGCTTAAAAATTGACCTTGTGTCATATCCTGCCCGAGCGGAGGGGTTGGTAAATAGTACATGAGCTAGTTTCAAAAGTTCCTGTGTCATAATTTTGGTTTTTATATTTACTGCCCTAATATACGACTTCTTTCCACTTCGGCTGGTCCATTAATAGTAAAGAATAATCTCCTTACATGTCTTTCCAGTTTCTTTGGGGACGGTAATTGTTATTAAATAACGCTTTAAGACTATCAGATACATTACATTTTTATCTGTCGAGAGAAGACCTCCGTGAACCATATACAATTTAACGCGGCAATTTTAAACAAATCTAAATCGTGCTTTCGAAATGGTTTAGCTGAAATAAATTCGAGAAAAAATACCCCCATTTAAATCACAAACATTTACCAAAAGATTTCACGAGCAACGAAATCTATTGTGCATTTTAGATTAAAGACAATTTTTACTTAATGGATTTTCTTTTTCACGAGAAGACACACAGTGATGATTCCTTAACATTTCGACGTTAGATGCGACTCCTACTTTTTTTATTATCAAGATATTATTTTTTTTTAAAGTCAAACCGTTTTGAGTCATTTAGAGGAATGAATCATCATCATCATCATCATGTCGCGCTGGTAGCACGGATATCCCTGACTCTCTCTCTCGCCACTCCTCCCTATCATTCATCGCCCTAGGCATGTCCTCAGAAAAGCATCCTGTATCCTCCCACAGCTGCTGAATGGATGTTCGTGCTGTTCGTCCTGCTTTTGCACGGCCATGTGTGGGGGTCCATAAGAGTACATCTTTTATGAGTTCGTCCCTGCTTCTCCAGCAGTGTCCTGCATGTCTGGTTCAAACTTAATATAAGAAATATTTGATTTCATAATGCCGACGTATTCGATTCTGAGGACATTTCACGCGTACTTTTACAGAGAATATACAAATTAATGATCACTTTAACCTTAAATAATCAATTTCATCGAAAGCATTGTCGTCAGTTGAGAAAGTGCATCATTTGGAATGTCAAAAATCAAGTGGATTTTGTAATTTTTTCCATAAGGAAACCAGCTTTAAATTTACGTCTTATTTCACGAATTAAAATTTAAAATGAAGAAAACAAGGAAATTTAACCAGAAAGCCGGTGGATTTTCCCTATGCTGGTGAAAGTAAATTACTATTGTCAAGGAAGGGGATTGTGATGGAAACGAATTTAGAAGCCAAATCTCAAATCTGGTCATCGGGGACAGCATCCAAGTTGTGACCAAATCAGAAAAATCTTAAGAAATCCAAAAATATCGTTATTTTTCCAAATTTGGGCAGCCTCCAGTCAACAGGTAGTCATCTATTTGATTGGATTTTTTTTCACCAATTCATAATTGTTAGCATCGAAAGTGAGAACCACAGATGACGTTAAAAGGTCGCGCCGTTCTGCGGTTCCGGTTAAATTTGGTAATATGATTCATTTATTTTCAGCATTTTAATTCGTGTGCATATATTGGAGTTGTTTAATGTACTGAATACATGTTAACGCAGAAAATGTTGATTATGATGTTGGTGGGTTGGTTAGTTGGTATTTTATATACATGTCAATCCTTGTGGGTTATTCAATGTCAAATCCTTTATATATGCATTGTTAGAGAGAGAGAGAGAGAGAAAGAGAGAGGCTAGAGAGAAAGAGGGGGACAAAGGAAGAGCGATTCGGGAAATGAATGCGAGATGAGCAAGAAGGTTCGTGTCATAACAGCTGGTGAAACCCAAAGTTAAAGAGGGGGTATCGGAGAAATGAGTCAGATAGGGTGGGCTGAAAAAAACTCAGACCAAAAAGTGCTAAGGAAAGATTTAATTTGCCGAGTTACCACGGCGTCAGAGGACCCGCTGAAAAAGTCAGCAGACATTTCTTCAAGTTTTTCTGCATGCCACCAACGCTAAAGAAGACGGTAGCGGGTAGCCATGGTGCTTATGAATGGAAAAGCCGCTATATTCTCACAGAAAAAGATAAGGAAGGAACCACAAGTATGAACATCCCGCTGATAAAAGAAATAGTTAAAAATAGATAGCCAGCTCATTTCAGATTAGTCTTGCATATTAAATCTCTGTCTGTCTGTCTGTCTGTCTCTCTCTCTCATGAACTGTTATATTCTACTGAGATATAATGTGCATCATTCCACATAAAAAAGAACATTTTGATTGACAAGTCATTCTACCCTTCATGTAATCATCAATGATAGTTAGTTTGTTTGTTTCTGTAATTAAATACTCATTTTTCTATCTTAACCTTTGGTTTTGTCCATCTTCTTCCGTCTTCAAAAAACAGGGCTTAGCCGAATGGATATCTTCCTTCTTTATTTGTTTTTTTCAAATGTATGTGCGACGGGATCTCTTTGGAATACTCTAGACATTTAGAATCTCGCATGTGGGAGCTGTAGAAAGGTAGCTATTCTCCTTGCGCCTATAAAATTCTCTTACCTCGGAATAATAATATATATATATATATATATATGTATATAAAGAGAGAGGGGAATTTTATATATATATATATATATATATATATATATATATATATAATTAGATTTATACAATATAATACAGGAACATATATATATACAGGAAAATTTATACAATATAATGAACAGGGACACCATTGGTAATAACAGTCGGGGAACTCAAATAAAATAATAAAACAAACGAAGGCCTTTTCGTCCGGTACTTTTCAAGTTATTAAACACCGGAAAATTGGATTAAAACGAGGGTATATATATATATATATATTATATAATCAGGATAGCCAAATAGAGGGGAAAAACATACAAAAAAGTAACCCTTGTATCTATCAGTTCCCCCAAAATATTTAGAGTATGATTGTTTATCTGCCTTCATGGAGAGGGGAGATTCATAGAAATAGAACTCGCCTCTAGAAATTTGAGGTGGAATTTATCTCTAGCTCTATGCAGGACTGAGAAACAATCATCTTCATAACTGGTTCTGCAGCTATTTTTAGTGAGAAAATGCTCACTAATAGCCGAATCTATTGCTTGAAAATGCCCGGATGTTAGTCGGCCTGACAAAAGAGATCTGGATATATGCTGTCTAACCCTCACTTTGAGACGTTGACAAGTCATACCTATATATGTCGAATTACATCGACAAACAAATTTATAGATTAAATTACTTTGTTTGAAGATAGGCTGCTTGTCCGTATTCGTCGAATTAAAGGTCGGCATCGAAGTGAATATCGGTCTTAGGTTAACAGCATGATAACAATGATACACAGAAGAGGCAATCGTATTAGCAAAAGACTCGCTGGCAAAAACAACACAGAGAAGTCTGGAGTATACAGGACATTTCGGAGGATCGAAAACTTTGTTCATGTTTTTTTAACTTTATCACCGTATGCTTGCTATTATTATCAATGACATCCTCTGGGTACCCGTTATCAATGAAGATATCCTTGATAGCCATAAGTTCATTCTCAATCTTGCACTCACTACAAATCTTAAGAGCTCTCTCTTTCTTTCTCTCTCTCTCTCTCTCTCTCTCTCTCTCTTTCTCTCTGTCTCTCTCTCTATATATATATCTATATGATTTGTGAGCGAACAGTTTGTAGGTAACTTCATTTCCCAAGAAATGGTAAGAACTCATTTGTTTTCAAACAGTTAAATTCTTTCAAGTATTCCAATCTAAATGTAACAATTCTATTTAATATCACAAATTAAATGCTTTCCAGTAAAGCTAGTTACTGTTTAGGGTCATAGCCAGGAAACTTTGTAAGAATGTCTTATCCCTCTACAGAGGTGAATTTGGCGTATTCTACTAGTCCAGCCGACGAGGCAGAGGATTTAAGTTCTTTTAATGCGCTCGAGAAAAAAAAAAAAAAAGAAAGAACAAAGATCAATGAATTTACATTGGGCATCTGATGTACAAGGATCATTAAATAAGTTTCCCGACTTTTTTCGCATGGGCACTTTTATTGATAGTACACACATGAAATTCTAGTCCCCTTCGAAGTAATCTCCTTCGGCTGCAATGCACTTCTTGTACCGTTGCAACAACTTCTGGAACGCCCCATGGATGTCTTCTTGTGTGAGCATGTCCATGACCTTCGTCACAGCCTCTTTCATCTCCTCAATTGTCTCATAACAACAGACTCTGAGCTTAGGGAATAAGCAAAAGACACCGTGAGCAAGGTCTGGACTATAGGGAGGGTGACGAACTGTCTTGATGCCCATCTTGGTCAAATAGTCTGTTACAAGGATGGAGTTGTGGACTGGTGCATTGTCCTGGTGGAAATGCCACTGAGCCGATTTAAAGAGTGCTGGCCTCTGAAGTATTGTTCCATTTGGTTGACAACTCTGCAGAAATGTTGATTTAAGCCCTGACGTACAAGTTGATTTTAGAGATATTGTCAGGCTTAAAAATTCAACTTGGAGCAAAAGTTTCATGCAAATTCAAACAGAAAAAGAAAACACTTGGAAAAATGTTTTACTCATCCAAATCTCTGATCATATTTTTCGCAAGTGTGATTTAGAATTGAGAAACAATTAAAATGAAAAATTAAAATACAATGTCTGAAACTTTAATTTTACACATGGTTACAGATTTTTGTGAATAAAATTGAAATTAAACCATAGAAAACTGAAAACCTCAATCAGACTGAAGAGATTCTGACCTCTTGTTTAGTTAGTTTCAGTATTGACTGGTATTTGTTCGAGTGTGTTATTATATGATGAAAAAAATTCAATTCATAATAAGTTTTTAGTATTTCGTAAAAATGTTGATAATAAAAAATGAAAACATTTAAAAAAATCAACCTCACGAAATCTTCCTATATAAATTTTATTATACTCTAATGAATTATTTATGTTTTGTAATTTAATATTCAATTATTTCATTTGGTGTTGAATGGAAATTAAATGTGGTTACAAGCAAGGCATCCAGTAAAAAATTTGCTGTGTGTTGGTTTGGTGCGTACAAGAAAGAGTTCAAAATCAAAGGTGTTTAATCAAGGACGTGGTAGAAACACTTAAGTCCAATGTCATAGAGTTAGCCATTGCCGTAAATAACTGTCATCTTAATCTCGTGATGGAAGTCCTAGTAATTGTTAAACATATTATCACAGGTTGGATATCCGGTTTATCTTCGAAGAAAACAAGTTTCTGATATACAAGAATTTTTTTTGGAAAAAACTCGATCTTTTTAACAATCCTTTGATAATCTATTTTCTGACCGAGGTGCACAAAGCAGGGCAGGACCTGTGATGCTCGAAGAAAAGGAAAATAGCAAAATTCACCCTATAAAAATAATAATCTATTAAAGAGATGGTTGATGTTGCTTCCCGTCATAAAAATATAACATATCTGACTTATATGAGGAAGCTGACGGAAGAAGCACATCTAACAAAAGATGATTTGACAGTTTTGAATACAACGTACTCCTGGTATGCTTTCTTTTGAAGATCTTCTGTTTACAGGGGAATGTGCTGCTAAACATGCTGACTACTTTTGTGTGAAAGATAAGGTTAGTGAAGAGCAAATTTAGAAAGATACATATAAGGTAACTTGATGGATCGGAGTTTTTCTTCTTTAAAACAAAAGTTCCCAACTATTCTTGTCCGTGGGTCACAAATCGTAATTCTTAAGGTAAATTATGGATCTTGATAAGAAAAATTTCCATATTAGGAAGGTAACAATAATATTTCTTAAGGAGATATATCTTACTGCTTTCATTCACATATATATATTATAAATATCACGATTAAAAGATAAGGAAGACTGGAGTACATCATAATAGTGATGATTTTTGAGATGCGACTGCAACATAGTCCTGGGTGGATAAGCGGGTAGTGGAACAGGAGTATATCGTACAGGTGATGATTTGAGAGATGCAAATGTAGTATAGTCTTGGATGGATAAGCGGGTAGTGGAACAGGAGTACATCGTACAAGGGATTATTTGAGAGATGCAAATGCAGTATAGTCTTGGATGGATAAGTGAGTAGTGGAACAGGAGTACATCGTACAAGGGATTATTTGAGAGATGCAAATGCAGTATAGTCTTGGATGGATAAGTGAGTAGTGGAACAGGAGTACATCGTACAAGGGATTATTTGAGAGATGCAAATGCAGTATAGTCTTGGATGGATAAGCGGGCAATGGAACAGGAGTACATCGTACAAGGGATTATTTGAGAGATGCAAATGCAGTATAGTCTTGGATGGATAAGTGAGTAGTGGAACAGGAGTACATCGTACAAGGGAAGATTTGAGAGATGCAAATGCAGTATAGTCTTGGATTGATAAGCTGGTCGTGGAACAGGAGTACATCGTACAAGTGATTATTTCAGAGATGCAAATGCAGTATAGTCTTGGATGGATAAGCGGGCAATTGAACAGGAGTACATCGTACAAGGGATGATTTGAGAGATGCAAATGCAGTATAATCTTGGATGGATAAGCGGGTAGTGGAACAGGAGTACATCGTACAAGGGAAGATTTGAGAGATGCAAATGCAGTATAGTCTTGGATGGATAAGCGGGTAGTGGAACAGGAGTACATTGTACAGGTGATGATTTGAGAGAAGCAAATGCAGTATAGTCTTGTATGGATAAGCGGGTAGTGGGGACAGGAGTACATCGTACAAGGGATAATTTGAGAGATGCAAATGCAGTATAGTCTTGGATGGATAAGCGGGTAGTGGGGACAGGAGTACATCGTAGAAGTGATGATTTGAGAGATGCAAATGCAGTATAGTCTTGTATGGATAAGCGGGTAGTGGGGACAGGAGTACATCGTAGAAGTGATGATTTGAGAGAAGCAAATGCAGTATAGTCTTGTATGGATAAGCGAGTAGTGGGGACAGGAGTACATCGTAGAAGTGATGATTTGAGAGATGCAAATGCAGTATAGTCTTGGATGGATAAGCGGGTAGTGGGGACAGGAGTACATCGTACAAGGGATAATTTTAGAGATGCAAATGCAGTATAGTCTTGGATGGATAAGCGAGTAGTGGGGACAGGAGTACATCGTAGAAGTGATGATTTGAGAGATGCAAATGCAGTATAGTCTTGGATGGATAAGCGGGTAGTGGGGACAGGAGTACATCGTACAAGGGATAATTTTAGAGATGCAAATGCAGTATAGTCTTGGATGGATAAGCGGGTAGTGGAATAGGAGTATATCGTAGAAGTGATGATTTGAGAGATGCAAATGCAGTATAATCTTGGATGGATAAGCGGGTAGTGGAACAGGAGTACATCGTAGAAGTGATGATTTGAGAGATGCAAATGCAGTATAGTCTTGGATGGATAAGCGGGTAGTGGAACAGGAGTACATCGTAGAAGTGATGATTTGAGAGATGCAAATGCAGTATAGTCTTGGATGGATAAGCGGGTAGTGGAACAGGAGTACATCGTAGAAGTGATGATTTGAGAGATGCAAATGCAGTATAGTCTTGGATGGATAAGCGGGTAGTGGGGACAGGAATACATCGTAGAAGTGATGATTTGAGAGATGCAAATGCAGTATAGTCTTGGATGGATAAGCGGGTAGTGGAACAGGAGTACATCGTAGAAGTGATGATTTGAGAGATGCAAATGCAGTATAGTCTTGGATGGATAAGCGGGTAGTGGAACAGGAGTACATCGTAGAAGTGATGATTTGAGAGATACAAATGCAGTATAGTCTTGGATGGATAAGCGGGTAGTGGGGATAGGAGTACATCGTACAAGGGATTATTTGAGAGATGCAAATGCAGTATAGTCTTGGATGGATAAGCGGGTAGTGGGGACAGGATTACATCGTACAAGTGATGATTTGAGAGATGCAAATGCAGTATCATCTTGGATGGATAAGCAGGTTGTGGAGACAGGAGTATATTTTACAAGGGATTATTTGACACTTGCAACTGCTACATACTTCTGGTATGCATTATTTTCGAGAACAACTGTTCATAGTAGAACATTGAGCCAAATATACTCATGATTGTGTGTATATTTTTTGTAATCAAGAAGAATATTCCATATATATAACTCTTTTATTTTTTGAATGGAATAGCAACCTTGGTAGCTTATTTAAAGACAAAGCCCGATAGAAGAAAAAGTACAGGTCGAAGAATAGCTCAGGTAATCCAGAGGTGTTGAGGATAAAAGAATTCATAAGAGATTTATACCAGTACCAAGATTAGTAGGTAGAAACTAAACGTAATAATGTGACTCAAGTTAAAACTGGGTTACATCGATTTCACTGCCCTGCACTTTAGCCACAACAACACTAGGAATCACCATCTCCATATAAGGATGTGAAAAATATTTGTATATTATGGTTGCAATTATAAATAGACTGTTACAAATGAATCAAATACCCAAGAAATTTAAACATATCCAAATTGCTTCATTCTGTTTTTTTAACGACATTAAATATCCAATAAAGGCTCGGTATTACGTTAAACAGATAAAAACAAACAAAATGAAAATGCTTATCCTATCTTCAAACTTGTTCGTTATCTATGACGCTTACCAAAAATAAAATACCTACTAAAAAAGAGACAGGAATAATGTATCAGGTTACAATTGAACACATTACGTTAGCAACCGTTTTCTTTGACGTACTTGCTTTGCCAGCCTCAAGTTGAGACCACCTTCATTTTATCACCACACTTTTGTTGACTTAAAATGGCGTATAACCTTTCTTTTTTTTTCACTTTTCTACATTCAATACATATTTGACGGATGATGAGGGAGTTGTCTTGTTTCCTGTGCCAGGGGTAGTATTTATTGAATTTTTAAAAAAAATATAACGAAATCAATAAATACGATTATGTTTCAGATGAACTCTACAGGTAAGACAAGTCTTTGTTTTCTAGATGTACATGCTTGGCAGTACACGCTGCTATTTAAAAAAAGAAATATCAATAATTATGACATGTCTGTTCCATTTTTCCGTAGGTTAAGAAAAGTTGAATTATGCAGAAAGTTGTGAAAGTCAGAAGAAAAAATGTACAAGAATCCATCATAAAAAAATAATGTGATCAGGAAGGAAAATCTTGTAAAAGTTACTTGGTCCTTAGTTCGAACCCTGGCTAAGAATGGTGGGTTAATTTTGACATAAGCTATAAGCAGCTTCTTTAATATGTAGGAATTTGACGCTGCATTCTGAGAAAAATAAGTATTCTTATTTCTATGAGATGACTAACCTATTTCAGCCGTTTAATTTGAACTTTGCCGTCGAGAAAGATTCTCCTCAGGGCTGTTTGTTAATTAATGAAAACTTGATCGGGTTATCCTTTATTGGTTAGCAACCAGATACCAACCATTCGTGAATTTACAAGTTGTATTCTGTATTTTAATCTAATAAGTCAAATAAAAGAGGATTCTTCGTGTCGTAGTTGTCAACTGGACTGCGACATCGGTGTAACCAATTTCGACTACCATGCGAAATATTTCGTCAAATTTTAAACTAATTTTCCGTGGGAAAGCTACGGATTAAATGTACCACTAGTGTCTGTCTGCAAAGATAGCGTTAACATTGAAATAATGTTTGTTTGTTGGTTTGTTTTTTGGTTTCTTTGTGTGTTGCATATCAACGTGTGTAGGTTATTTAATGCCAAATGTATTTTTATACAAATAAATAGTTCTATTTCAGAAATTCAGTTTAGCATAAGTACAAAGATTTGAAGCCAAAACCATTTCTATTTCAAGCTATTTAGTTTAGTCAAACGCTGATAGGACCCTATCTATGGGTTTAATAGAAGTAGACTACATACTTATGTTAAATTGAATTGTTTTACTAAACTGAATAGCTTGAAATAGAAATGTTTTTGACAATTGAACTGTATTTACATTTAAACTGCGTGCTTATACTAAGCTGACTTATTTGAAAGACAACTGTTTTTTGACATTGAAACTGTACTTACACGAAACTGATTTGTTTAATATAGAATTATTTTGACATTTAACTATGTGTAACCGAAATCTGTTCTTATTAACGGTATTGGTAGCATTAGAACTCATTGACTAAACTGAATAGCTTGAAATAGAAATGTCTTTTTCAAAATCAAACTATACTTATATTTAAACTGCGTACTTATCCTAAACTGAATTGTTTAAACATAACTATTTTCAAAAACTGTACTTACGTTTAAACTGCGTGCTTATGGTAAACTGAATTGTTTGAAATGGAACTATTTTTGACATGGAAACTGTACTTACACTAAACTGAATTGTTTAATATGGAACTGTTTTGACTTTTAACTGTTCGTAAACAAAAGCTGTAGTTATACCAAAGTTAATTAGCTGAATTAGAACAGTTTGAATAAACTTAATAGCTTGAAATAAAAATGATTTTGATAATTAAACTGTGTACTCAAGGTAAACTGAATTGTTTGAAATAGAATTGAATATTTCTATAAAAATGGATTTGGCATTAGATAACCTACAAATTTTGATATGCCATTAAACCTAAACAACCAACCAACCATCTCTTTGCTTTTTTCAACGGCATTAAATATCCAATATGGGGTTAGTATTAAGTTAAACAGATAAAACCAAACAAAATAAAATATACTTATCCTATCTTGAAAATAAAAGATACTTATCCAATCTTCAAACTTGTTTGTTATCTATGACCAAAACATTAGAGCCACTGTTCTTTTTATTTACAAGTAGATAAAAAGAATTAGAGAACAAACGTATACTAATTCCATGATTATTGCCGGGAGACTTGGGGAGAATTACTGTCTCTCAGGTTCCAGTGAAGAACTATCAACTTAAGCTCGTATGAAAAACTCACAGGGGATAACCATCAAATTAGTGTAGATGAAAGAAAAAATTAAGAAAGATTATCCCAGGAGAAACAGAAAGCTACTCGAGACAAAACTATGTTGCAGAAACATTATCGAAAGAATAAATACCTGGGCTGTTTCCTTCGTAAGATATTCGTGACCATTTTCAAAGAAGAACTTAAACAAATGGACCAAAGAACAAGAAAACGAATGATCATGGATAAAGTATGACATCCTAGAGATGACGTTGATAGACTCTATGTATCAAGAAAATAAGGAAGAAGAGGACTTGCCAGCATCAATACAACGACTTGAAGACTACATGCAAAAGCGCGGTGAAAGACAGATTACAGTCACTAGAACCTTATTCTTTGCTTATATCATACATCCTTATCGATGCATCGGGATGGGTCATCAGTGATGTTTCCTTTGGGTCAACGTGGGATTTCGGGTCTTGCATCATCAGATCCCCTCACCCAAATGACCCAGTTGTCATTGATCTAACGCCAACTCCCATCCCAGCTGCTAAACTGCGTATCTTTCACACAAAACAAATGACTGCAGACATGGCTCTATTTATGGGTATCACTTTTAATATTTCTTTTCAACTGCCAATCAGAGAAGCCAATTCTTTGATGATTGCTGAATCTTTCCATTAAAATTGGGAGGCCAATTTGCTCTTGCTTTCCCTGCCGCAATGAGGTCTTATTCGGTTATTTGTTCCCACCGGTATGTAGTTTTTTTTCCTCCTCTCCTCCCCAAGACTACATACAAAATCACGGAGTAAGACTGATTACAGCCACCAGAAACAGTACAGACAACATGAGGAACAACAGAACGACAATAAACAAAGAACAAAAATGGGAAGAAAAACAACTCAATGGACGTTTTAAGCGACTAATGAGCAACATCTCTCACGAAAAAAACATCGATATGACTTAGAAAGGAAAACCTTAAAAGAGAAACTGAATCTCTCCTAAAAGCAGCACAAAACAACGCTATAAGAACCAATCATATCAAAGCAAGAATAGATAAGACGCAAAAAAAACATTAAATGTGGTGACAGAGACGAAACTACCACTTACATAATAAGCTAATGCTGCAAATTAGAACAGAAAGATTATAAGACAAGACACGACTCGGTGGGCATGGTGATCTACTAGGGATTGTGCAAGAAATTGAAATCCAACCATACGAACAAATTATACATGAACAATCCAACAGCTGCACTGGACGACACATAAACTCCTATGGGATTTTAACATATGAACAGATCACCTAATCTCGGCCAGACGACCAGATCATCTCATACTTTTCAACAAAAAAGAGAATATGTGAAATGTGCTGTACCAGCTGACCATAGAGTAAAATTGAAAGAAATTGAAAAGAAGGATAAGTACCGTAACCTTTCAAAGGAATTTTTTTTTAAATATGGAATATGAAAGTGACGTTTACACCAATTATAATTGGTGTTCTTGGTACAGTCACCAAGCGATTATTAAAGAGAAGGGAGTACTTGGACATTCGACTACGAATGGAGTCCATCCAAACTACAACACTATTTAGATCGGCCAGAATACTGAGAAGAGTCCTGGAGACTTAAGGAGATTTCCTGTCTCTCAAACTTCAGAGAATGAACCAAGGATAACGCTGATGTGAAAACACTCAAGGCGTCGTATAATAATAATAATAATAATAATAATAATAATAATAATAATAATAATAATAATAATACTCTTTGCTTAAAGACCAGATCTAGTTTGAATCAACAAAAACAAGAACTTATCAGCAAGTGGATTTGGTGAATAAAAATAATTTATATTGATACGCGATGAATACTAACTGGATAATCAATGTTTTTGAATTTAATTTCAATTTTTTATCAGAAATGATAATAATTATATGACCTGGCCATGGGTCTAATGACTGCAGTGTTCGCCAATGGTTCAGGAGACCGGGGTTCAATCTCAGGTCAATTAATACAAAAGACAAAAAATGGTACTTGATGCCACCTTGCTTAACACTCAGCATAATAATTTGTGGATCAAGTTTAAGCGGGGTTATCCTGGGAATGGAGTAGCGCCCTCCTCAACACCTTGGTATTAGAGCTATGAAATACGAATCCTTCGGGTCAGCCTCGACTAAGGTCGCCAACTTTACTTATTCAGTAATTTATTTGACATATAACAATAATAAAATTACGAAGAGACAATTTTAATGAAGAAAATTCCTATATTGGTACCTATTCTCAATGCACATCATTTGAGATCGAAGCATATATGAAATATGCCACCAGTGGTATCATGTTTCAGGATTGACTCTTTCAACAAATATCATTGGTTTGTTTTCCATAGGCAAACTATCACACCAGTTTATCTTCCATTTATTGGTGTCGGATATGTACCGCATGATATCTATGGTACATTAAATTCAGCTCAGATAATTACATAAGTTATTGTCGTGGTCTTGAAGGGCCAGAAATAAATAACACAAAGAGATGTAAAGTTTAAAACAGTATATATTTACGGAAATACAGACAGTAACGGTTAAAGGGAACTGACGAGACTAGTCATGGAGGGTCCATCCAGAGATGTCATAGGGTATATCTCCATAACAGTTACATCATTTTAAAACTTGGAATCATTGGCGTTTCCGAATTTTCTAGATCATAATAAGAATCACAAGATATGTAGAAGCATCCAAAAATCTCAGTGTACACAAAGTAAATTACCTTATACATGTTATTCAAAAAAAAAAAAAATCATATTTATAAATCTATTGATTCTTTTATTTATAATAATGAGATTATTAATAACTCTCCCTTGTTTTTAAATTCACCGCAATCTTCCGGGATTATTTACACATTGACTTCTACTGAACGTCGGAGTTCCAATAACATTGCTATTAATTTTGGATCAAGTTCGATTTTGCAATGGTACCGGACTTGTTCTTAAGAGACTGCTGTCACATATTATTGAAGCCACTATTCTCAGAGGTTGTGGCAAGGAAGATGATATTTTCAATCCGTAAATTCCCCTGCTAACACCAGGAATACAATTTCAGCTAAAGGGACTGCAGATTCCCATTCGAATTAGCTTTTATATGTGTATTAATAACTAACAACACCAAAATCAGCCTGTAAAGGGATTTTATTTAAAAGAAGTCAGTTTTTCTAACGGACAATACTGTGGCGCTTGCTCCAGAGTTTAAAGTCCAAACCACCATTTTATTTGTGAATCGTCTGAATTAATAAACCTGAGGTATACATTGAAGTACAAAAAAATGACAACCACAGATGAAACAAAATGCCCTCAAGGTGGAATATATCACTCATTTGATATAATTAAAGATTAACGAACTTGGATTGAACCCAGCAACCATATGCAACAGGTATACAGCCAGATAGGAGTACATATTCATAAGACACGCTGGTGCAAGCAACGTAATCTTTTGATTGAAGAATGTAATTCGAATGATTGGGTGACGAATCTGGATTACATCCATAATATTCATGGTGCCATTGCTGACAGTCACAGCCCGAATAAAATTCTGAGAAGCCAAGATTTCAGTGACCTAAAGGTAAGCAGAGAGCCACTTGGTCAAAATATGACCAAGAACTCTAATTAATACTGGCAAAATATCACAAAAGACCAATGAGCCAGCAGATTAGATCATTCTGCAGCGCTGCGTGTTCTCAAGTGAAGTTGATTGAATAAGAACGAGACGATCTCAGGAAACGATAACGGTAATCTTCGACGGAAAAAAGACGCTATTTAATCAACGCTGCTACACAACGGAAATAAAAGACAAAGTGATATATGACTATTGATAATGCATAATAATAGCCAATCACGTGGCCAAAGCTGCTGGCGACGCCAAAAGTGGCGGTATTTTCTTAGTCCCCAAACTAAGGTATCACCTCTGGTTGACTGCTGATGAGGGCATAATATAGCACACGAATCCTGAAAATGTTGAAATCACACTAACACAAAAAAAATTGTCGTAATTGTTTTAACTCTCGATTATAATTGATTGAAATATATGAAATTATTCACAAATTATATAACCTTTTCAAACTTTTATCACTTTTTAAAAGAAGCCTATTTGGCAAGCCCTTAGAATTCACCGACTGCATCTTAGCAAAGGGGTAAGACCGCATCCTCCAACGAGTGTTCTGGATATGATTTGAAACCATCTAATGACTAAGCTCCAGTCCTAGAGCATTGTGGAATGTGTAGTACCTGTTCATTGCTAGTGCTCCTAGGTCCACTCTAACTGGGAATGGTAGTACCTGAGAGATTCCTATCAATGGGTCATAAAGAACAAACTATGTGCAAATAAATAACTGAGGCTAAATTGTATATGTTATATATCTATACTTGAAACAACTTAACTGTGTGAAAAAAAAAGTTCAGTCTCGTTTAAGAATGCCATATACAATATGTGTTTGCAAATAATAAATATATTAAATATATATATGAATAAACAGGACTTGACAATAAACAACCTACATTGGTTGATATACCTTAAACACAACCAAAGCAAATCATGCCCAGTCGACTGGGGCTGTAGAATACACCGACTGCATCTCTGCAGAGGGGTAAGACCACTCCCTAAGAGTGTCGTAGATACCACACTAAACATTCTGATGGTGAGGTTCCAATGATGCTGAAGGTTTGGGGAATGTGGGGTATCCATTTATTGTCATTGCTCCCAGGTCCACTCTGGTCCGGAATGGTAGCACCTGATAGGGCTCGATCTATGGGTTAAATAGAACTAACTACGTACTTATGCTAAACTGAATAGCTTGAAATAGAAAAGTTTTTGACAATTAAACTACGTACTCATGCTAAACTGAATTGTTTGAAATAGAACAATTCGCATAAAAATGTATTTGGCGTTAAATAACCTCCAAAGGTTGATATGCCATATAAACCAACCAACCAACAAGCAAACCAAATCCTCTATATTTTTAATATATATGTACAAACAGGATTTGGGACTAAATAATTTACAATGGTTGATATACCTTAAAACCCGACCAAACTAAGCAACTTTTTTTAATTGGCAACACTTTCTAATTCTGAAATTTGTTAACTCCTGCAAAGTTTCAACACTGAACAAGTGAAGGTCGTCTGTGAAAGTGTCTTGGTGTATACTTTTACAGATGCCCATGAAGGAATGGCAGTATTGTATTTGAAAACCCCCGATAAAATCACATTGTTTTTAATAAATTCAAACATTTTGGTTGCGAATTTCAAACATAGTGATGAATCTGATAATGAAATAAAATATTTTGTAGCTGTTTCAAGGGCAATACATAGTTGAAATTTACAATGCAAAATTGACAGTTTCCATTAATTAAAAACTTTGTGCTCGTGCTTTGTCAGGATTTTCAGGAATATCAGAGGAAATGCATTTGTGTTAATCTTGATCTTTAAAATTGGCATTGCAGAATCACTCATTAATTTTGTCGTAAAATACCTTTTAAAATAACATTTACCATTAAATTGAAATATTTTAGTGATAAAATACCTTTTAAAATAACTGATTTTATAAGTGAATTGAAATATTTTCATTGTGAAATTTTAACATATTACAAAAAGAAATGTCAACAAGAAGTTCGTTTTTGACAATCTAGAATTTTTATATTGGGTATTAAGAAAGTATTTATCATTAAATTGTAAAATCTCTGCATAAAAAAAACAAAAGCAAGACTGGCCGTGTCTCTGTGTAGTGTTGTCTAGAGTGTAGCCTTAAAGTGAGTTCGGACTCCAGTCGATCAATTACATTCACTTTTGGAGTAATACACTTGGGAAAAAGTACGAATTCCCATACCAGCTGTTGGTTCTATAGTATCCCACTTGTCCTTCTACATAATGATCATGTTGGTATAAATAACCAGCAAAGGGTAATATACTGTCAAAATAAAGAAACGAAACCAACCCTGTTAAAATAAAACTCTTTTAAGTGAATTCAAATATTATGATTGTTATTTTTCAACACTTTCACGAAACTCAATATGACAGGAAATACGTTTGTAGTAATCTTTAACTCATAAATCTTATTGCAGAAATACTGTATCCATGAAAATAAAATAATATGTAATTTTATTATTTCTTGTTGGTTGTTTGGTAGTTTGGGTTTTATGGCGTATCAACCTTTGTAGGTTATTTAACGCTAAATTCTGTCAATACGTATATACATTCAACCGAAGATTTTGGAACGAATACTTTGTAGGTAAAATTTCCTATAAGTAGGATGTCATTCGTTTGCACATGATTAACCAGTTTTAATTCGTCATATTTTTTCGTACAACCCTGTTTCTCGCAAGAAGAACAGAACGTTATCTATTTTGACGTTTACGAACAAATCGAATAAACTATTCACTTTGAAAAATCGCTTTCTGATGACAGCGAAAGCTCTGCATTCTAAAAGAATGTGTTTAACCGTGCAAGTTGTCTGACACATCAAACACTGTGGTTGTGGTTCCTGTTTCAGTATGAAAGAGTGGTTATTATTTGCATGTATCTCAGTATGAACGTAATTACATTTGTCGAAATCTTGAATGTATAAATTGCAACTGAAGAAAGTATTAGATATTCCATTGAAAAAACCTGCTAAAATAATACTCTTACCAAGACATATTGGGATATTGAAATTTCAAAATTTTGTTTAAACTCAAATAGACGCTATTTTTCGCATTTTTTATAATATTCATTGTTGTAATTTTTAATTAAGATATTATGATCGGGTTATTAGACCATTTCACAAAATTAAAATGAGATTAAATAATTTAGACGTGGTTTCTTGGACTTTACATTTTTGAAACTGGTTATGCAGAAAATAACTATTTTTATTTGAAATCCCTTCATAAAAAAACAGGATTTCCACAATACATTTTTGTAATTGGTGATGAAGAAATTTACTGTTTTCTTTATTTTTAAAATTGGAAACACCTATTTTTAACGGGATTTTTCCGTTAAGTTTAAGCAATTTGATAGCGTGATTCCAAACGTGGGATGAAACTCACTTGGAGATTAAATATTGTGTGACGGTTTCATGGTCAACTAAAGTTAGTTTGTTTATTCATCTACAATAATCCTGTATGAAGGTTAAAACGTTTCCAGAATTAAGAATATGAACAGCATTTTATGTGGAAGTATATGACGTCATTTAATTTGGCTTCCCCTGAATTAAGTGTTTATACAATCTTCCAACAGTTACGTTTAAAGAAAACTGCATGGCTTTGGAATTTATTGAAAAGATGTATGATTTACCTTGCCCTAGGTTATGAAAGTCAGTGTGCTGACTTTTTTTAGTAGAAAAAAAAATTAAAGTTACTTATATTCAACACACTTGACACCCGGGCTTGGCCGGGGAAATCCTCTAATATATATATATATATATATATATATAGAGAGAGAGAGAGAGAGAGAGAAATATGTATATATATATATATATATATATAGAGAGAGAGAGAATGAGAAATAGAGAGACAGCGACAGAGACAGAGACAGAAAGAGAGGGAGAGATAAATTAGAGACTTGCGACATATATTTACCAGATAAGAGGAAATTACATTCTGACGCAAAATCTAATAAAAAGAAAAAAAGACATTTTTCAAAAATGGTAAGTGAAAAAAAAGGATGACTTAAGAAATGAATGACTTCGTAATTCCATTTTAATTAGTTTCTTTTCAAAGAAAAGATTTTATATATATTTTTTATAAATGATATAAGTTAGTTTAGGATCCAGTACAACTTCAAGGGCAGCAGATGAATATCTACTTGAAAGAACCTAAATAACGAAAAAAAAAAAAAAAGAAAAAAAAAGAAGGAACAAAAAAGAAAATTAAATTTAACAATGTTTGAAAATAGCTAAAAAGTATAAATCAAAAATGAAAAGAATATATTAAAAAGGAACCGAAAAATATCAGTTACAGATATCGGGTAAAAGAAAAAATCAAAATCAATTCTTGAGAATTTTAAACAGATCAACGAACCACTTCAATAAAGGACGAAGAAAAACCATCATATTTCTTGAGGAGAAACTAGAAGTGTTTCATTGAAATATGCGAAGAAATTCTGTTCACGTTTTCAATTACAGGAATCAAGGTTGAAACCCCAAGTCTTGATGGCGGAACACCTGAGTGTAATGATTTCGTATCTGTCAGAAGAGGCTCCAAGAATAAACATTGATTGTTAAATATACCCCTAAACTTTTCTTGGCTCTTCGTATTATGTTTTGTTTTTCTTGGTCTCTGTTACTTCAGTGTCCATCTGTCACCGTCGCATTTAATTTCCGGCATTTATCCCATTCTTTAACTTTGCTACTTCCTGTTTCGTTTTCTCTTGTTCGGTTTATTGTCTGCTCTTGTCAGATTATTATTGTGCCGGTATTTCATGTCAAGGTTAAGAAATAGATCGCTGGTTGTTTATTGATCCGAAGGAAAATGCTACTGCCCCTGGCACAAATGACAGAATTGAACATTTAAAGGATACTAAGGTTTGAATTTTTTCTTTACTTAATGTTAAATCAACTAATAACAAATACAATGCTAAACACTGCGTATTAAATAGTTAAAAATTATGTCTTCCGAAATATACCTTCGGAAATGTACATTTAATTTACAGAATAAATGGTATATAATATTGGAAAGAAAATAAACGCTCTACGCTTCAATACTATGCGTAGAATCCGTCCTAACGAAATAAAAATCAGTTGTAGAAGAAGATAATACCAAAACAGGTGATATCCTCATGAGATGACACGTCCTCTCTTTCATTCTCTCTGTCACTCTCTTTCTCTCTTTCACTCTCACTCTTTCTCTCTCTCTCTCTCTCTCTCTATATATATATATATATATATAAAAATAATAGATATCAAAGTCCTGATGGAGGTTATTATTGGAGGTGCCCGTGGTGTAATGGTTATTTTCGTAAGAAATGGACACGGCGACACGAGTTCAAATCCTAGACGAGACTGACTGCATTTCACATAGCACTAATACCCTTGGGAAAGGCATGAATAAAATTATTCTCCCTCCAGCTATGGGTAAATAGTAGGACAGACTAGGTTCTTCAGCCTTGGTGAGGTAACTAGTCTAGGAGAAGGAAAACCCTGAATTCAAACCTGTTAAACTTCGCTTAAAATTGACCTTGTGTCATATCCTGCCTGAGCGGAAAGTTTGGTAAATATGGATGGAGGTTATTAAAACCTAAACATTTAACGTTGATTTTACATCAAAATAAATTCATCTATTTGGGATTATTCTTGATTTTGTTCTACTTTCTTTCAGATCCATATTTACTTCCTTTCTGTTCTTTTGAAAAAACAAATACCAAATACATTCTTACACAACCTCTAACATGGATGACTTCAAAAGGATATGTAAATATAAAAACTTACCTATCTCTGTATATTTCTCTAAAAAAAGGAGGACTTTTATGATCTCTAAAAAATCCAAAATTTTCAAGCATCATTCCACGAGCGAAACATGTATTCATACTTTTAAATTAAAAACGCAAAATGGACTTAATTAATTTCTTTCTTTATATAGATTTCGTTTGATCCGGTTATTTCGACAAAAATCTATCGGTGTGTGAACAATTCTCATGATGACAAAGTCCCGATGAAGGGTATTAAAACCGAAACGTTTAACGTTGACTTTACATCAAATTAAATTCATCTAATTTGGATTGTTCTGAGATTTTTCTACTTTCTTCATACTGTCAGATTCAGATCCACATCAACTTCTCTCTCTCTCTCTCTCTATATATATATATATATATATATATAAATATATATATATATCCGCATGGTGCATCCGAACTATAGCGAATTAATCCTTCGATGGACCGATGACGTACTTCACCCGATGCTGGACAGATAAACCCCAACAGGCATTCTCTAATTTAAGAACACTAGGTTTCATCTCTGTCAGGTGCGCAGATTTTAAACTACCCCTGGATTTGGTATAATCACAATTTACCACTCATGATAATTATTTAAAATATGAATACAACACAACGTGGAACCCAGGCAACATACTTGGGTGTCATGATCGACATGTGCTCTCTTGATAGCCAACGAAGGAGACCTACCGTCATCCTGCGAATGTTGGCTGTCCTTTATACAGGTTGACGAACGACGAACGAAGGAACTATACAAATCAGAAACTTAAACGCAAAACGTAAACAAGGGAAGACAACCAATATGCACTGATATCTTAGGAGCAACTCTAGAAGAGGAGGATAGAGAAAAAGAATGATGTAGATCTAGCAAGAACGAGACAGTTTCCAGACAACAAGCGAAAGACTCGCGGACCAAGTAAAAATAACAACGAGAAATGTTGGTTTTTTGACCTTGAAATACTAGAAATACGCGAGAAACCAAATAATGAACCAGACATTAATACATTATCTGACACACAAGGTTTTGACGAACAAGAATAGTATAACCAAAATGAACCACCAACGTCCGAAGAAGGAGACACCACACTTGCCAACAACAGAGAGCAAAAACTAAAACGAACAAAAAATAAAATTAGAAATTTAAAGAGAATTATTAATGTACTAAGAGATATAGAATGAAGATGAATAGAGATGAAAACGGAAAAATAAATCAAGTATTAACATATACACCAACAAAGAATATAACCGAATTAAATGAACTAATCTAAGCAGGAGCTATATTAGTTTGTGAGAAAATTTGGGTTTCCTTAAAAAGCTCGAAGAAAAAAATCAAAACGTAGATGGGAAATTCGACTTGAAATGCAGATTAGAAAAAACTTACAAAAACATACACAAATGTGAAAACACAGGAAAAACGCCGAAAAATGTTGGAAGAAAAAGTAAAAAGCAATACAAGAAAAAATATCAATACAACTAGAGGAAATTAAGGCTTTGGTTTGGTTTCTTTGTTTTTAATGGCATATCAGCTCTTTTTAGGTTATTCAATGCCAAAGATATTCTCATAGAAGAACAGTAGTGGTGCTATTTAACCCATAGCTGGGAGGATAAGGGGGTTCATACCTTTCCCAAGGGGTTTGCCCGAAAGTGAACGTAATACCGCGACTGGAGTACGAACTCGCAGTCGATCGCTTTAACCATTACACCACGAGGATACCCCCCTAGAGGAAATAAAGAAAAAAAAAGTACTGGTGAAAAAAGGAAGATTAGAAAGATATCAACAAAGGGTAAAACAATACTGATAAAACAGAATAATCCAAAACAACGAAAGAAAATTCCACCTAAAAGTTGGGGATATGATACGAAAAGATTCCCACAATTGGATGCAAGAAAAACTGAACAATGCAGAAAAACTGAAACCATATGGCGCAAAAGTTAGAAGAACTCGACGAAGGACAGAAAGTGGAATTACACATAGATTTATTGAGAATGACACTAAAAATATCAAATTGGAAAAAAGCAAGCCATAGAATACATGGTTTTTGGTTACAGAAATTCACCACCATTCATATCAGACTAGCACTCGAAATAAACAAATATCTACGAGAAACACACAAACCCAAACGTATGACGAAAGGAAAGACCACACCTATCCAAAAATACACCCGCAAAGGAGTAGCCCAAAACAACTACAGACCAATAACGTGCCTCCCAATGATATGTAAAATACCAACAGCACAAATAAGGAAATAAATCTATTTCTCCTTAACAAGCTGCAGATTTTTCACTAAAGAACAGAAAAGATGCCGGAAAGGATACGGAGGCAATGGCCTGTACTGAGTATAAAAAAGCATATGATATGGTCCCACATAGGATCATAAACTGTCGCAAAATATACAAAATATCAGGTGAATTCATTAACTTTATCGAGAAAACGATGAAAACCGGGAGAGGGAAATTGACAGCAGGAGGAAGATCCTAAGCTGAAGCAAAGATCCAAAGTGGTATATTCCAAGGAAATGTACTATCACCATTACTATTTATGTTTTCGATGATGCCACACAACATTCTCAGAAAGTGCGCAGCCGGATACAAGCTTACTAAATGGCAGGAAAAGACCAATCACTCGATGTATATGGACGTTATCCAATTGCTGCTGAAAATGAAAAAAAAATTGATACTCAAATACACGCAGTAAGAATATACAGTCAGGACATATGGATGGAATTTGGCACAGAAAAATGTGCCATGATATTGACGAAAAGCTAAAAACCACACTTTACATACGGAGTGTAACTATCAAATAAAGAAAAAATTAGAACGCTCTGAGAAAAGGAAATCTACAAATACTTGGAGATATTAGAAGCTGACACCATCAAACAAGAGGAGATGAAAGAAAAAGGTAAAAGAAATATCTAAGAAGAATTATTCGAGACAAAACTAAATTGCAGAAAACTTGTTAAAGTAATATCTACGTGGGCGGTCCCCTTCCTAATATATTCGGGGCCATTCTTGAAGAGGACCAGAGAAGAATTTAAACAAATGGACCAGAGAAAAAGAAAACTAATGACTTTGTTTTAGGCATTACATACCAGAGATGAGGTTGACAGACATGTACCATGAATAGAAGGAGGAAGAGGATTTGCCAGCATTGAAGACAGTGTTCATGCATCTATTCAACGACTTGAAGACTGCATATAAAATCGTGGAAGAAGATTGATTACAGCCACTGGAAGCAACACAAGGACAAACAGAATGATAACAAGCAGAAAAAATGGGAAGAACTACTCTATGTACATTTTAAGCCACTAATAAGCAACATTTTACACGAGAAAACATAGACGTGGTTAAAAAAGGGAAACATTAAGAGAGAAATGGAATTTCTCCTGATAGCTGCACAAAATAACGCTTTAAGCAAGCAATCATATCAAAGCAAGCATAGATAAAACACAACTAAACAGCAAATGTAGTACATGCGGTGATAGAGCAAAAACGATCGATAACTTAATAAGCGAATTAAGCACATTTGCACGGAAAGAGTATAAGACTAAATACGACTGGGCGGGTAAAGTAATCTACCGGGAATCAAACAAATAACTGAAATCTAACCATACAAACAAATTGTATATGTACAAACTAACATCAGCCCTGAAGAATGAAACACAGATGAACTCCTATGGGATGTTGACATCCAAACGGATCACTTAAACACAGCCAGACGACCAGACCTAATCATAATAAAATAAAAAGAAGATAACTTTCAAAATTGTGGACTTTGCTGTCCCGGCTGACCACAAATTAAATTTAAATGAAAGTAAAACAAAACAAAAAAAAAGGATTAATACCTGGACCTTACTAGGGAATTGAAAAAACTGTGGAACATTAAAGTGATGTTTATACCAATTGTATTTGGTGCTCTTGGTACAATCATCGAAGGATTAATAAAGGGCCTGGATGACTTGAAAATACGGGATGAGTGTATACCATTCAAACTACTGCATTATTGAAATCGGCAAGAATAATGCAAAGAGTCCTGAAGACTTCAGTAGACTTGCTATCACTCAGACTCCAGTGAACGACCATCAGCTAACGCTGATTTGAAAAATTTCATGGAGTAAATAATATCAATGATAATAATATTAATAATAACAGTAATAAACAAAACGCGAAACATTTTTTTATTCATTTCATAGCTGAACAGTCTGGTCTCATAAAATACGTCTACAACAATAAAGATCAAATAATCTAAATTAATAGTGTAATTTTTTTTCAGGCAATGCTGAGGAAAATATTATTGTATGTTCGAACATGAAGGGAAGAATTAGGAAATTCATAAACAGAAAAAAAAAATACTGTTAATACTTAGTCACACCTCCTTCACGCTTTATGCCTTCTTTAATTCATTCAGGCATGAATTTCACTAATTTAAAGTAATATTCTTTATCAAAGAGTTTCCAACTTTAGTGAATGACAGTTAATAGATCTTTCGTAAATGGGACCTTCCAACGGATTTTTTTCAAAAAGAAAAACAATTTTCCATCAATGAAATGTGGAAAATGTCCAGGATTTCAGTGAATAAATTTCCTTTGATATTTTGATTTAATGAATTCAAAACCTTCCTTTATTTTCTTTCATATTCTTGCATGCAGAGAGCTCAGCTAGGATTTTGGCAGAAAGTGAGACGCGTACCAAGTTAGAATACCGCAAAACATCCCATAATTATAAATAAAGGAAAGATAAATAAAACTTATACAACTGACGAACATGATGGAAGTAACTCAATTAAAGAATGTTCATTTTGTTTGCTGTTGTTTTCTTCTTTTATCTATTTATCTATTTACATGTTTATTTATTTTTGATTTAGAAGTAAATAAAATAATAAAAACATGGTATGAATAACTTTTTAAGCTAGCAGTCGGTTGGGGCTCTTGAATACGCAGACTACATCTCTGCAGAGGGGCGAGACTCTCCAAACGAGTGTCCTGTTAGGACACTAAACAATCTGATGGTGTATTTCCTGTTATTCTGGGCTTAGGGGAATATGGAGTATCCCTTCATTGCTATTGCTACCATGTTAAATCTGACCTGGAGTGGTAGCAAAAAATAGGCTCCTATCTATGGGTCAAATAGAAATGTTTGACATTTAAACTGTGTACAAACAAATGACTTACGTTAAACTGAAGTGTTAGAAACATCACTTATGAGCTCGTTCCTGCTTCTCTAGCAGTGTCCTGCATGTCTGGTTCGTCTAACTTGGATAGTTTTCGTGATGGGAGGTAGGTGGCCGTATAGTTGGTGCCTTGTGGGGTGTTGCCGCCAGGACTTGTTCAATATTGCTCGCAACATTCTTGTGTAATTGTCGTCCAACTTCTTCTCCAGCCGTTTAGTTAGCGTCCAAGTCGTGCATCCATACAGCATTATCGATACGACCGTTGTACCCATTAAAGTGAGTGCAACGAATAGTATGGGGTTGTCCTCGTGGTGTAATTTCTAATGCGATGGCCTGTGGAATCATAGTAAGCGAGTTCAAACTCCCCTCGCGTTATTTGGTTCAATTTCAAATAAATATCATTGGGAAAGCTATGGGTTAAATAGTACCTTCTTCTAGAAGGATGGCTTTGGCGTTAAATTTCCTATGAAGATTTATGTGCCATTGAACAAAGAAAGCAAACCAAACATTGCCCAGTCAGCTGGGGCTGTAGAATACCTGCACCTCTGCAGAGGGGTAAGGCACCCCCCTTAACGAGTGTCCTGGATATGACACTAAACAATCTGATGGTGAGGTTACAGCAATGCTGGAGCTTTGGGGAATGCGGGGTACCCCTTCATTGCCATTGCTCCCAGTTCCACTCTTGCCCGGAGTGGTAGCACCTGATAGGGCCCTATCTATGGGTTAAATAGAACAGCATAGTAATGCTAAAATGAATTGTTTGAGTAAACTGAATAGCTTGAAGTAGAAATGTTTTTGACAATTGAAACGTACTTACATTTAAACTGCATGCTTATGCTTAACTTAATTATTTGAAATAGAACTGTTTTTCGACATTAAAACTGTATTTAGACTTAACTGAATTGTTACATATAACTGCTTGAATAATTTGAAATGGAAATGTTTTTTGACAATTAAACTGTGTACTTTTTCTAAACTCAATTGTTTTAAATAGAACATATTATTTACATAAAAATGGATTTGGCGTTAAATAACTAACAAAGGTTGATATGCTATAAAACCCAACAAACCAAACCAAACCAAACCAAACAAATACTAAATTAAATTGTTACTCTTACATACCAATACTTGAAATCATTTACTAGTGTACAAAGAATGAGTTCAGGCTCGTGTAAAGAATATCATTTTCAAAATGTGTTTTCAAATCATATATATCTAATATATATGTATAAACATATTTTAACATTAAGTAACAAATAAAAGTTTAAAATCTTTCTTGGTATATTACGCGTAACAAAATAAACTCTCTCTACCACCTCAGATTGTAAACAGTAAACAACCTGGACTTGCTGAAATTACTTGCCTTGATCGGCCATCTAAGTGATGATAGGAGTTGTCTGGACAATGCCCCCGACGCATACTGTATTTGGGGGTTTGGTGTCCTTAAACCAATGAAAGAAGCTGTTTTTTCTCTGTTCAAATTGTTTTGATAGGTGTGGAGAAGTTATTTTCAAACGGTTCTCTTCGACCCATAGATGGGAGCTTAACCGGTACGATAATTACGGGTAAGAGTGTACCCGGTTGAATTGGTAATAAAGAGGTGATCCAAAATCCATGAGTCTCACGTTCGGAGGCAGATTAATCTCATAGCCGGAATATCTCTGTTTTGTAGAAGTCCTAAGTTCTTCTGTAAGGATGATCAACTAAGCAATCGTCGGTGATTTCACTTCAATAATATCTCTCAACCGAAAAGGACATCGAAACGAGGTTAACGAAAGCATGGACAGCTATCAATATGCTATCGATTATATGGAAATCAGACCTAACCGATAAAATGAAACGCAGTTTCTTCCAGGCAGCGGTCACATCGATACTGCTATATGGATGCACTACATGGACGCTAACAAAACGGCTCGAGAAGAAACTAGATGGCAATTACACAAGAATACTGCGTGCAATCCTGAACAAGTCCTGGCAGCAACACCCCACAAGACACCAACTGTACGGCCACCTGCCCCCTATCACGAAAACTATTCAAGTTAGACGAACCAGACATGCGGGACACTGCTGGAGAAGCAGAGATGAACTCATAAGAGATGTACTCTTATGGATCCCCACACATGGCCGCGCAAAAGCAGGACGACCAGCTCGAACGTACATTCAGCAGCTATGTGAGGATACAGGTTGTTGTCCTGAAGACCTACCTAGGGCGATGAACGATAGGGAGGAGTGGCGAGAGAGGGTCAGGGATATCCGTGCTGCCAGCACGATATGATGATGATGATGATATCAATACAACTGACCAAACTATCATCGGTTACTTTATCAGGCATGTCCTCGGGGCATAATGGATAAACCACTGGAATGCAGAATCGTCGTTGGCAAGTTCGAACTCCAGTCATGATATTTTGTTCATTTTCGAAATACTAACCATGGGAAATGTATGTGTCCCCTTATCCCCCAAGTTATAGGTTAAATAGTACCACTACTGTTCTTCTAGAAGGGTGGATTTGGCATAAAATAACCTAAAAATGTTTATATGCCATTAAGCAACAAAACAAATAAACACATTACTTCATCATATTCACAAAATTACAAAACAAATTTCCCGGAATAAAAACAAAACCTTATCAGATTATTTTCCAAAGATCTTCGAATTTAAAAATTATGAATTTAACATTGAGATAAATCCATAATTTCCTTTCCTTTGTAAAAGGACACCTTTTTATATATGTATTGTCATGGTAAGGTATGTTATACTCATGAAATTTTAATAGACTTCAACATGCAAACAGGTGTTTTGCTAGAGGTAACCTATTAGAAACCCGATTCCTTTAAATGTGCTGTAAGGGTGTGATTTGATTTCGTGTTATTCAAGGAAAATGTTTAAATTAAACTTTCTAACTTTAAAAATGTATTAAGTTTAGCCTTACACTGATACATACATAAACGAAATCTACTACATAATGACTTATAATTACCGAGCTGAGGTGGTTCGCTAGCAGGCTGAGCGGTATGGCAGTAAGTCTAACGTAAGGTTGTGCAGGTTTTGATCCAAGCTTCAGACGTCCTACGTGTCTAGCCACACTGAAGAGTTGTGATACAACGAAACAGTCTGTGTGATGACTATATATATACACAAGATTTCCAAAAGTAATTACACTACTCACGATGACAACATTAACAGAATTAATATATACTGCAAAAATCAAATGCACTATAACTACAAATTAGCCGAACAAGCAATAACTAGCATTATAAAAAGACACATTAAACCTATCGGAAAAAAAAAACAAACCTATCCTCTACTACATTAAATTAAAAACACCAAACCTCATTGTTAAAATTAACACCAACTTCGCTAAAATACACCTAAACCAAACCGATATAGTTTATATATTAATATGTCCATTTTGAGAATGCCTCCCGAAAAAGAAAAATAATTCATACATTGACTATACAACCACAACATTATCTCGTCGTCTCACTTTTCACCTTTCTGAAAATAGGGCTATAAAACAACATTTAATAATGAAACACAACAATAGCACTAACCAAGTTACATCTTTTTATGTAAGGGTGATTCTCATAGATAATACAATAATTATATATATAAAAAATAATAAAAAACGATTATAAATCCTAGAAACAATATACATATTTTCTTTTTTAAATACAAACATAAATGAAATAGCATTTAACACAGACACCAACATATTAAATAGTTTTAATAAATGAAATCATTAACTCTATTCGTAAACCTTTTTTTCAAACCCAACGTTTTAAAACAAAACATAAAATCGACTACTTCAAAACAAAAAGCTCCAAATAATTAAAACAATACAAATTTAATCTGTCAACTAAAAACTGCACTACTCCGAATGATGACGAAAAGTATGGTCGAAGACCCTTGGACAGAATATATGGGACATTTCTTTTATCACCTAGATTTCAACACAAGAAAAATAACAAGAGGACTTCAAATAATAAAATTAAAAATTATCAACAATGTTCCAATGTCTTTAACAAAACCTGCTTGAATTAAAACTTACTACTTAAATATATATATATATATATATATATATATATATATATATATATATATATATATATATATATATATATATGTGTGTGTGTGTGTGTGTGTGTGTGTGTGTGTGTTGAAATATGTTGTGGTGAATCTGTCTACATGATAGAAATATGTGGATAGATGAATAAATCTAAAACTTAAAACCCGTCTCATCATATTTTTCCACATCATGTGGCCTCCAAACCAGTTTTGAGTGTTTCATTTATCCAACTCTCCAGGCATTTTTATCATATATTTATATATGAAATTGGGTGAGAGAGAGAGAGAGAGAGAGAGAGAGAGAGAGAGAGAGAGAGAGAGAGAGTTCATAATAGTAGACTGCAACTGTTCCTGCCAAAACAAAAAGGAAATCTAGTAATAGATCACTATTTCGTTTGGTAATAAAATCAAAACTATCATGACATCAAAGTATGTTTCAATTAAAAGAAACCACTTCCTTCTCTTTATGAGACGAGTTAAAGAAAACATCAACATCAGCAATATAAGATAAGTTTTTTCTTGTAACCCCGTATCTGTCGTTTCTTTCCTGATGTGCACAATCTCTTCATCGTCTTTATATTTCGTCCCCGTCTCTTTGTCTCCTCAACATTCTCCAAGACACACACTATACAAAAGATGGCTATCGGTGCAGATTGGGCTCCAAAGATGTCGAAATATGAGATGTCAGAAAGACGCCTGAATTCTTTTGGAAACTATGCATGCATATATATATATAGCGCGAGAGAGAGACAGAGAGAGAGAGAGAGTGAGTGAGAAAGCAAAAGAGATTGGGAAAGAAAGATGTCTTGTTAATATTCATTCTTAGCAGGATTCAGAATTCGGGCAGAATAAATAAATAATAAACGATGTTGATTGTGAAAATTATAAACTCTTGACATTTTCCTTCTATCCCATTATACTACGGTGACTCTTTGAAGCTGGTCATTTTCGTGACCCAAGTTGGATTGACTGGATAATTTGGGACTTGACTACCACGTATACGAGCGGGGTTCATGTTTTTTTGAACTTGTTTCGATTTTATCTTTTCACAAAGACAAAAGAATTATCCAATCCTAGTTTTGCATCTCTGTTATCGGTCGAAGATCAATGTTTCACTCCCAGGCACTCATGCTTATGACCAAGATGTAGTATATGTATCTCTCACGATTATCTTTAATGCTATATGTATTTCCTAAACCTCTGTACGTATAATTTGTAACACAATGCTACTTTTTAAGCGGAATTTACCAGGTTTTAGTTAAAAGCTTTTCTTCTCCAACACTGATTTCCATACCAAGAGTAACCGTCCCTGTCTTTCTTCCAATTTACCTATAAAGTTGTAAAGGTCGTGACCGTAGTCGAGGGTGACTAGAAGACTCCCTTTTGTATAGCTACTACACAGAGGTGTAGTGGGAGGGCGTTACTCATTTCCCAGGATTACTCCACTTTAACCTTGATACGTAAGTTATATTGCTAAGTGTTAAGCAAGCAAATATCAAGTACCATTTTTAAGGTCTTTGGTATGACGCGACCTGGGATTGAACCCCTATCTCTCGGACCTTTGGCGAACACATTACCTTCTAGGCCAATCAGCCGGTATGAATTTACCTATACCAGGAGCTAAAATAGTTAAATTTAAACCTTTTGAGTATGTGAAATATAAACACCTGCGTCTGTGATTTGCAATCGATTTACCATGTCCATTTTATACAAAGATACTCATTTAACCACGATCACCTTTTTATTTCTGATCTACAAATATATGAAATATAAAAAAAAGGGAAATTTACATAGTTTTTAAAATAATGACAAAATCACACCGGCTAAAATGGTCTCGGGAGTAATAGCAACCAGTAAGTGACTGTACGCTCCTCAGAACTGCAGTACTGGATGCTCACGACTTCATGAGATTTTGTATCATATCCAGAAAACTATATATATATATATATATATATATGAAAGGTGGTACTGCCACTCCTGGCTGCTTGGTAGCGCCAGGAGTGGCAGTAACGCCTTGAGCTACCGAAACTCTGTTATCACCCTGGTCGGCGGTTGATGAGGTTAGGGTATCGCACGTGCTTCCACACGTTGTATGATGAATATATATATATATATATATATATATATATATATATATATATATATATATATAGTATGGGTGTCTGCTTATATGTTTTTTTTATATGTTAGTGAGTGAGTTGTTCTTTTGTGAATGTGTATATCAGTGTGCTCTCGTGAATGTGGTTTATCCGAGGAGTTCTATGTCCAAATACGCTTTCTACGGCATAATCTCTTGCAAGATGAAACACTGTGTACCTGTCATCGTAAATTATTCTTCTTCTTTCAATTCCAAATGTTTTACCCCAACCTTAACAGAATGCCGCGTTGAACCGCCCATTTTTCATGCAAACCGTCACTTCCTTTTATTTCAATATGCCGTTCCGTTTTTTGTTTTTGTTTTTTAAACTTTTTTTTCTCACTTGTGGAATTGGTGAACAGCTTTTCCAACTGACATACCTATATGCTCTCTATTGCCCTTACAACAACATGCATAAACTGTTTGGATGCATAAGTGCTGTGAAGAGCCTTCACACAGAGATGTAATATCAGCGTAGGTTTCAGAAAAGCTTCAGTAAGTTTTACATGTGCCCCACTTTTAACTTTGTTCGATCGAAATATTATTGTTAAAGTGATCTAAACTTGCATCTGTATTATCTTAATGAAAGATTAATGTATATTCTTTTGAAGCATTATTTCTTGGGAAAGGCATGACGGACAGATATTCTTGGGAAAGGCATGAACCTCATTATCTCTCCACCTAGCTATGAGTACATTTTTGGAAAATGCAAGGTTTCGTTATCCTTCTTGAGGCCACAAATGAAGTCTATTTACCATTAATTCAGGTTATTAAATTTAGGTTTTCTAAGGTATATTTTTGATGACAAAAATTTCACCTGTTAAATAAAATGTGTTTTAATCGTATTTGCTATAAGTTTATTAAATGGTAATTAAAAAAAACAAAACAAGATCAGTCTCTTTTAAGTGTTCAATACTGTCATTTGTGCAATGGTCAGTAGCATTTTCCTGTGCCTCGTGCTGGTGGCGGAGACCATCTACATGGTGCCGGAGGAGGGGCTAGAAAGTTGATGCTATCCACGCAAAATGGAGTGGAATTTCGGTGATCTGTGAACCCCTATAAAAGAAGCCACGTTTCCCTCTCTCACTCTCTCTCTCTCTCTCTCTCTCTCTCTCTCTCTCTCTCTCTCACACACACACACAGGGTAGAGATACGAGGAGGAAAATGGTTGCTTGATGGAGAACTCCTCACCCATTCAATGTTTCAAAAAGAATCCGTTACGACTGGAACAAAGAATCTAAGCCGAAATTCAGTTAGTTATTGTTTTTACTTCCTTCTTATTTCTCAAAAACTAAAATAAACGGGATTTGTCGGACATTCGACTGTGTCAGAGAGTCGCACAACGCTGTCTTAGGTTGGTGGCCGCGCATGAATCGACACTCATGCGCAGGAGGTGAAAAGAATCTTGACCCCGTCGGCATTCCTCTGATGGGGTGCCTCATGCACCACGCCATAAACTCAGTCTAAGTGGGCAAAGACCTGGTGGACGGGCCCTTGAGGTCAAGGTGCTGTAGGAAGCACACAACCACTCGGCACGAAAACTAGTCGGCGGCCCGGATAGATGTGAGAGAAAGTGTCAATAATAGGTAATAAAAAGACTGTACGCTGGAGCCATAGGGTTTCATAGAACAACGAACCACCACATCCGTTTTGCGTAGACTGCTTTTCTACAAAAGGATAAGAACCCCCCAAACACAACGACTGTGATAATTTTGACACTAAATGATCTGATGGTGAGGCTCAAGTCCAGGAGGACTGTGGAAAGTAGAGTACTCCTTCATTGACATTGCTCCCAGGTCTGTTGTGGCCAGGAGTGCTAGCACAATAAGTGAGTAAAGTTAGCGACAGTAGTCGTAGGCGAGCAGAATGCTCTCTTTTCCATAGCTACTACGCCGAGATGTAGGGGAGGACGCTACTCCTTTCCCATAATTGCAACACTTTACCCTTGATACATACCTTATATTGATGAGTGTTAAGCAAGGAGGTATAAAGTACCATTTTAAAAGTCTTTGGTCTGACGCAAACTGGGATTCAACCCAGTTCTCCTTGACCATTGGCGAACACTCTACCCACTAGACCAATGACCTAGCACCATACTGGGTCCTATTTATTGGTCAAATAGAACTGTTTAGCATTTAAACTGTGTGCAGATGTATGTTAACTTGAATTTTTAGAAACAGAACGAATTTACCATTTAACTGTGTGGAAACAAAGGACTGGCGTCTTGTTGAATTGTTAGTGATATATTGCAATACTTGTAACCGCTTAACTGTGAGTAAATTTGAATAGAATTATTAGTTTTAGATAGAAATACCTGAAACTTTAACTGTGTTCCTAAATGGAATTAATGGCGATGCGCATGAGGTGAAAAGACATTCGATTGCTACCTACAAACGATTTGCTTGCAAATTATTGTCTTTCTTATGCAAGAGTATCGTTCCGAAATGTCAAAGCCTCTCCCAGAAAGGTTGGTTGGTTGCTGGATTTTGCAGCATATCCACCTTGGAAGGGTATTTAATGCCAAGTCAGTTCTATTTCAAATTATCCAGTTTAAAACGAGTTCATAGTTTAATTGTCAAACACTTTTCTATTTCAAGCTATTCCGTTTATACGGAGAGTTCTATTTCAGGCAATTAATAGAATACATTTTATTTACACACAATTAAAATATCAAAACTGTTATATATTAAACAATTCAGTTTAGTGTACGTACAGTTTCAATCACAAAAACAGTTCCAGTTCAAACAATTCAGTTTAGCATAAGCATGCAGTTTAAATGTAAATACAATTTAATTGTCAAAAGCATTTCTATTTTAAACTATTCAATTTAGTCAAACAGTTTTAATTCAAACAATCCAGTTTAGCATAAGTATGCAGTTTTAATGTCAAAACAGTTCTATTCTAAACAATCCGGTGGATCATAAATACGCAGTTTAAATGCAAAAAACAGTAAAGTCAAGAAACAATGGTTTAGTTCTATTTAACCCATAGATAGGACCACTATCAGGTGCTACCAATTCGGGTCAGATCGGACCTGGGAGTGATGATAATGAAGGCGTACTCCGCATTACTGGAACCTCACCATCAGATTGTTCAGTGTCATAAACAGGACACTCGTTATGGGGAGGGGAGTCTTACCCCTCTGCAGAGAGAAGCATTCAGTGTATTCTACAGTCCCGGCCGACTGGGCATTACTTTCTAAGAATTAATATTACAATCAATATATCCATCATCTATTACCACTGAAGACAACAGAATGAAAGAAAAGATAAACTCAATTGCACACACCAAGGAAATTTAACAATTCATAAACGAAATATTTACTAGAGGTATTAGAAAGAAAAAATAGGAAACGTATCCAAAAAGTTAGAATTATAAACATCGATATGTGAAATAATAGTATGTGTAAAGAATACACAATTGAAAAACTAATTTATTTGAAAGCGTATATAAGATTTTAATGTGTTTTTATAGTTCCTTGGCTGGAGTCAAATACAAAGTCTCGACTTTTCGAAGAGGAGAGGCGAAAATTAGAAAAACAAAAAAATAAATAAATAGAATAAAAAAATGAAATGATTTTGGTGATCGTTATGAGATGTTAGGCGGCGGCTGGGCTTCGGCTCAGAGAAAGTATCTCTACCTCCACCGCTACTCAAGATCAAGGACTAATTCAAGGCCGAATGGTTCCCAGCTTCGGTGGGCCACCTTCAGATAGACGATGATGACATTTTCTGGAACTGGATCTCTTAGAACAGTTTAAGCAATAATCAGGCATCCGTGCATGTCCAGTTCGACTCATCAGGCTTACATTGCACTAAGTGAGCCGATGACCAGTATTGGTCCGATCTCCCTCTTGCTTAACCTCCACTATAAACCGAACTTCGGGTCATCTACCTTGTGTCAAGTCTTGTCCGGTGTGAGGCAGAGACAAATACCAATCTTTATGTGAAGCTTTAATGAATATGCAAATTATCTAAGGGAGATAATTGTTTATCTTGTACATACAACCTCCTTCCTTGAAGAATGCCGTTTACGACACCGGCAGTGAGGTGACACAATTTACTGCGACCGCAACACATCCGGATACTTAAAGAAAAGTTATTACATCACCCCACGTGATGTGTCTTAAAGTAGAAGACGTCAATTTACATTCCCTGATACCGGAACGGGGCGGGGTTTTGTGTCAGGGACACAATACAAAATGCTAAAACTTGTATTAATTGTGTTCATGTGAATAACAAGTTTAGTGAAATTTCAAAGGCCAAGTAGGGGATAAACTTCGTTTAATTTCAATGACAAAAGTTCTTTATTTTCTATTTCAAATAGTCTTTCAATTCTTTTCTTTCTTTCCGTTTCTTTCTTTGTTTCTTTGTTTCTTTCTTTCTTTCCTACAGTTAATTCAAAGAGATATTTCTTTCATTATTTATCGTTCTTTTCTAAACTGTCTTTTCCTCCGTAATTTTCCTTCTTTTTTATTCTTTTTTTCTTTCTTCACGTTTCCCTTCCAATCTTTCATCTGCTTTTTTGCATCAAAGCATCATACTGTATTTTTCTCTCACATAATATCTCTTTCTCTTTCTCTTTGCCTCTAACTCTCCTCTTCTTTTTCTTCTTCTGCATTCGATTATATTCGTCCATCTTTTGGATACGTGTTTGTTTGTTTGTTTGTTGCTTTCTTTCTTTCTTTCTTTCTTTCTTTCAAACCATTGCATACACCCTCTCTCTATATATATCATTCTTAGTGTCTGTCTGTCAGTCTGTCTCTCTCTCTCTCTCTCACTCTCTCTCTCTCTCTCTATATATATATATATATATACCTGTCTCAGTCTCAGTCTCTCTTTTTCATCAGCTTTTTTCCATCAATACATTGTAATCTCTTCTTCTCTTTCAGTATCTCTCTCCCTCTCTCTCCCTCCTCTCTCTCTCCCTCTCTCTCTATTTTGCTTTGTCTGCCCTTCTTTTTCTGCCTGTTTCTTTACGTCTTTATTTCACTCTATCTCCATACACAATCTTTTTTCTTGCCCTTACTTAACTTTCTTCTATTTTTCATCTTCTTTCTTTTTTCTTTTCATTTGTTCAGTTATTCTTTCAGCTTTTTCAAAGACTTATTTGTTTCAATATTTCCTGTTATTTTCATAACCGTTTTTTTTTTTGCTTTCTATTTTCTTAGTATTTTTTTCTCTCTTTCCAAAGTCTTTCTTTTTTTCCAGCAAACCATTGTACTCTCTTTACACACACACACACACACACATATATATATATATATATATATATATATATATATATATATATATATATATACGTCTTTATATCTTTCTTTCTCCTTCCACATTCCACTCTACCCTTAACCACCATCTTGTCTCTCCTTCTGTCAACCAATACTAACAACTCTTCACCATTTTCACTGATGCTGATTACTTCCCGATGTCGGTTGCGTTCTTATAATTCCATTCTGGCAGAACAAATAACTAAATTGACACTAGACCCACTTCAAGGACTGGTTCAATACAGTCGCCCCCGTTCGAAGTGAATTTATGAAAATAGTCCCCTCTCCCGATGGTCGTAAAAGGCGGCACCGTGTGATAACCCGCTTGACCCAAACAGCGTCGTCAGCGTCTCTTTCTCTCTCTCTTCAACGTCAAATTGGTATCCATTCATAAAATTTTGTGATTGCCTACCAGGAAAAGGTTATTACCAAAGCTTGTACAATGGCAAGTCGAAATGTGTAGCGTCGGCAAAGCTGAATGGCTACCAACTTTCTCCTTGGCCCTTTCCCAAGCGAAAAAAAGATGACATAAAGAGAACTACCACGTCAGATCATGGTTATTTTATTTCTATTCAAGATAGCGCAACCGAATCATACTCTTTTTTTCATTTTTTTCTTCCCAAAAGAAATGAAATTTGGAGTAAACAGCAATAATATTCGATCGGTGGCTTATAGCATAGACGCATATTATAGGAAAACGTCCAGAGTAGTCTTTAAATTCGAAATTATTTAAAATGACAATATCTAGCTAAATAGTGTTATATTTTCTGCAGTTCATTGAGTGGATTTGTGGGTTTGATTTGGTTTTATGGTATATCAACCACTATAGGTTATTTAATGCCGAATATTTTTATAAATAAATAAATTTGGCCACCGTAGTCGAGAGCGACCAGAAGTCTCCCTTTTCAATAGCTACTACGCAGAGGTGTAGAGGAGAGCGCTACTTCTTTCCCATAGTTGCTCGACTTTACTCTTGAGACGTACCTTATATTGTTGAGTGCTAAGCAAGGAGGGATCAAGTACCATTTTAAAAGTGTTTGGTATGACGCGACCTGGGATTGAACCAAAGTCTTCCGGACCATTGACGAACACTCTATCCACTAGGCCAATGAGCCGGTAAATTTTTCTTATACCTATATATCAAAAATATGATTTCTAAACACATTTTGTAGATAAAATATTTAAACGAGCCTTGAGCTCATTATTTTTCACACAGTTAAATCCATTCAATTATTTCTATCGGTTATAAACAATTCTGTTTAATATGAATCATTCATTTGCTTAGCGTTTAATGTTTTCAAGTTTTAATATGTATCTCTAGGAAATCATACATGAAGCGTTACTCAGCATCCTCCAACGATACAGCATAACTGGAACCTCACTATCAGCTTGTCAAGTGTCATATCTAGTGTTATATAGTCATTTACACGTTCATTCAGCATCACAACGACACCATAATTAAGACGCATGAAGGAAGGAAGACGCAAGAAGAATTAAGATGCAGGAAGCAAGACACAAGAAGACTTCTATAGAAAAATATTCACCTCTAACTTTATTGCAAGGGTTCGAAAGGTTAGCATGTGACAGGATGCTGGAGACCGAACATAAACTTCATATTTTGACCCCACTGTTATGACCGTCACGTTGTGTCTTGTTCTCCTGATGTTGGGGTCCACTCCATCGGGGCTTTCCGAGGGGCCCCTCGGTCGTGTGTGGCCTTCCCTTACCACATCTGGTCTCTACTGTCTGGAATTATACTGGCAACTCCTCTGGGACCCAAATTCAACTGAGTTAAATAATAACTCAACGTCCACACGATCGCCTACTGGATCTTTGAAATCGAATGTTTAATCGTCATCAAGCGGAAATAACTGTCATGCAGTTCAGAGGTTACTCTCTTCCGGTGCATGACTGTAATGGCAGAATGGGACCTTCACCTTTTCCCATATCATAAGCCTTAATCCGCCCACGCGATCTCTTTCGATTACTGGCCGTTAGAATGTGTCACTTCCTTCCGGTGTATCACCTTGGAATAGCATTTTTAGGCCGGGGCGAGTGTCAAAATATAACACTAGGACACTCGTTGGAGGCGGGTCTTACCCCTTTGCTGTACTGAAGTCGGTGTATTCTACATTTACAGCTGACTGTGATATCTATTTTACAGGAACTTGGTGACTACTTCAAGGCTTCTACTAATAACTGAAAAAAGGATTTATAAATAAACGAAATCTTACCATTTTCTAACTAAAAGGAATAAAGGGTTGACTCTTTCTTTAAATAATATGACTCTTGCACTATTCTTCATGGTGTCAAAGCGTTCGCTGCTTCGTGAAAAACTGTGACAGGAAGACGAATTGAGACTGTCAATTTGAGACATAACTCCTTAATCCTGCTGATCACTTCTTCTACCTCTACTCAAGACTATAACATGCTGCGTTATCTTTTTTCGCTTCATCGGCCGCAGGGTACTCAACTGGAGGCCGCTGAAGGAAAGGGCCCAAATCGGGGCGCCCAGCCACTCTTTGGCGCTCTCAAGAGTGAGACTCATACTGCCCCTAACTCACGGAGCAATCTGCATATATCATTTCATAAGGTTTAACATTTCCATTCAACCATGTGACTACTTCCGCTTATTTTCACAGGTGTGTCCTGTGTAGAGAATCGTCCTGAGTCAAAATGGTTCATTTACAAGGATTACATTCTTTTACTCCTTGCAATTATTTTTTTTATATCAGCTCTTACTCGTGGCTTTTTACCGGACTTCCTAAAACTTTACAACATATCTGAGCCGATTCAGCTGAAAGAATTGATTTCAATATTTGTCGGATATACATTTTAACTAATTTTTTTATTTTTATTTTTTAGATTCTTTGGAAACTGTTCTTGACCTTTGAACTATGACTGAAACAAATAAAATCAGGATTTAAACAATTCTATTATTTTACTAATGAAATTTTTCTCATCTGGTCTAACGTGGTTTTTCGTTGAAATCTGAGTAACTTTAAGTCAGTTCAGATCTTCAGGGCTGTTCTATGTATCCCAGCAAGTTTCAGCTATAATTTCTCGTATCATTGAATTCAGGTTAGAAATGCTTTAGATTTATGAAACAATGACCACAATAAAGGAACTGGTGTTTTTTTTTTTGCAGCTAGCCAAGCTTTTGAAAAATTGAAGTAACCAGAATTTTTACTTTTTGTTTGACGACGCAGAGTAGAATATTATTATCTTCTCTGTGCATTTTTCATAGAAGTTTTAACTGGACCTGAGTGACATCAACGATTAAAAAGCTCTGCAGAACTCTTCAAAATATGAACAGTGTTGCGGTCTACATGATTTCCATTCTTCCTTTGATCCCAAGATGATGCAGTGTTTTTTCACGGTTCTAAAGGTCCGTTCCTAAATCAAATTCCTGTTTCACATCTTTTTCAGTTCTCTCGCAAGATACAGTTATTTGTTTATATTTTCTCTTTATACTATTTTCTCTTTGTGGTACACTGAAACTCCGAATCCACGCGAAAGAATATACTTTTAATCTTGTTATGCAGAACTAGCCCTTGTTTTCTTGCAGGGATTAGTTGATCAGCTTGTATCTCAAAATCCTAGGTTTTTACATCTTATTTTATAGGACAGATTTCCAAATATGACCAAGTTTCACTCTTTTGCACAATCCTCACTTGATAATTTCTCCACCCACTCAGGTCTACTCTTGTATTAATTTTCGTCATTTTTAATGGCATTTGCTTAATATATGATTAAATATTTAATTTCCATCATCATATAGGCTACTGTTATTATACTCCTTAGTATAAGGACTTTTTTTCTTTTCGACATTCGAGAGTAAAAGAAAAATGTTTTTTTTCTTTTGTACGGGAATAATTACCAACACAAAAACATTTATCATACAGCAAAATGAAGGTTGTCCAGTCAGCTGGGGCTGTAGAATACATTAGATTGCACCTCTGCAGAGGGGTAAGACCTCCACCAAAAAACGAGTTTTCTGGATATGACACTAAACAATATGATGGTGAGGTTCCAGCAGTGCTGGAGCTTTGGGGAATGCGGAGTACCCTTTCATTGCCATTGCTCCCAGGTCCACTCTGGCCCGGAGTGGTAGCACCTGATAGGGTCCTATCTATGGGTTAAATAGAACTAACTGCATACTTATGCTAAAATGAATTGTTTGAGTAAACTGAATAGCTTGAAATAGAAACGTTTTTGACAATTAAACCGTACTTACATTTAAACTACGTGATTATGCTTAACTGAATTATTTGAAATAGAACTGTTTTTGACATTAAAACTGTATTTACAATTAACTGAATAGTTACTTATAACTGCTTGAAAAGTTTGAAATAGAAATGCTTTTGACAAACTGTGTACTTATGCTTAACTGAATTATTTTAAATAGAACAGATTATTCACATAAAAATGGATTTGGCGTTAAATAACCTACAATGGTTGATATGCCATAAAACCCAACAAACCAAACCAACCAAACAAAATGAAGCAGCTATTTTGTGGATCCGATCCCTACTTCTGATTATAGTTATTGTTTCTATCAATTGCACAGTTCTATGTTTGAATGAAAGCATGTATCCCTACTTCATAAAATTTTTTGATTGTTTTTTGAGCTACTTTATCGCTGCAGTTTTCCCTGGCATAATGTTGTCCTCTTAAACCTTCTTTTATGTTGCCGAAGAGATAATAATCTGAAGGTGCTAAGTCTGGTGAGTAAGAAGGATGAACAGAAGTTGTCCACCCGAATTAGACGATTTAATCCCTTGTCCTGATGATTATTTGTGGTCGAGTACTATCATATATAAGGGGGAATTCATCGGTTGGCAAAATCCACAGAGGAACAGCTATATTTTGATATATGATGGTTGTTCCAGTATTGGTAATTATTCGTGTACTAAAGAAAAAGGCATTATTTTTTTATTCAACCTCGTATTATTGGTAATGTTTAGCTAATTTTCTTTATCTAATGGCATGTCAACTTTGGTGAGTTATTTGATGACAAAGCGCTACTGTACTTCTTCAAGACCAGAAGTGGTACTATTTAACCCAAAGCTGGAAAATAAAGAGTTTCAAGGATACTCGTCCAAAAGTGAACGTAATAGCATGACTGAAGTTTAAACTCATTTACTAGGATGTCACCGTCCATTACGTTAACCACTAAGCCACAGGTAATGCCCTTGTCAAAGGCATGAATCCATTTCTTCTACACAAGTCCATAGGAAAATAGTGGAGTTTTCTGGGGTCAAATGGCAAATAAAAAGCTGCCATTCGTGTTAACAAACCCCGGGCTGACACTAATGTAAGATTAAGTCGTCTCTTGCTCGTTCCTTCGAAAACTCCGGTGTTTTAAAGAGAGGATACCAGTAGCATATGCAACTGCCGATTTTCACATCAACCTTACATTGGTCTGTTCCAAAAATAGGACCTATGTTACTGCTAATAATTTAACTAATAATAATGTTGTGATCTTTTTTGCTTCAGATTTGAAAATCGTATACTATAACAACTATAATCCACGATCTCAATGTCTTGGAAATTAGAAGAAAATTACTCTGCATCACTACTTATTTTGAGACAAAATCCTTCAAAACTATCTTTAAATAGATGCAACCCATTATTATGATAATGATTTATACGGAGACAAAAAATGTCAAAAAAGATTGCTTGTCCTGGAAGCTGATATAATAACAATTAAAGAAAAAACATTGATGTAATGTCTCTAACTTAAAGAATGCAATTTTTACTGGACGTGTTCCAAATAACCACCATTGGACTTGTCTCAATAATAGAAACATTCATATTAATGGGTTGCATCTACTTTAAGACACCCTGTATATAATAATAGTGGATATAACTATTGATATTTTGTCAATTCTGAGGCATTGTTTGAAAACGATATAAAACACAATAATTTATCAATTATGATGTCTTTAAGAAAAAGATTTACAAAAAGTATTCGTAAATTTTTGTACCAAATATTTTTGTCAACGTAAATTATTTGTGATTGGTTTTGTTAGTTTGGTTTTATGGCATATCAACTTTCGTAGGTTATTTAATACCAAATCCATTTTTATGCAAATTGTCAGTTCTATTTCAAACAATTCAGTTTAGCATTAGTACACAATTTAATTGCCAATAACATTTTCATTTAAAACTATTCAGTTTAGTCAAGCAGTTCTAATTCGGCTAATTCAGCTTAGTATGAGTACAGGTTTTGTTTACACACAGTTAAATACAAAAATATAGTTCTATATTAAACAAATCAGTTTAATGTAAGTACAGTTTCAATGTAAAAAAACACTTCCATTTCAAATAATTCAGTTTACAATAAGCGCGTAGTTTAAATGTAAGTACGGTTTAATTGTCAAAAACATTTTTATTTCAAGCTATTCCGTTTAGTCAAACAATTCAGTTTAGCCTAAGTATGCCGTTTGTTCTATATAACCCATAGATTGGACCAAAGAGTAATGGCAGTGAAGGGGTGCTCTGCATACCCCAAAGTCCCTATATCACTGGAACCTCACCATCTGATTGTTTAGTGTCATATCCAGGACACTCGTTGGGGGCGTCTTATCCCTCTAAGAGGTACAGTCGGTGTATTTTACAACCAAAAATTATTTTTGAAGATAATGCGTTATCTATGACATTTTGAAACGTAAGCTATAACTGAACGAGAATGATTGCATCCCTCCAGCTATGGGTAAATTGTAGAGCAGACTGGGTTCTTCAGCCTTGGTTAAGCAACTAGTCAAGGAGAAGGAATACTCTGAATACAAACCTGTTAAACTCCGCTTAAAAATTGACCTTGTGTTATATCCTTTCCGAGCGGAGGGGTTGGTGAATCGGGTAAGCTATAACTGTTAAATAATTGATAGAATAATCATTTTGGTGGAAGGTAGTGTATAATAGTTTAAACTGGTGTCGAAAAAAACTATTCGATTTCATTCAGTTTGATTATCCTTTGAGAGCAGTGCTATCATTGAACGGAAATCATGAGATCACATGACACTAAGAAACCTTTGTTTCTCCGAAGTAATCTCTCGACATGAACAATTTTGAAGTATCACCTGTTCTCTACTCTACATATTCCCCGTTGAGATTAAATGGGCATTATCATTTGCTGTAAATAAAAAAATATGTACACACATAAAAAAGTGTCTGATATATTATTCATGTGAACACGGAAGAAGCCCAGTCGGCTGGAACTGTAAAATATGACAACTGAATATCTGCTGAGGAGTAAGAATCTTCAATGAGTGTCCTGATATGAGATTAAACAATTTGATAATAAGATTATTCGTCTGGAGCTTTCTGGAAGTACGCCTTCATAGCAATTACTCCCAGGTCCACTCAGTTCCTGAGTAGCAATGCCTGTTAGAGTCCTATATATGTGTTAGATTTATTCTAACATTTACTATACATGAAATATATTAGCTGTGTGCAAAGAAGACATTAGTATTAAATTGAATATTTGGTAGAAACACATAAAAACATTCAATTGTGTGCAAACAATATATAACAATACTTGAAACCATGTAACCCTGTTCAAAGAAATGATTTGCATTAAATTGAATAATTAGCGTTAGGCATAAATACTTAAAGCCAAGCAATAAACAGCAATTGTTGAAATCATTTAACTATTTACAAATAAATGAGCTCAGGCTCATTTGAAAATCCTACAGACATACGAGTAGTTTTCAAAGCATAAATTTAATATACATGTATAAACTGGATTTGGCATTTAAAAGCCGACGACAAACTAACCATGGAATCCAGATGAGACACGGGAGAATCAGCCATAAACATTAATGATAAGATGACAACTACAGACATATGATTCTGAGACAACCGAAAGAAGAAGTGAGAAGTTGCAAGTTGGGTAATTAACGTAGAAATAAATTTTTAAAAAAAGTAGTTAGAAGTAGTTAGCAACTAGAAAAAGAATGCGACAAAACTATTATTATTTAGCTCCACTCCATAAAAATGCACAGTTCTACGTTGGAATGTATCCCTACTTAATAAAATTTTTTGATTGTTTTTGAGCTACTTTATCGCTGGCATAATGTTGTCCTCTTAAACCTTCTTTTATGTGGCCGAAGAGATAATAATCTGAAGGTGCTAAGTCTGGTGAGTAAGAAGGATGAATAGAAGTTGGAGGTGCCCGTGGTGTAACGGTTATCGTCGTAGGAAATGGACACGAAGACACGAGTTCAAATACTGGACGAGACTGATTGCATTTCACATTGCACTAACACCCTTGGGAAAGGCATGAATCCCATTATTCTCCCTCCAGCTATGGGTAAATAGTAGGGCAGACTAGGTTCTTCAGCCTTGGAGAAGGACAACTCTAAATTCAAACCTGTTAAACTCCGCTTAAAAAATGACCTTGTGTCATATCCTGCCCGAGCGGTGGGGTTGGTAAATATGATGAACAGAAGTTGTCCACCCGAATTAGACGATTGTATCCCTTATCCTGATGGTTATTTGTGGTCGAGCATTCTCATATATAAGCGGGAATCCATCATAAGACAAATTTTTTGATGACACAGAATATTTTGCTTTAGTTGTCAAATTTTTAATTGACTCTCAGACGGGTTTCAAGCATATAGGATCCAAGTTCGACACTGCTCACAAGTTTTCTTATCTTAACATTTTAGCCATTCAGCTTCTGTAACATAAATGGCGTCAGGCATGGAAGCAGATATATTTCTATATATGGTCCAAATTACGACCAATTGACATTAATAAATTATTTTGAGCATTTATGGAGACCGAATTGTGAATATAAGAATAATTAGGAACTGGGTGATGTAGCTTTACTAGTGAGGATATTTGTGATGAGAAGCTGGTTTAATGTAGCATGTGTCTTTGAGAATCGGGCCTACAAGAGATGGAATACGTGAACAATATTTCCCTGACAACGTTTACCAACCTTGATTCATATTTTGGCGAACAAGTAATGTGAGCTGGTAAAAGTCTATCACCAACAATATTGCGTGCCATAAGAGTTTTAAAAGGAGTTAAAAGATTTAACAAGTCTACAAATAGTTTAAAGAGAAGAAAGAATCAGGTAATTATATATATTTATTTGTTTTTGAATGAGTTATCATATTTTTTGAAGCGGTAGTTATGCCCCTTGAACCGTTAAGTTATCTATCGAACGCAGAGAGAGAAAATTTCATTAACGGCAGACAAGAATTTTCGTAGACAATATCCCCCTCCAAAAAAAAAAAAAAAAAAAAAAAAGAAAAGATGCATACGAAATGAAAAAGATGGCGGTTTTTCATCTGGTCAAAGAAATAATATTTTCCCAAAAGATTTACAGATTTTTGTAGGTAATTTTGTTTTTGATTTATATCGTGCGTTTAAATAGATTATCAAAATGATGAACTTATATTTGAAATATAAATAAATTCTATAAATAATAAACATACGTTGACATCTTAATTTTCTCGATTTTTGATACTTGTAAAAATGAATTATTTTATTTACTACGTTTTTTCAATGTATCCTTTATTTTCTTGAATATTTTTTTTCAAAACAACGATCAGTTTACTGCCTTCATTTACCAATTGTGTTATGATGATAACATGAAGATAAGGTTTCATTGTTTTCATGATTTCAAATTCAAGCTGACATACTTTACGACAGTGCGTTTGCGGAGAGTAACACTATGTCACAGACAATTTCGCAATTGATTATATATATATATATATATATATATATATATATATATATATATATATAAGCAACGTAACTCCTATTTTTAATGTCTAAATATTGAAAGCACAACTTGTAATGATTATTATGTTTTTTATGTTTTTTCTCCGTGTTCTGTTCCACTTAACTTTCCCTCGTGCCTTCCATGGCATTTTTTCTTTTTCCAAAATGGTTTTTTTCTCATCTTTCTTTCTTTCTCATTATCACATCGCTATCAGGTTCCTCATCTTCCTACTTCTGTATGTATATATATATATATATATATATATATATATATATATATATATATATATATATATATATATATATGATAGAAATATGTGAAATTTTGGATAAATTAAACACTTAACTCAAATTTAGATTAATAATTTTTCGTTCGGCTTTATTTAATTTTGAACTTCTTCAGACAGAGATCATTTTATGAGTTTTTAATAGCATGTGAGGAGAAATGATAAGATGGTGGAAGGAGTATTCCTGTAGCAGGAAAGCTGGGAGGGATTTAAAATCAAATGTATCAGGTTTCATTAAAAATGTTATGGAGCTGATAAGAAAAAAAAAAGGATGTGTTTGGATGAAAGGGGTTTTGGCATATTTTGTTATATGGAAAGATATTGACTCTAATGTGATATCGCAGAATATCACACATCTAAACTTGAGTTAACTGCTTGATTTATCCAAACTTTCCACATATTTCAGTAATACTGTTAGATTCCCAACGAAACAGCACTTCGAAAACTTACTTGGAAACCCACCAAAAATAACGCATGAAGCAATCACCAGAATAATTAGCAAACAATTAGACATTAAACTAGGACCGTTCACACAAGAAGAACTCGACTCGGTTCTCAGAAAAATTAAAAATAGGAAAGCTGCAGGGCTGGACGAAATTCCCCCAGAAGTATGGAAGACCAGACAATTCGACGACATACTGCTCCGACACTGCAACGCAGTATACAATCAAAATCCGATAGATAGATGGAGGAAGGGATGCATACTCCCCTTCCCTAAAAAGGGGGACCTCGGATTAGCCAAAAACTACCGAGGCATAACACTTACATCCATAGCTGCCAAAATCTACAATGCCCTACTACGAAACCGAATAGAACCCAAAATCGACAACATACTTAGAAAAAACCAAAATGGCTTCCGAAGAAATAGATCAACGACCTCACAAATATTAACCATCCGCAGAATCCTTGAAGGTGTACGGGCAAAGAACCTACAAGCGACATTAATATCTGTCGACTTTACCAAGGCTTTCGACTCCATTCACAGAGGAAAGATGGAACAAATCCTACTAGCGTACGGCATACCTAAAGAAACCGTAGCGGCAATAACGATTCTCTATAGAAACACTAAAGTAAAAGTACGATCACCGGATCGAGACACAGAATACTTTGACATTGTAGCAGGAGTACTACAAGGGGACACGCTGGCCCCGTACCTCTTTATCATTTGTCTAGACTACGTACTTAGAACATCGATTGACAAAATCAAAGAGAATGGCTTCGAACTGACGAAGAAAAGAAGCGGAAGATACCCCGCAATAACAATTGCCGACGCCGACTACGCCGATGACATAGCGATACTGGCAAATACACCTGACCAAGCCGAAACTCTTCTGCATAGTTTGGAACGAGCAGCAGCAAGCATAGGCCTCTATGTTAATGCACACAAAACGGAATATATGTGCTATAACCAAACGGGGGACATCTCTACTCTAGAAGGAACCCCACTTAAACTAGTAGACAAATTCACGTACCTAGGAAGCAGCGTCGAATCAACCGAAAAGGACATCGAAACGAGGTTAACGAAAGCATGGACAGCTATAAATAGGCTATCGATTATATGGAAATCAGACCTAACCGATAAAATGAAACGCAATTTCTTCCAGGCAGCGGTCACATCGATACTGCTATATGGATGCATTACATGGACGCTAACAAAACGGCTGGAGAAGAAACTAGATGGCAATTACACAAGAATGCTGCGTGCAATCCTGAACAAGTCCTGGCAGCAACACCCCACAAGACTCCAACTGTACGGCCACCTGCCCCCTATCACGAAAACTATTCAAGTTAGACGAACCAGACATGCAGGACACTGCTGGAGAAGCAGAGATGAACTCATAAGAGATGTACTCTTATGGATCCCCACACATGGCCGCGCAAAAGCAGGACGACCAGCTCGAACGTACATTCAGCAGCTATGTGAGGATACAGGATGTTGTCCTGAAGACCTACCTAGGGCGATGAACGATAGGGAGGAGTGGCGAGAGAGGGTCAGGGATATCCGTGCTACCAGCACGATATGATGATGATGATGATATATATATATGTATTAGGTGACTTAAAATAGATGCAACCCATTTATATGATAATGATTTTTTAACTGATACAATGACGTTCATTCAGAACGCATCCAATAAAAATGTATTATTTGTGCCAGAGACATCAAATCAATGTCTTTTTTTTATTGGTATTATATTAACTACCAGAGCATGCAAACTTTCTTTGAGTTTTTGTCTCAGTAATACATCATAATTATATTAAAGGTTTGAACCTATTTTGCGGCCGTTTTGAATAATTTTATCTCGAAATAAATAGTGAATATGGCATTGTGATCGAGAATTAATAGTTGTTATAGTAAACTATTTTCAAATCTGAAACACAAAAGAACACAGCATTATTATTATCAGACCTATTTACAGTCACATTGGTTCCATGTATATTGAGTCACTTTATATATATATATATATATATATATATATATATATCACTTCCGCTTTCTCAATTTTTTACCGTTTTCTTTCACTTGTTTGGCCCATATAGTAGGTGGATACCGATGAAGCAGAGCTGTTTTGGAAATCTAACCTATATTTGAAGGTGAACCGGTTTTCAAATCTGCAATTGATATATATATATATATATATATATATATATATATATATATATTCAGTTCCGTTTCTTCTTTGCTTCTCGTTTTTTTCTCAATCGTTTCTATACCTTATGATTTTGCTATAGAACTGCATTAAGACCTACAAAAAATGGATTGTAGAAGTCAAGAATTAATTCAAACATTATTGACAGAAGAGTATTATTTTATGTATATTGTAAATTCATTGCTTTTAATTTCCCAACAGAAATGCACTGAAAAATCAGGAAGGACCGAATTGTCAGTAGTCTGGAATTAATGCAAGCGTGTCATAACCTGGCAATGTTAAAATGTATTCTCCCCATAGGACACGCACACACACACACACACATATATATACACTCACGCACGCATAGATACTTACATACTCTGACACGTGTGTCTCTTTCACTCACTACCTCTCTCTCTCTCTCTCTCTCTCTCTTACTTCCACCACACACGCACGCACACACACTCACACGCGCGCACATACACACACACACACACACACACTCTCTCTCTCTCTCTCTCTCTCTTTTTCTCACTTCCTCCACCTCTTTCTGTCTGCCTGTCCGAAAACAACTTCCTTCTTGTTTTTCCCCTTTACTCCCTTATTCTTTCATTTTTCTCTCCTCTCTCGTTCTATCTTCCTGCCCGCCTCTCTCTCACTGCCCATCCAAAAACAATTTCTCTCATATCTTCCTTTCACTAGATTGTTCTTTCTTTTTTTTTTCTCTCCTCCTCCTTTCTCTCTTACATCCTCCAGCTCTTTTCCTCTGCCACTCCGAAAACAATTTTCTCGTTTTCCAATTTATTAACTTGTGCTTTCTTTTTTCCGTCTTCTCTCTCTGTCTCTCTCTCTCTGTCTCTCTCTCTCCCACTTCTTTCTCGCCGTCTCTTCGAAAACATCTTCTTTCCTGCTTCCTCTTAACTCTTTTTTTTATCTTCCCTTTTCTTCTCTCTCTCTCTCTCTCTTCATGCTCCTCTTTATCTCTGCTTCTACGTAAAAATCATTCCCGTTTTCTCCTTTAATCACTTGTTCTTTTATTCTTCTCTGCTCTCCCTCTCCTCTTCCTCCTCCTCTCTTTCTTTCTCTCTCTCTTTCCGCTCTTTCTTCTCTCTCTATTTTCTCTTTCTCTCTTCTTCTCCAATAACATCTTTCACGTTTTCCCATCTATTTCATTGTTCTTTTATTTATCTCTCTTCTTTTTCTCTCTTCCTATATGTCTCCGTCTCCGCCTCCACGAATATATCTGTTTTTAAGTTTTCCTCTTTACTCACGTGTTCTTCTCTCTCTCTCTCTCTCTCTCTCTCTCTCTGTATATATATATATATATATATCCCTCTCTCTCACACACACACACACACACGCACACACACACATTCCCTTCACCTCTTTCTCTCTGAAAATATATTTCGCATTTTCCTATTTTCTCACTTGTTCATTAATTTTTTCTCAACTCTCCTCTGTCTCTCTCTCTCTCTCTCTCTCTGCCTCTCTCTCTCTCTCTCTCTCTTCGGTCATTTCTTTTTCAATTTTAACCACTTGCAATTGCTATTTGCCCAAAGCATGAGGACGCTGTCGGAACTGAGCTTTTTCAGGCCTCACCTTAACCAATGCCTGAAGGTTCCTGGGTGTCAAATCTGTCTTCGGTAGGGAAGAGTTAATATCGTCAGTCCTCTATGCCTCCTTTTGTGTCATTCTTTCACAATCGTTTCTATAGCCTTAATATATTTCTATTGTTTTTTTCCATACACGAGGCACACGTAGTCTATCTGTCTGTCTCTCTCTCTCTCTCTCTTTCGTTCTCTGCATATAAATATATATATATATATATATATATATATATATATATATATATATATATGTGTGTGTGTGTGTGTGTGTGTGTGTGTGTGTGTGTGTGTGTGTGTGCCTTTCTCTAAATAACTCCTTTTCGTTTCTCTCGCTCTTCTAAATACCTCTTTCTTTTGTATATGATTATTCTAATATAAACTTTTGTTAGGTCATGAAATGGTCAGTCAGGTCATCAAATGCAATATAACGCAAAGGTCACGGTACTGTCAGTGACCTTTTATATACAGGTCAGATGTGGAGTAGAAAATACAAGACTCGCTTTTCTGTGCTTGATAGCTCTCGACTTTTCTTTCAAAGGCACGAGGAAGATATATAAGTGATGTCTAAGAACAAACGATGTTTCCCGAGTTCAGCTCCCCTGGGGCGAATAAAGGACAAGCTTTCTTCATTTCTAATCGTTTGGCAATCAACAATGTAAAGGGAGCACAAAGCGATCGACAAATAAAGAAAAAATAAATAATGAAACCAAGCACAAATCTTGTTGAACTCTGAAAACTCTGGCTTACAGGTTGATTTTACATGTATTTCGTAGTTAAAGCCACATTTACGTCGACTGATTTCATTCCAAGTTGTTTGATAGGTCAGGAATCGATCGTCAACGACACGAAATGTAATATAAACCATTGAGTGTAGCCTGTGAACCGCTTTCTCTCGACAATGGCTTTCCGCACCAAGTGTAGTGTGTAGAAATACAACACAGTCCGCTTTATTCATTTTCTATAATGCGAAGAATAAAGAGTTAACGGTTTCGAACAATAAATAATGTTTCTTCTGAGCCAAACAAAAACTAGCGTTCTTTTTCGTTCTATCTAATCACTTTCAGTATGGGGTTTGTAGTGCTGAATAACAAACTCTATAAAATGCCGGGCCCTCTCAAAAAAGCCAGCAAGAAATAAGACACCATTTTAACATAAAACAGTCAATCAGGACACCAAACCTGGTAAAATAGTTAACAGGCTGGGATAGCAGACAATAGTTATGAAGATCAAAACCTACTCGGTTCTTTTATGTTTATTGTTTTGGTTTGGTTTGTTTGGTTTAAAGGCATATAAACAATTGTAGGTTATTTAATGCCAAATCATTTTTGTACAGATATATTAAATTAAGGATTCCTAAACATTCTTAAACGAGCTTGAGCTTATCTTTTTCACAAAGTTAAAGGTTTCACTTATTTCTATCTAATAGGAAACATTCTATCTATTTTTAATTATTTGTTTGCACTCTGTTTAATATTTTCAAGTATTACTCTGTGTCACTAACAATTCAATTAATCGGTCATTTATTTACGTACAAGTAAATGATCAAACAGCTCTATTTCAATCAATTCAGTTTTGCAGAGTTACAGTTTTTTTGTTTACACTCAGTTGAACGTAGAACAGTTCTATTTCTAACGATTCAGTTTATCATAAATACACAACATTTTTGTTTACACACGGTGAAATGAAAAAGTTTTATTTCAAGCAATTTTGTTTAGCGTATGTACACAGTTTAAATGTCAAACAGTTCTATTTGGTTCATAGATAGGATACTATAAGGTGCAATCTGAAAGTGATCACGTTGAAGTGGCACGCCATATTCTCCAAGGACGCAGCATAACTGAAGTCTCACCATTAAGATTATTTAGTGTTATACATCAGTACACTCGTTAGAGGAATCTCACCCTACTACTGAGATTTAGAGTTTTTGTTAGTCTTTCGTTTTGCTAGTGATAAACCTAGAAATGTTGGGGTCATCTCTTTTGAGATTCTTTTGGTTTCTTTCTTTAAATGGGTTATTTGAAGGGAAACTTTGATTCATTTTTAAATGTTGACCTGCTTTTATGTATTTGTACTGCAGCATAACAATTCTTTATGAGTTATTTACAGACAGAAGTTGATCTAATGGTTAATATTTAATTATAATTATAATGATTTTTATTTGAGTTGGTTTGGTCTATTTTTAACGGCATGTTATGTGTTATTTAAATCCGAAATTTGATTTATATTCATAACAATTTTTCAATGTTCTAATGCATTATTTTGATTGTGATTTTTTAAATTTTTCTTTAGGTGAGACTCCTGTCACACAGACTTGTGAAGTATCTTCATTTATTGCCATTACTTCCAGTTCCACTCAGACCCGAATTGGTTGTACATGTTTGTGTAACATGCATGAGTTGAATAGAACTATTTATTCATTTCCTTTACTTGAAATCATTTAACTGTATTCAAACAAGAAACTTCTATACTTTAAACTATTTGATTATGTGAAAACAATAAATTGCAATACTGGAGCCCATTTATCTATATAAAAACGCATGAGGTCTAAATCGTTTAAAAATAAAGTTGCCTAAAAATGATTCAGTTAAAATTATATATATGAATAAGTTAAAATTATATATATATGAGTAAGTTAAAATTAAATATATCAGTAAGTAAGATATATATATATATATATATATGAGTAAGTTAAGTAAAGTTGGCAACCGTAGTCGAAGGTGACCCAAAGGCTCCCTTTTCAATAGATACTACACCGAGGTGTAGAGGAGGACCCTACTCCTTTTTCTAGATGATTCACTTTACTGCTGGGCGTTGAGCAAGGAGGTATCAAGAACCATTTTTTTAACCCTTGGTATGACTCCATCTGGTATTGAACCCTGGTCACCGGGCCATTTGGCAAAAACTCTACCCACTTGACTAATTAAATAACCATTAAGGGTTGATATGCCATTAAAGTAACCTAACCTAGCCTTATTTGCATTGATCGTCTGCTCACACACAGCTATAAGGTATCAAGTACTCCAAACTAACAGAAATAATTCGCACAGAGTTTTATTGTTTATACATTTATATTTAATACTAATAATCTGTGACCCTTATATATAGTATAATGTACACCTATCCCTTCATCATCATCATCATGTCGCACTACAAGCGCGGATCACCCTGATGCTCTTTCGCCAACCTTCGCTATCGTCCATCACTTCGGGTAGGTCTTCAAAGTTACATCGTGTATCAGCACAGAGATTTGTATGTATGTTTTAACTGGTCGTCCTGCCTTTACTCGTCCATGTGAAGGGTTCCACTGGAGTAGTTCGTCCCTACTTCTCTACTAGTGTGTTTGATTCGTCAAACTTGGATAGTTTTCGTGATAGGTGGTAAGTGGCCGTACACCAACTTATTTGTTGTATGATTATTTCATGACTTGTTCAATATTGCTCGCAGCATTCTAGTGTAGTTGCCGCCAAACATTTTCTCCATATGTTTAGTTAGCGTCCATGTAGTGCTTCCATATAACAGTATAGATACGACCGCTGCTTGCATATTACTCTATTTCATTTTAATGGTCAGGGGTTACTCCCATATGACCAATATCATATCGATTGCGGACCATACTTTTGCTAGTCGTGTGTTAATGTCAGTCTGGGTTGATGAGATACTGTTTCCTTGGTAGGTGAACTTGTCGGCTAGTTTCAGTGAACTAGCGATTAGTGTGGAGATGTCACCACTTTGAATAAAGTGCATGTGTTTCGTCTTGTGTGCATTGACATGGAAGCCTTGCTAGCAGCTGTTTGTTCCAGACTGTGTAGCAGGGTTTCGGTTTGAGCGGGTGTATTCGGCAGAAGCGCTCTGTCATCGACGTAGTTCGAATCCGAAATTGATTGTGTGGGGTAACTGCTGCTTCTTTCTTTAGCTTGAAACCGCTGTCTTTTATTTTATCAATAGACTTTCTAAGTATGTAGTCTAGACAGATGATAAAGAAGTAAGGGGCAAATGTGTCTACTTGCAGCATAACTGCTACGATATCGATGTAGTCTATGTCTCCATCCGGGTAACGGACTTTTACTTTTGTGATTCAATGTAGCATCATTATCGCTGCCACTGTTTCTTTTGGTAGGTCAAAGGCAGGTAGTATTTGCTCCATCTTTTCTCTGTGCATTGAGTCAAACGCTTGGTAAAGTTGACAAATGATATTGTTTCCTGTAGGTTTTTTGCTGGTACACCTTCTAGAATTTGACGGATAGTCAAGATTTGTGACGTCGTGGATCAATTTTTCCGAAAACTATTTTGGTTCTTTCTTTGTATCTTCTCAATTTTCGATTCTATGCGGTGCATAGTAGAATACTGTATATCTTAGCTGCTATGGATGTAAGGGTTATATCACGATAGTTCATAACATTCTTGGGGAAGGGGAGGATTCATCCTTTTTTCCATCTGTCTATTGTGTTTTGATTATCTACAGTATTATAGTGTCTTCGGATTCCCTGGTCTTCCATACTTCCGGAGGTATTTCATGAAACCCTGCTGATTTTCTTTTTTTAATTTTTCTTTGTACTTAGTCGATTCTTTTTGCGTGAACTGTCCTAGTTTTATGTGTAATTATTTACTAATAATTCCCGTGATTGGTTCACGTGTAACTTTCGGCGGGTTTCCGAGTAAATTCTCGAAACGTTGTTTCCATAGTTGTATTTGTTCTTCTTGGCTGGTAGCTTTCAGTTTAGCTTTTGCTGTGCTCTTACTTCTGCTTACATCGTTTACCGCTTGCAATGCTATCCTAGATTGTTTATCTTCAACCGAGTCTCTAATCCTATTGATCTGATTTTGTATGTTATCTGTTTGTTCTTTTAGGTAGATGTTACCTAATTCAATTTGTGCCTTTTTAAGTTTTAGGACATTGGTATTGGTTGGATTCTTCCTGTTGCATTTAGAAACAGTTTTCACGTCTGTCCACTGTTTTCTAACCGCTAATGTCTGCCATGAGACTCTAGGTTTAGCCGTTTGTTAGAGTTGGTAGGCATTCTGCTGCTGCTTCTAAGTGGACATTGAAGAAATTCTCATATTCGTCATTCGGAGTATGTGTTTCTGTCTTTTCCTGTAGTGCATCGAATTATGTTAGCACAGTTATATGGTTTAAAATATATGAATATGCTTGATTGATTCTAAGGGCATCTCGATGCCTATAAGTTAGGAAGAGTACATAATACGTTTACTTGAAGAGGAACTGTGTTGTTATATCTTGAAATTTTTGATATATGAACTAAAAAAAAAGATATGAGATAACAGTTTATTTTCGGTTTTATGTTGATCTGCCGGTGATAATTTGTGCACTTTATTGATTTTATGAAACAATGTTTTTAAATGATTGTTTGGTCATCATCTTCAAGTAATGATTATAGCACGGATTACCTTGTACCGTTGCTCACCAAATGGACAGTCGCAACGTTACATAGAAATTGTAAAGCTCTTGTGTTCAAAAGAAAGTGTTGTTAATATGGTCTCAATAGACGTTTGTACTATTACCACAACTATGCATAGATATTTATATCACCGCGTCTAAAGTATTTGTCGGTCTTGTGATAACCTCACCGTGAGAAAAGGGATGAACATTCACAAATCATGTCTTGTTTTCCTAATAAGAATTTTATTCACGACAATTCATTTTAGTAGTTGTCGGGGAGAGAGAAACACGTATGAAAATATCGACTGCGTTAGCTAGACAATGAGAAAAAAAGAAAGCAGCGACATAATTTGATTTTTTTTTTCTCGTATTCTATTGGAGTTCTGACACAAGCTTCTTCGGGAAGTCAGTCCTCTCAGGTTCCCATCTGAGTGTGAGATTCCTTTTCCCAGATCATCCCAAAATGCGGGCCGCAACTTTCGGCTGCTTTCACGTCGTCGTGCCTGGTGTCCAACTGGCTATCTTACCTCATCACATCCTGCCGCCCTCTTTTTACTGCTTTTCCGTCTGAGTCTCCTTCAAATAATCAGAACTCGTTGACGATTTGTTGTTGATACCTTTCTATTTTTAATCTGTGCGTCCCTAATTATTTTACATCGTGACTTTCTCATGGCATCCATCTATCTTTGCAGATCTTCTACACGGTATAGAATGTTTGCACAGAGCTAATGAATAAAGTTATTTGCTGGTCATCAAAGTCTGTTATATACATCTGTGGGAGCTGATAGAACTTTGCTTAAGTTTCTTCAACAGTATCTTGTTAGTCTTACTTTCATGGTTTTGAAGATAGGAGGCAACTGGTTGGACAGCTTATGTCTTGTGTATTTCAGCAATGGTTCGCTTACTCGATGTTGACGATAATTTCTTTAGAAGTGTACCCGAAATCTTGCTGGTACATGCATTAACACCATATTAATCTATTATCTACTTAGGCTACATAATATAAGCATCAACTGAGCTAATGAAAAAAATAGATCCACACTAAAAAGGCAAGTTACCCGGCAGAAACTATCACTGATACAAACTACGCATATTATATATGTGCCTTTTTTCAAATTCACCAGCACAAGCCGAATATCTGGTGTATATCTCGGAAGACACAAGAAGCATCGGCATGTATGTGATCTCAGATAAAAAGTGTCCATGAGCATTAAACAAGGTGGCACAATCTCTACATTAATTGAAAAATATCTGAAATTCATCACACCTCGGTAGTAATATCTGTATGACGCAGACACAGCAATGGTTAATTATATCATTACACGATTTGGTTTGGCCACAAGTTTTTAAGTTAGCTGTTAAGTTTGATAAATCTTTGAGCGGATATGTAATTCAAATGGGAATGTTTAAGACAGTACATAACGATTAACACAGGAGGGCCAAAATGTGAACAAAATGGATTCATATCTAGTCTAAGACAGGTTTTATTGGAGACCTGAAAACAGTAAATTTGGGACACGTGAGAGATGACGCAATAATTTAGGAAGATGACATCACTCAACAGATATCCTGAATTTAAATATATAAAAATGAGCGAATTTAAAAAAAAAAAAGTTGTCAGTTTGTCGGTTAGTATGAAGTTTGCGTTCAGAGAGTTCGATCGGATTGGGACGGTTGTCTCTTTCTTTCTGTTCATAAGCCCTTACAGATTCTCTCTATCTCTATTTTCTCTCTATCTCTCTCTCTCCTTCTCTCTTTCTCTCTCTTTCTCTCTCTTTCTCTCTCTCTCTTGCTACTGTATGCAGTCTGAACATCGAACAATAAATGAGAGTTAATTCTTGACTAAGAGTTCTTCTTGTTTTTGAGTTGCACACACCGAGGCAACTTTGTTCCAAGGGACCACCCCAACCGTCAGAATAAGTTCTGAAGGGATTGTGTCATTCCTTATCGGTAGATCTTTCAAATATAAGCATGGGCACAGTATACACATACTATCTGAAAACACATTTAGTCCCAAACCAAGCGATAGAGTTAAAATTGGTGCCTGGCCAACTAGGGTACTATATTTGGTACTGAGCCCTAAATAAGGGCCCAGATGGTGCAAACCACGGTGTTATATTTGGTACCGTTACCAAGATTTGACGTGGAAAATCCACGACACAACCTAACGCAGTGTTACGTTTCGCTCGAGCCAAAAAAACGACAACACGTAATATATATAACAATATATGTTTATTTTCTCGACGGACGCTTGTGTGAAGTAGGAGCAATCAGGAGAGGTATTAGAATAATTCCGGGGGCTGACGATGGCCAAGAAAACACACACGGGGCAACGACGGGACAAGCTTGCGTGAACAGCGGAATTTTTCACTGTCTCCCGTTCAATTCGTCGGCCTTATATTACCATCAAACTCCCACGTGGAGATATGGACACGCCTCCACGCCCCCGCGATCTCTTCCCATAACTGGCAAATGGAATATGCACTTCCACCGTCTTTGGAATGGGATGTTTGATCGTCTTCGAGCGGAAATAACTGTCATGCAGTTCACAGGTCACTCTCTACCGGTGCATCACTTTGTGACAGCACCGTGGGATTTTTATCTTGTCCCATATTTTCAGCCAAGCTGTATTTTACAGCAGGATTAGACTCTAAAAAAACACAGCGCAGCTATAGACAGGAATCGACCCTAAAAAACAATGCCAAGCGACGGTACTACATATGGTACTGTGCAAACATATTAAGTATATTGTTTGGCACGGCTTAATCGTACCAAACAGTAGTATTTTATTTCATCGACTAACAACAGTTTCAACATACGTATAGGAATATCATGAAATGTTATCGTCAGGTTATCAACCATATGTAAATCAAATCTCTTTGATAAAATGAAACGAGACTTCTTCCAAGTTGTAGCTTTGTCAGTACAATTAGGTTGTTTCTCAGTCTAAACTGTGACACTATGTGGGTGATCCGCTAAGCTGACGAACCCTTTGTCTGTTCTGGCGCGAAACCAAACAAAGGTCCAGCAGCAGTGAGGGAAGACCAGTCAAGATGAGCATTGGCATTCCTAGTAGCTTCGTGGAAATTTCGCGAAGGATGCACGTCAGCTTTAGTTTACAGATACACAAAGGAATGCAGAGTGTCACAACTTAACTTTCTTGCACTTGAGTTAACCCAAGCCCATATTGTTCGTTTGTTCTTTGTTCATTTTTCTCCCACTCCCTTGATTGTATTTCTTGTAGCCATGAAGAAATGTGTGATACCCCTATCGGAACCACTAGATGATTCACTGGCCAAGATTGAAATGGTTTAAAGAACTTGATGTATTCCGGGGGCTGAGGGGGTATTGTCACAATACATTAAAAAACACTGTAAAATATATAAGTACGTGCAGGCCTGTCTATGAGTTATATATGTATGTATTCATCAACCCCCCCCCACAATGGCAGGAAAGGGCCCAAGATCAATAATAATGCTGAGTTTAAAAACTTTAATTTCAAAGTTTTCTTTCTCCTAGACTACGCTAAATAATCAAGACTGTCCAACTATTTACCCATAGATGTTGGGAGAATAATTGGATCTATTCCTTTCGCATGGGTAATAGTGCTATGCGAAATGCAACCAGCCTCGTCTAGGTTTTGAACTCGTTTCACCTAGTCCACTTTTCAACAACTATTAGAATTATACCATGTGCACATCCTGTGTGTGTTCATGTGTATGTGTGCGTGTTTGCGTGTGTAAGAGCGTATATGTTTGTTTAATTCAACCAGATCGCTTGTCGAACGTGATAAAAGAAAAATTTTGATATAAATATCGCAATATTCAAAGTTTAATCATTATTTTACCCTAACGCCAGAATTACTCAGTTGTTCAGACAATGACTTCAAGACAGCAGCAACTGGATACCGGTGAATTCACTAAGAAGCGATTACAAAAACTTAAAATTTGGCAATGTATCACAGGTTCAGTTACTTCCAGGAGTAAATTACAAACATCATAATCTATTTTAACGACATAATTTGATGTGTCACTCAATGGCTTATATATATATATATATATATGTATATACATATGCAGATACATATACATATATATATATATATATATATGTGTGTGTGTGTGTGTGTGTGTGTGTGTGTGTGAGTGTGTGTGTGTGTGTGTGCGTGTTATCAGCGACTTTCCTGTTCATCTCGGCGTATGAGGGCCTAGTTGTTCTGTTTGGTTAAAGATATGAACTGTTGCTGTAACAATACAGGTGATTTGTTTATTTTGTTGATGCTTTATATCAAAACACACACACTAACATTCACACAAACACGCACACACACACACTAACGCACGCACTCACGCACACACACACACACACTCACACACACACACATATGTGTATAAGTATATGTATACGGTTAATAAATGTTTAATATCTCTACTAATAATCCATAATGGTATAACATGAAATATTTCAAGCATGAGCAGCATCAGTTAGCAAGCTAGCACCCGAATCCACTTTGATGCCAGATCGAATTTGGTGATTTCAGCAGCGATTGGTTTATCACTTTTCAGTTCGACGTGTTATATACAGTTTATCTTTTTGCTCCTTGACTACCAGAAGTGATTATTACGGTTGCTAATTCGTTTCTGTTCTGGCCCCATTATTTTTTTTTTAATAAATTATCTATTCGCACCAAGAGACGCTCTCGATTATAGTGTTATACGAAACAATATGAAAGAAAATAAATCTTGAAATTAATTTAAGAAAAACAAAATTTTGAAAAGAAAACTTTAAAAAAATTGTTTTGTCCTTTGAAAAATGTCATTAATTTCATTATTTTTTTATAGCGTATATTTTCTCATCTCGAAACTATTCGCCTACGTTGCTCAGTCAGCTGGGGCTGTAGAATACACTGACTGCACCTCTGCAGAGGGGTAAGTTCCCCCCTAACGAGTGTCCTGATATGACACTAAAAAATCTGATGGTGAGGTTCCAGCAGTTCTAGAGTTTCGGGGAATGCGGTGTACCCCTTCATTGCCATCGCTCCCAGGTCCACTCTGGCCCGGAGTGGTAGCACCTGATAGGGCCGTATCTATGGGTTAAATAGAACTAACAGCATACTTATGCTAAAATGAATTGAGTAAACTAAATAGCTTGAAATAGAAACGTTTTTGACAATTAAACCGTACTTACACTTAAACTGCGTGCTGATGCTGAACTGAATTATTTCAAATAGGACTGTTTTTCGACATTAAAACTGTATTTACACTTAACTGAATTATTACATATAACTGCTTGAATAGTTTGAAATGGAAATGTTTTTGACATTTAAACTGTGTACTTATGCTAAACTGAACTGTCTTCAATAGAACAGATTATTTACATAAAAATGGATTTGGCGTTAAATAACCTACAAAGGTTGATATGCCATAAAACCAAACGAATCATAATCGCCTACGATGTTACATTTTTTTAGATTTATAATATTATGAATCGTCTTAAAGTGTAGTCTTGTTTAAAAATATAAAATGCCCATATCATTTATGATCAGGTATTACATTATCATTCCAACCGGTAGGCCAGAGGGTTAAGCTTTGATACGTCATCAAACAATATCCTGATTATAAATCAATAGAAATATGGTAATGTAGAAATAACTGGAAAATTCTTCATTGATCAAATGAAGACGGTATACAGATTGGTTTAAGAAATGCGGAGAATTAGTAATTGTCTAAAATGACGGCGAACGGAGTATAACTGAACACCCGAAAATCATTGAATGATGATGCAAGCTATTGACAGAAATCGTAGAATTTATGGAAAAACAGTTGTATCAACGTAATATGCGTGGTGTAATGGTTATCGTCGCAGGAATTGAACACGGCGATACGAGTTCAAATCCTGGACTGATTGCATTTCGCATAGCACTAATACCCTTGGGAAAGGTATGAATCCAATTATTCTCCCTCCAGCTATGGGTAAATAGTAGGGCAGACTAGGTTCTTCAGCCTTGGTGATGCAACTAGTCTAGGAGAAGGAAAACTCTGAATTCAAACCTGTTAAAATTGACCTTGTGTCATATCCTGCCCGCGCGGAGGGGTTGGGTAAATATGATAAAATTTTGCTCAAAGGTGAGGTAACAAATAAAAAAAAAATTAAGCAGCGTTAATGTCTAAATGAAAGTAAAAGATTTTGCTAAATCAAAGGTTGAAAACAGTTTGTTTTTTGTTTCGTTAATAGATGGAGTTTTATAAAACGTAGCATAATGTCATACAAACTCAATGGAACCGTATTCATGACTGAATAATGATGCTATGAATTGATATGGAAAAAAAGGGTAACAAAATTACAATTATTTTGTATCAACCTATAATAATATCCAGCTCACTTTAACAGAAATGTTAGGTTACGGCAAACGAAAAGGAAAAATCATTTTATATCTGAGTAACGACTATACGCTCTGTATGAAATGACTGATCTGCGAAATATATTGTTTAGTATGAAGTATTGCATAGTTTAAAACAGTGTGAAAAAAAGTTGGATTTTAGTGTTGTGCAATGTTCACGTTATCAAATAAAACATTGGCTCTGACTGGGTGAAAGTAATTTCTATGGAAATGTTTCATGATATCAATTTTAACTAACTCATTCAAAATTATCTAATAACGATAATACTAGAGTTTCTAAATACATTGCTTCAAGGAAGTAATAATTCTTAATATATATATATATATATATATATATATATATATATATATATATATATATCCCAGCTACGGGGAGATACTGTCTAGCCACACTGATGAGTTCTGATAGAACGAAACAGATCTGTTGTGGATGACTATAGATATATACTCCCCTACCCCCGTAGGGTCGAGTTCTCTAGCGAAGAAGTAATCGTGTTGCCATTAGCGCCTTTGCAAGTCTCTTCGTATTTGAATTGAGATCTCGGCGACCGTTGAACGGATGTATATAAACAATAGTAATTGTGATTCATAACAATTTAAAGTGTACTTCGTAGCTAATATCTCCTCGTGGCTAAATGGTTAGAATCTTTGGCTTGGCGTTTGAGTCAACCGCGTTTCGATCCCAGCTACGGGGGGATACTGTCTAGCCACACTGATAGAACGAAACAGATCTGTCTGTGGATGATTATATACATAAAGATTCAAGTAACATTCCTAAATGAAAATAATGATCACATTTTTATATGATATCAGGTAACTAATTATAATCCTTAGTAAACAATTATGTCTCCACAAAACGTTTCTTAATGCAAACAATTTTGACATTGTTATACGGTACCAATTGACTAATTATTATATTCAGGAAACATTTATACCTCTACGTAACCTTTATTGTTACGAGTCTTTTTCACATTGTTATACGTTGTCAAATAACTAATGATAATCTTTAGTAAACAATTACAGCTCCGCCTACCCCTCTTAGTGCCAATAATTTACACATTGTTATATCAAATATGCGTAGCTAATACTAATATTTCTGCTCTGTTGTATAAATAGATGCTGACCAAAAAAAAATAAAAAATAAAAAAAAATACCACCATTCCGGGAAAATGTAGACTTAGGGGTATTGTCAATAAAGAGGTGACAATATACAAATCAGAACACCCAAACAGTTTTATCCAATACTCATAGAACCACTTGTTGATGGTTGGTTGGTTGCTTGGGTTTATGGCATACCAATCTTGGTTGATTATAAAATACCAAATTCATTTTCATACAAATAATCTGGTCTATAAGAAAAAATTCAATTTAGGATGAGTACACAGTTTAATTGTCAAAAACAAATACTTCAAACCATTCAGTATTCTGTTTAGGATGAGTATACTGATTAATTTTCAAAAACTTATACTTCAAACCTATTCAGTTTATTCAAACAGTTTCAATTCAGCTAATTGAGTTTAGTATAAGTATAGATTTTGTTTACATGCAGTTAAATATCGACACAGTTCTATATTAAACAGTTCAGTTTATCGTAAGTACAGTTTCAATGTCAAAAACAGTTCGATTTCAAACAATTTAGTCTAGCATAAGTTCGCAGTTTAAATGTAAGTACACAGTTTATTTGGCAAAAACATTTCTATTTCAAGCTATTTAGTTAAGTTAAACGGTTCCAATTCAAACAATTCAGTTTAGCAAAAGCATTGATAGGGCCCGATCAGATGTTACCATTTCGGGCTTGAATAGACCTGGGACTGAATGGGTGCTCTGCATTCCCCAAAGCCCCTGCATCACAGGAACCTTATCATGATATTGTTTCATATCATGTCCTGGACACATTTTTTTGTGGGGGTGCTTACACCGCTGCAGAAGTGCAGCCGGTGTAATTTACAGCCCCAGCCGACTGGGTAAACCTTTTTTTGAGTGATATGTTTTGCACAGGATTCAGTCACTTTATTTTATGGCCATCGGACATGATAAATGATAATTTATACAATAATATAGATTCAAGTAAATTATAATGATCTTTTGATAACGATTTTAGCTACAAAGAATGGTTTGGTTTGGTTTGGTTTTATGGCATATCAACCTTTGTTGGTTATTTAACGCCAAATCCATTTTTATGTAAATAATCAGTTCTATTTAAAACAATTCAGTTTATCATGAGTACACAGTTTAATTGTCAAAAACATTTCTATTTCAAACTATTCAGTTATATATAACAATTCAGTTTAGGGTAAGTACAGTTTCAGTGTAAAAAATAGTTCAATTTAAAACCATTCAGTTCAGTAAAAGCACGCAGTTTTAAAAGTAAGTACAGTTTAATTGTAAAAAAAACATTTTTATTTCGAACTATTCAGTTTAGTCAAGCAATTCTACTTCAGTTAATTCAGTTTTTTAAAAGTACAGATTTTGTTTATACATAGTTATGTGTTAGAACAGTTATATGTTAAACAATTTAGTTTAGTGTAAATACAGTTTCAATGTCAAAAAACAGTTGCAGTTATATGTAATAATTCAGTTAAGTGTAAATACAGTTTTAATGTCGAAAAACAGTTCTATTTCAAATAATTCATTTAAGCACAAGCACGCAGTTCAAATGTAAGTAGGGTTTAATTGTCAAAATCATTTCTATTTCCAGCTATTCAGTTTAATCAGTTTTGCATAAGTATGTTGTTAGTTCTATTTAACCCATAGATAGGGCCCTATCAGGTGCTACCACTCTGGGCCAGAGTGGACCAGGGAGCAATGGCAATGAAGGGGTACTCCGCATTCCCCAAAGCTCCAGCACTGCTGGAAACTAACCATCAGATTAATTAGTGTTATATCCAGGACACTCGTTGGGGGGTTCTTACTCCTCTGCAGAGAAGCAGTTGGTGTATTCTACAGCCCCAGCCGACTGGGCAATACAAAGAATGATTCTTAATTTTAATAATTTCCATACATTAAAATGTTTTGAAATATTCCTCTCAGACATTAATAATACTATCAGATACTTATTATTTTGTTGTACACATTAACATTGCGTCATTTATTGTTATCCAATTTTAATATCTTTCAAATAGATCTATTTGAGACAAACATGGGTTCCTTACTAGTACTAACATGACGGGTCAGAGTGAACCTGGAAGTAATGAGCATAAGAGTGCGACTACCCAAATCTCTAAAAGTAGATTTTCATCATAAGAATTAATTTAGTGTAATAACTAGGACAACCCCTTTTATTGGTCAGGGAGTCTAAATTCTCTACAGAAGGTATATTTGCCATTTACACAATTATATGATTTAAAATCACTAACAATAATGTTCAAATCATAGCTTCAATGAACTTTTCTTAATACAAATAATTTACGTACAGACTAATGGTTTCAAGGATTTTTGATCAAACATTGATACTTTTACTTAATTATAATCATTGTTTGCACACGGTTATATCGTATCAAGAATTCCTATTCAAAAAAATAAACCTATCAATTTGATACACGTAGCAGATAATTCAAGTTCTAACTAAAATGGATTCTAGGGTAATTCTAATTAAACTGGTCCTCCATAACCCCCAGAGCTCCTGAACTAGACCCTCATGATTGAATTCAATTTAGTGTCAAAGTCAAATTTTTGCTCTCTACAAGGGATACTGTCAATGTATTCTAAGTCAGATGGTCAGGGAATACCACATAATTGTTTCTGAAGTTTGAATGTGTAAATTTCCGAATGATAAAATAAAATCCTACTTTTATTGTTTATTTAGAGTTATACCCAGAATTCACTCTTTTTTGTTAAGAGTTCGGGAGTTTTTCTTACCCCTCTTCAGATGATAGAGTATAAGTATTTCAATTCACGGCGAGAGAAGAGATTTCTTTCCACAATGTAAGAAGTGAATTCAAACAGTTTCAAAGAGAATCTGAACACGGCTTAGAGCTTTCGGTTTCTTGGCCAGTAACCGTCACCCAATCATTGCAATTTCTTTTTTTGTTGACTTGGTTTCTTTGTTTTATGGAATGTCAACCTCTGTTGGGTATTTCATGCCAAAAACCTCCTTGCAGACGTACAGCTGTAGTACTGTTTTAAGCATAGCTGGGATTTCTATTTGGGAAGCAAGGTTTATTAGATGAACTCGGCTATGTCATTTTTGGTGAAACTGTAGGTAGTGTTTACAGGAAAAGTAACACGAAAGAAGTGTGAATTTACTTATGCTGGTCGTAAAAATATCGGGGAGTTGATGATGTTAATGGTATTGTCAGTATGGACCATAAAAGACGTCGGTGGCCATAGAGACAGGATAATAATTACAAACAAAGAGGAAAGTATAAGTCGATGACAGAATAGCAAAAACAACAAATTGGTGCAAAACGACAGTGAACAGAAATACTACTTGCCACTTTAGCGAAAAATGGCCAATGAAAATAACGAATGATTTTCTATTTGTGGGTGGGGTTTTAGTGGTTGGGTCTATTAGTCTATCAATACCACAAGGTCACGAGGTGGAATGTTAATTCTGAGAGAGTCGATAATCGTTATTAAAACAGATCTAACTCAGCCGCCTTATACCTTTCATAATATCAATAGTCATAAGGTTTAAAGATAAGCTTCTCGTATATATTTACATAGAGGGAGTCACCGTGGAGTAGTGGCAAACGTGCTGGACAGGGAAATCTTTTTTGGTGAGTTCAAACTCAAGTTGCGCAATTACATTCATTTTCCGACTATTATTCTTGTAAAAGGTAAAAACATTCTTATCGTACACTCCAATTATGAGTAAAATAGATCTCCTACATTTTTATTTCACAAAGAGCGCAGTGGCATTAATTAATCCAAGAAGTATTATATGAGCTGACCCCCACCGCCCCCCCCAAAGAAAACGACATTTACTTATCTAAAACAGTAAGTGCCTGAAAATTGACACTAGTATTTTAGAATTTATCAATGATTGATTTGCAAATGTTCCTCAATAAATTCTGTTATCACTAAATATTTTAGTTCATCCACGGAAAATCCCCCCATATATATATATATATATATATATATACATATTGTGTGTACTAAGGCATCAGCTTTTCTGATTGGATATATTTTATCTAAGATGACCGACATTTGTTTGGAATCCAGGTTTTTTTCAGTTTTATTTTCTATTTATGGAGGCCATTTTCCAAATGAGACTGAAGCCTGGTTTAATAATTGTACAAAAACCATAAAGTTACTAATCGAGTGCAGGTAATGACGGTCTTTATTGGTCATTTTCAAGGGTTTGGATGTTACCACGCCAAAAAAACAAAAAGCCTAAGTAAAAGTCCCAATGCCACCAACCCCACCAACAACCCCACCAAAATGACAAAATAACTAGTGTCCTCCTCCCCAAGTAGTAGCCATTCCCAAATTATATTTAAATACATTAGTGACAAAACATTAGAGCAGAACAGGAGAGATGAAGAACTAGCTTGTGCCACCAGAAAATTAAAAGGTTCAATACTGGTTAGTATAATGTCTTTAAGTCCTAAAATTTAAAATGCCGAAAATTTTACAGAATTGTATGCTGTTTTATTCTTTGTAAAATGCCACTTTTACAATGCGTTTTAAATGTAAAGACACTTTTACCGTAAATCCAAATTGAATATATGACTCCAGTCCAATGTGTTAGTATACACGGTAAATGGTTTTGAATCTTTTTTAAAAGTTTAGAATTCTCACTGCTTCCCACCCCCATAGTAGTTTAGAAGAAAACAAAAAAAAACCCAGCCTAAGTAAAAGTCCCAATGCCACTACAAAAAACACATGTTAAGGCCAGTATCAGAAGATAAGAGAAAATAAACCAAAAATCTCTTATAAATATACATTTGCCTTAGGCTTTAACTAAGTCAAAACTTACGGGTAAAGAAAGTCCCCCCTCTCTTTTTTACGTACACATGGGAAGCAGCATGATGGACGTAAAGGTATACGAATAATCCCTCTGACGGCCAAACGCAATGCCTAACCTTGTCCTGGACGTGTGAGTCATGCGGCTTAACACTCAGGATCGTCAGTTCGATCGGGGAACTACTGCTGCTTATCTATTAGAGTGGCTTCTATAGATGAGAATAAAAACTGCCATCGAAAGATAACCATAGCCCACACCCAAACAACATACATAAACCACATCGTTCTTCGCGCTGGTAAAAAAGTGGCGCGTCCTGCTGTTGGAATACAGAATTCCCTGGCCTCAGTGTTCGAAAAGTCAGCTACAGAGCTAAAACAGCAAAAACTACTAAAATGCAAACAACCAATACAAATAGCGACATTCAACATTAAAACCTTAAATAGAATGGGCCAACTACCACAGTTGACTGCATCGGCCGTAGAACATAAGATAGACATAATATGCGTACAAGAACACGCTCACCGAAGATATCAAATATCATGAAACTGGCAATGGATGGATGCTAGCCACTGTATCAGCATGGAAAAATTGTGTCAATGCCACAGTAGGAGGGGTAGGAATGCTTATAGAACCAAGAGCGTTAAAAACACTTAATAGCATTGACAGAATACAACCTAGGATGATGGCAGCTACGTTTAATGGCAACTCCAAAGCAACGATCCTCTCCTGCTACAGCCCAAACAATGTTAGTGAAGAAACCGAACAAGTCACCTTCTACCATGCGCTATCCTCTCTAGTGCGTAGCATTCCTAAACACAACGTGCTAGTCATAGGGGGAGATATGAATGCCCAAATCGGGAAAAAAGGAATTAACAAAAAGCCTACACAACACGTCAAAATGGAATGGACAACATCTAACAGATTTCATGATAGAAAATAGATTAACATGCCTCAATACAAACTATCAAAAAATGAAGGGAAAATTATGGACCAACACATACGCGAATAATAGTAAAGCACAGACTACGTCTTTATGAACCAGAAATGGAAAAAAAGCGCAATCAATTGCGAGGCATACTCCTCTTTCGAGGGTGTGTCCTCCGATCACCGGATAATCACGGCAAAAAGACGACTAAGTCAACGAAAAAATTCCACACGAACAATGACCACCAGACACTATGACTGGGCCCTTCTTAACAACGAAGATATTACAGATGAATATGTATTAGAATTGAGAAACAGATTCGAGACACTACTAGAGAAGACAGAAAAAGGTACCCCAAATGACGATTATGAGAATTTTGTCAACGCGCATCTCGAGGCAGCAGCGAAGTGTATTCCAACAAAATCTAAAACTAAATACAGAGTCCAATGGGAAACTTTAAAGGTTAGAGAAAAACGTGCACACGTGAAAAATGCCTCCAAAAGCTATAGGAAGAACCCAACAAACACAAATGCCCTAACATTAAAAAAGGCACAATATCAATTTGCAGGCATATATCAAAAAGAACAGACAGAATACATACAAAATTAAATAGATAAGATCAGAGACCCAGTGGAAGATAGACAATGTAGGATAGCCTGGCAAACAATAAACGAAGTGAGTAGAAGGAAGAGCACAACCAAAGCAAATTTGAATGCTGCAAACCAACAAGAAAGAATAAAACTATGGAAACAACATTTCGAAAACCTTCTTGCAAATCCACCGAATGTTACGCATGAACCAATCACCAGAATTATTAGTAAGCAATTGGACATTAAACTAGGACCGTTCACATGAAAAGAACTCGACTCGGTTCTTAGAAAAAATTAAAATAGGAAGGCTGCAAGGCTTTACGAGATTCCCCAGAAGTATGGAAGACCAGAAAATTCGACGACATACTGCTCCGACACTGCAACGCAGTGTATAATCAAAATCTGATAGACAGATGGATGAAGGGATGCATCCTCCCCTTCCCTAAAAAGGGTGACCTCGGATTAACCAAGAACTACCGAGGGATAACACTTACATCCATAGAAACCAAAATCTACAATGCCCTACTACGAAACCGCATAGAACCCAAAATCGACAACATCCTGAGGAAAAACCAAAATGGCTTCCGAAGAAACAGCTCCACGACCTCACAAATATTAACCATCCGTGGATTCCTTGAAGACGTACGGACAAAAAACCTACAGGCGACATTACTATTTGTCGACTTTACCAAGGCCTTCGATACCATTCACAGAGGGAAGATGGAATAAACCCTACTAGAGTACGGCATACGAAAAGAAACCGTAGAAGCAATAACGATTCTCTATAGAAACACAAAAGTGAAAGTACGTTCACCGGATGGAGACACAGAATACTTCAACGTTGTCACAGGAGTACTATAAGGGGACACCCTAGTCCCATTTTATCTGTCTAGACTACGTGCTTAGAACATCGATTAATAAAATCAGAGAAAACGGCTTCGAGCTGACAAGGAAAAGAAGCAAAAGGTACCCCCCAAAAAAAACAATTACCGACGCCGACTACGCCGATGACATAGCGTTACTGGCGAATACACCCAACCAAGCCGAAACACTACTGCATAGTTTGGAACGAGCAGGCATTGGCCTCCATGTCAATGCACAGAAAACTGATTATATGTGCTTTAATCAAACAGGTGACATTTCCACAATTGTGGGAACCTCTGTGAATCCTGTAGACAAATTCACCTACCTAGGAAGCGGTGCCTCATCAACCGAAAAAGACATGGACACGCGGCTAACGCAGGCATAGACTGCTATCGATAAGCTATCGATCAGACCTGACCGATGAAATGAAACGCAGTTTCTTCCAGGCAGCGGTCGTGTCGATACTACTATATGGATGCACTACTTATCAATCGATGTTTTTAAAATTCTGATTTAAACTGTATCTTGTAAAAAAAACGCCCCGGCGGAGACAGAATACAATGACTAGTATTATGTATTGATGATATAGAGGCGAGCAAGAAAAATTATAAGCTAAATCATAATTATTAAAATCGTTCATTTTCATTAAAAATCTTAAGTGGTCAAAGCCAACAAAATACCTCAAGACAGTATTAACTATATTTGCGCAGAAATGGGCTAGGTAGGTGCACCTCTATCCTTGAAAATGTAGTCATTTGACTCCGACCACTTAGTGTTTGTTGAGAGGTCTTCGAACTTCAAGAAATAGAATAAGAAGCAGAGAGTAGAATGTCACTACTAAGAGCCGGCGGCTCGAGTTAATGTCATTAATCCGATTGGACAACAGAGTCTGATATTTAACCAAAGATGAGGCTTATTCAACCAAACAGACAGTCAAGCACTCGGAAAATCAGTAAACAATCGCGAGTGAGAAAAATCGATCCAGTAATAAGGAAATTGGTTCCTTTAGTCTGAATTGGTGAATAGTACGTATTGGTATATTTAGTAAGTATTTACAATCTGGATCAAGGTTAGGGAAGTCAAACAGTTGGTAAGAATGTAAATTAATAATAACCCTAATTACTAATTTAGTTTGTTTCGATTTTATGGCATATCAACCTTTTTAGATTATTTAATGCCAAATCCATGTTTATACAATAAACACTTCTATTCCAAGCAATTCAATTTAGCATAAGTACCAAGTTTAATTGTCAATAATATTTCGATTTTTTAAGTTTAGTCAAACAGTTTTATTTATACAATTCATATTAGTGTAAGAATAGATATTTTTTACACTCAATTTAATGTCAAAACTGTTCTATTTTGAACAATTCAGATGAACTTGAGTAGAGTTGAAATATCAAAAACAGTTTTACTTCAAACAATTCGGTTTAACATTAAAAATGTTCATTTCAAATAATTAAGTTTACGCAGTTTAAATGTCAAAACAGTTCTATTTGAAGCAATTCAGTCTAGCATAAGTACACAGTTTAGTTATATTTGACCCATACATAGGACCCTATCAGGTGCTTCTACTGCGGGCCAGAATTGACCTGGGAGCCATGGCAATGATCGATTACACTGCATTCCCCGAGGCTCCAGGATTACTGGAATCTCGTAATCAGATTGTTTAGTGTTATATCCTGGACGCTCGTTGTGAGGGTCTTACCCATCTGCAGAGAAACAGTCGACGTATTCTATATCCCCAGCAGATTCGGCCCGGTTGAGAGGTTAAAATATTGAATGTCCTGGAGCAGTAAGGATGCTAAATTCAAGAATCATTTTAAAATTTTGTCATAAATGAATCTTCTATTTTATCACCCACAATATCACAGTTATATATATATATATATATATATATATATATATATATATATATATATATATATCGTATAGAGGTTGGTCCCCTCCCTTAATGTTATAGTTAAAGACTGACGGGTTAATTATAACGACGTGTCGATTCGTTTATTTTATGCAGAGAGGACAATCCGTTCAATTTATTGGACCTTCATGTTTCCATTTTTTGTGTTGTTTCTGTGGAATTTTTCCCCCACGTGGAGTAATCGGATGATTTTCAACAATCGCATTTTACCCGTTGATAGGACCCAATGGTGTAACCTATTGACCTTCGACCCAGCCATCAATCGAGAAACACGCGCATCCGGTCGAAGATATCAGGGTATAACCTTGACTATGGACGGGTTGAATTGGGTGCAGATGTGACGCCCACAAGAAGCAGGTGGATGTCAAACGATTATAAAACCCGGTGCGACAGACAGGTTCAGTTAGTTGGTGTCGGTTATTTGGAGATAAGATGCTGTAGAGTGAACAAGCACCCAGCAGAGGGCTACGGGCCCTCAGGACTCCCGATCGAGCTGCCCAGCAGAACGAGAAAGAAGTGCTGCTAAAGACAAAGGAACCGGGGGTCAATATGTTGCAGTTTGTTCAGTCTCCAACTCACCTCCGACACATGACCCTTTCGTAAACCTTTCGCAACCATTTCGAATAAAGAGTGAGAGGTATATTTTTCTAAAGAAGTGTGTTCGCTCGTCATTATTGTGTTGACTATGTTTTCGCATGTATATATATACGTATAGTTGTATATGAATTATACAGCTATGCAACAATGGTACAAGAACTTCGGCCTCGATTAATAGCAGTGGCGAGGTAATCCACACTCCTCGGAGTCCCACTAGTGGAGTCTCTCCATCAGATATAGTTTTGTGTCATGCTTAGGACACGCTATAGCTGGGGTGGGGTGGCGTGGGGAGGGTCTTAACCCACAGCAGAAAGGACAGTCAGCGTATTATAATCACTGTCGATTGAGTGAAAAAGCTAAAGACTATGACCAATTAGCTGTGAGTTTGATTCTTAAGCTGAGCTTCTAATTTTGACCTGCCTTACTCGATGGCCCGGATGTGACACAAGATTATTATTTTACGCATAGGCTCTCTTGCACTGGCAGCCACGCTTGAGTCCAGAGCAAATAAAACATGTTTGAACCTATTTACCAACCCCTCCGCTCTGGCAGGATATGACACAAGGTCAATTTTTAAGCGGAGTTTAACAGGTTTGAATTCAGAGTTTTCCTTCTCCTAGACTAGTTGCCTCACCAAACCTGAAGAACCCAGTCTGTTTTACTATTTACCCCGTAGCTGGAGGGAGAATAATTGGATTCATACCTTTCCCAAGGGTATTAGTGCTATGTGAAATACAATCAGCCTCGTCCAGGATTTGAACTCGTGTCGTCGTGCCCATTTCCTACGACGATAAACATTACACCAATAAACGTCAGCGATCCACTTTTTAGGAGGAACCTCGAGCAACAAGAAATATTCTCTTACTCTATTTAATTAGACGAAGGTCGGTATCTCCCAGAAACCAAGGTCTTCAATTTGTGTTTAATAATGGTGCCCTCACGCTGTATCAAAGTAAGCTTAATTAATAAGTATCAAATTCATTATGTGCCCTTGGGGTTAGAAATCTAGGATAGCAGATTAATGTTAGAGAGTTCGATTCTCGCAGGAAGCCCTATCTTAAATATTTCACAAATAAATGTAAAAAAAAACGTTATATTTTTTGCTTCAGTAATTATACAATATCCCTGTTTCCATAGGAGAAAGTAAAAAATTGCAAAATTGTCATAAAAAACACTTTTTTTGCACAATGTAGTATGTTGTCTATCTATGAACGACCCCAGTACTCGGCTAGAGCAAAAGTAAACGACAGGAGAGGTTAACCATTCAATCTCCACAGGTTTAGGTGTGCGGGTATTTTTTTTTATTGTATGGGTATTTACCTTAATTTCTTATAGGTTGTTACTTTTTATAACACGGATATATCCCTTATTGTTTTCATAGTCCATTACCTTTTTTTTGATTTGACATATTTTATGTATTTTTGTTATTAATTAAACAGAATTTATAATAGAAATGTAAATTTACTTCGATTATCGCATTACCTTGCCGTTGGCCAAATGAGTAGACTGTTTGCCAGTGGTCCGGAAAACTAGGGTTCAATCCCAGGTCGAGTCATACCAAAGACTCCGAAAATGATACTTGATACCGCCTTGCTTAGCACTCAGGATTATAAGGTTAGGGTAAAGTGGAGCAATCCAGGGACTGAAGTAGCGTCCTCCTCTTCAACTCGGGGTTGTAGCTATTGAAAAGGGAACTTTCTGGTCACCCACAACTGAGGTCGTCAACTTTACTATATTCAATGTTTAAATTCTTGCAGTCATGAATGTCTTTATAAGAATTTGACACAGTTACAATATAGATGTAGACATTTTATGTCTACTCATAATTAATTGTATTTTCAATAAATTAACTATGATTAATTGATTTTAAGAAATATTATTTATACCTATATTGCATGTGCTTGATTTTAGTTTATCTTTAATTATAAGTATGCGGAAGTTTCAGTAGAAGAGTTTTTTTTTTTTTTACAATGTATTTTATTTCCCGTGATCAAAAATAAACAATCGTGATTTTTCACTCACCAAACATTATATAACTATTTGCTGATTTGTTTGACAGTTATTAAAAGAACAACACAAATAGATGCAAATAAATTTAGGGATATTTAAAAATTATAACTTAATTTCGATAAATGTAACACACTACATATTGGTTCCAAAAAAGATTGAAGTTTGATTTAAAACAAATATCTGGGAAATCATAAAGTAATCTCAGAATGTAATCAAAGCGTTTGCTTTCATGATACATTTAAATCTGAAAATCATATTTTGTTTATTGAACTGGAGCAAATAGACTCATTGGTTTCTTTGTTAAATAGCATATAAAACTTCGTGGTTTATTCAATGTCGAATCCATCTGGAATAGTTGTGGTACTAATTAAACCATAGCTGGGGAATTAGGGAGTTGTTATATCCATTAGGAAAAGTAGTGGTACTAATTAAACCATAGCTGGTGGATTAGGGAGTTGAAATATTTCCCAAAGATCCGTAATTATGCAGAATATTTCGACAACTGATTGAACTATCTGCTGTTTCCGTACAGCCGGTTAGCCACTGCACCAATAAGACTTTCTTGGAATGATTAGATTATTGGTTAGAAACATTATTTAAGGGAGGAAAATGCTGTTTCAAAACTATATAAAATCCATATATAGAATATAATAGAGAAACCTGGGTTCCAGTGACGCAATAAGGAATTTTAAATGCAATATTGAAATCGGAAAGAAGAGTGACAAAACAATCATCATCATCATCATCATCATCATGTCGTGCCACTAGCACGGATATCCCTGTCTATCCTCGCCACTTTCCCCTATCGTTCATCGCCTCTGGCAGGTCTACAGGGCTACATCCCGTATCCTCACATAGCTGCTGTATGTATGTTCGAGCTGGTCGTCCTGCTTTTGCTCGGCCATATGTGGGGGTCCATAGGAGTACATAACTTATGAGCTCGTCCCTGCTTCTCCAGCAGTGTCCTGCATGATTGGTTCGTCTAACTTGGATAGTTTTCGTGATGGGAGGCAGGTGGCCGTATAGTTGGTGCTTTGTGGGGTGTTGCTGCCAGGACTTGTTCAATATTGCTCGCAACATTCATGTGTAATTGCGGTCTAGCTTCTCCAACCGTAAAAAGATTTCAGTTACAGGGAGGTATTAGAAAATTTAGGATAAACTTCTTTACTAGAATAAAGGATGTGATGTAATCAATCTGAAACTTTCAAAATAAGGAATATAAATTCTTATAATGATAGACATGTAGTTAAATATTTCAGAAATACTCATTTACGGTCAATAAAAATCTAACCGACAGGATTTTTTTTTTTGTTTATATACTAATATATTTTCAAACTAATAGCCAAATCAGATAAATAACAAAAGTATAGAATATTTTAAGATGACATTAGATGGATGGAAAACTCTAAATTCAAAATAAATGCAGGCCTGGAGAAGGATAGGCTATTTTTGCTAAAGATAGGCTACGTGAATAGTACTGTAATTTACGAAGCTCTTTGCTTTGATGTGGCACAAGACCGATTGAATGGGACACCCAGTGAGACTCGAACTCACTCCTGCTGGTTGGCTAGTCAAGCTTGCTAATGCTACGTGAATAGCACTCCTTTGACCAAACATTATTACAGGACTAGTGATGAGAAATGCAATAAGAATATACGGAACGGCCTACGTATGTTTTTCTGTACACCTTAGTTTTAGAGGTAAACATGTATTGATTTATAGATATAATCATGTAACGTTAAACTGTAGCTATATTACCTATCCGATTAATCTCAAGTACATTGAAACTCATGTTCGAAATGCAGTAATTTTAGTTTCCGTCGGTGTATTTAGTTGGGCTCTATTTGAAAAAAAAAAGTCACGTGTTCCCTATCGATCTTACAAAAATATATGGATGTTTGGGGATGATTTTCAGTTCACACTTCCTGTCAGGAAATTTCTTGTTTTTCCCAATTTATTTATTTATTTGATTGTTTATTTATTTATATTTTACGTACTTAGATTCCTGCCTACACATTTATATAATTTTCACTAGCATACCACATTTCTTTACTTTTATGCCAACATTTTTTCTCGTTAATTTATTTTTTGAGGAATGATGGATTTGTTGAAATCCTCCGAGTATATTTGGAATAAAAAAAAAAAAAACTAGACAAATAAAACAGAACCAAAATAAATAAATAAATAAATAAATAAATAATGACAAATTTCGTATATGGAATCCATGGCATATTTATGCTGACAATAAACTTATACTGCAGAAGAACAGCTATGTGTATATGTAAGTATTTGGAGATTTCTCGTTTGCGTATACATATGCCTACTGCTCTACGTAGATGCATAAACTGAATAATATATATATATATATATATGTATATATATATATATATATATATATATATATATATATATATATTAGCGTTTTTATGATAATAAAAAAAATGTTGACTGATAGGGTAAAAAAAATGAAAGCGCTTAATACCCAGTCAAGGGAGTGGTAAAAAAAGATTACACCAAATTTAAAATTTTGCACTCTCTTCACTGTGAATCGAAGTTGATGTGACTGCACAATTATCAGAAAAAAAATTCGATATCGGATGATTGTCAAAGCATCGGCAACTGTAGGTACAGTAAAGATAGTATGATATTGTTTGTTTTCGCTTAATATATATATCTATATATACACACACACACACACACACACACACACACACACACATATATATATATATATATATATATATATATATATATATATAAACCCATCACACGAGCAGGACACGACACAAGGTCAATTTCTTAAACGGAGTTTAACAGTTAGAACTTCTGGTTGGCATGCCGAGGCTACAAAACCAAGTAGAATCTTCTATTTATCCATAGCTTGAAAGAGAATAGTTGGATTCAGAAATTTTAAGTTTTACCTTATCAGTTTTTTTGAAGAAATTAGCATTTTCTTAAAATAGGGAAATGCAATTTAATCACACACACACACACACACACACACACACACACACGCACACACACACACACACTATATATATATATATATATAGGTGTGTGTGTGTGTGTATGCTAAACGTAGAAAAATAATGAATGAAAAAATTTAGGTGATGTTCACTTGGGTTTTAATTTACAAAAAAGTATACTTACAACAAAAAGAAAACCCAACATTTTATATATTAGCTGAACATGCAGGCTTGGGAAAATATTTTTCTTAAAAACTTGATTAAAATATTAAATGTTCAACTCTGTTAAAAACGACGAAGAGGAATATATTATGGAATAAATCAATATTCATATATATATATATATATATATATATATATATATATATGGTTTTATATATTCAATAGCATGGAAGCTTATCTGTGACGATAGGTTTCATGCCGTCTTATAAACGACAATCCTCAGACAGAGAAAGAAAGTATTTGGAAGAAAAAATAATATATTAACATATATAAAAACTCATATATATTTACTTATTATTCTTATATAATAATTCTATCACAGATATTGAGCACTTTCCAAATTATATTGCATTTGGTCTGCCACAAACAAAAGAAGTGAAATAGTGACAACCAACACTATATATATATATATATATATATATATATATATATATATATATATATATATATAAGTGTATTGATGTAATGTTATCGTGTTAAAGAAATAGACTCGAAAAGATGTGTTCTAATCTAGCCCGAGGCTCTTTGCATTTGACTTCCTAAGGAAAGACTAGAATACTTTCCTTCTCAAAGCCATGGCTAGATTAGTAGAGCAGATTGGGTTTTATAAACTTTAAAATGTAAAAGGTTGGAAGCACATAAGCCCACCCTTCTGTTATTAGCTCATCTAAAAAGCAGGCCTTCACAAGTAAAAACAAATCACCGTGTAGGTAATGCAACAGTTCAAATATTTAAATGAACACTTCTGACCTATAGGACCCTCACACGTTGAGATCGACTGGAAAATCCATCATATATATATATATATATATATATATATATAGAGAGAGAGAGAGAGAGAGATAGATATTTACAGTTGAAGAGCGAAGACACAGTCAGTGGCAGTAGGCTACAAGGATTTTTTTCTCATTCAAATATATAAACCAAGACGTTTGGTGGCCTCTTGATAGCATAGCCGAAAAATTGACCGTCACCGAACGATGACTGAGCATCTACGTTATTAATCTTTGATCTATGCATATTCTAAAACCGATACTGAATATAAATATTGTAAACCATGTATAGACACACTATAGGTCCTCGTGAAGCAATGGCTATTGCCATAAAAATTGACAGGGTAAACCGAATTCAAATCCTGGACGAAGTTGCATATATTTCCTTTAGCGGGAAAGGTATGAATCCAACAATTCTACCTCCGTCTACGGAAAATTAGAAAGGTAGACTAGGCTCTTTAAACTTGGACTGGGAAACAAGTACAGGAGAAGGAAAACTCTAAATGAAAACCTGATTAACTAGCTTAAGAATGACCTCTTGTAGACACCATATTGGCTTACTGGTAGAGTGTTCCTCAATAGCCAGAGAGACTGGGGTTCAATCTCAGGTCGAGTCAAAGGCTCAAAAATGGTATTTGATACCTCCTTGCCTAACACTCAGCATTATGAGGTACGTTTTAAGGTTAAAGTGGAGCAATCCATGGAAAGGAGTAGCGCCCTCCCCAACACTGTAGTGTATTAACTATTGAAAAGGGAGCTTTTGGGTATCCATTGACTATGGTCACCAACTTTACTTACTTATATACTGTCTAGACAATCAATCCTACACTGATAAGAACTTAAACTATACACACATACACATAAATACAGAAGCAAACAGAGAGAGAGAGAGAGAGAGAGAGAGAGAGAGAGAGAGAGAAAGAGAGAAAGAGAGAGAGTGAGAGGGGGAGAGAAAGAGAAAACAGTGAAAATAGTTGTTAGTGGAATTTCATACCAAACTAAAACAACTTCCCTAACTTACACACAAACTCAATGACCCAGAGAAAATGACTAATAAACTCTATAGCTAATCAACTTTACTCACACTAAGACAAAAGCAAGCACATACAAAAACTTACCTGCACAAAGAAAATAAATGGTGGTTAAAATTCAAAACGGCACAAAATTAAACGGAACTATTCTGTACACATACAGAGAAAAACTTTCCTAACATACACGCACAGACTCTGACCTCGAGTAAAACAACCAATAAACTTTATGGCATATTATATATGAAAGACTAATTTGGGAATAGGAAATACACCCATAAAAACACGTAAAACACGTTTAGAAAAAAAAAGAATAAAAAGAAAAAGAATAAAGGAACTAATACCTGCAGAATATCTATCACCGAAAGGAGATAGATCAAACAAAAATTACATCAGCCAAAATGATAACGTCTCTAACGACTCTAATTAGAGCAAGAAGCTAGAAACATACGTTAGAGCAAAATAAATAATTAAAAAAGAATATTTAAGATATTTAAGATATTTCCTTTTTTTAAAATCTCTTTTGACGAACAAAAAAAAAATTATATATATATATATATATATATATATATATATATATATATATATATATATATATATATATATATATATTGGGATCTTATAAAAGTGAATTTTTAAAATGTTATTTACCTAATGATCAGGATTTAAATAAGGTTAATAGATCTGGAAATAATTTTGAGTTTGACTTTTTTTTGTTTAACTTTTGGGTATTTTCGAACCCCTCTTTTTTTAGAATTGAGCATTCGGTGTTTGCAATGTGTCCCATATCTTTCAAAGTTATTACGATCTGGAAATTTAGATTGGAAGATCGAGTGTCGCAAATATTCTTACTTTTATTCGTTGCTTTAGCGGATTACTGTTTCGTAAATAAAATGATAGTAAACAATCTATTTTGTGTTTCCCGAACGATTTTTGCATTTCAACTGAATGTTCCTGAACGAATCAAATAGGAAAATGCAATTCTCATAATAAATAAAACTGGTGTATATTTTCTAGCAATAAAAATGAATTTATCATCCCCGGTGCTTTCTCTGCGAACGCAACATTGACATTCAATCATGCCAATTTCAAACTGATATCTCTTCGGAAGTCTTTGGATTTTTATTGGCGTTTTATTTGTTAACGTTCTATCGTTTGTTTCTTAGCTTTTCACGCATTTCCTTCTTTATTTTTCTTGTGACTTATCACCAATTTTCCTTCGTTTTATTCAAATATTTTATGTTTATTTTCACGTAATGTTCAATTTTTCTGTCATACTTTAAAATTTCTTCTAATTTTTTTTTCTTTGTTGAGCTCTTATATTCACGTTCTTCTTTTATAAGGATTACTTTATCTTTATTTCAAGTCACGCTTTATTCAAAGGTTTGTTTGTTTCCTTCTTTTTATTTCGTTTTTACGTTCCTTTATTCATAAGGTTCTCTCTTTCTTTCTTTCTATCTTTCTTTCTTTCACTGGCTCCTTTCTTTCTTTCTTTCTTTCTTTTTTCTTTCACTGGCTTCTTTCTTTCTTTCTTTCTTTCTTTCTTTCACTGGTTTCCTTTTCTTTCTTTCTTTCTTTCTTTCTTTCTTTAACTGGTTCCTTTCTTTCTTTCTTTCTTTCTTTCTTTTTTTTTCTTTCTTATTTATTTATTTATCTTTCGATTTTCCGTTCTTTTACTTATTGGGTTCTTTCTTTCTTTCTTTCTTTCTTTCTTTATTTATTTATTTATTTATTTATTTATTTATTTATATTTCGATTCTCTGTTCTTTTATTGATAGCGTTCTTTCTTTCTTTGTTTCTTTCTTTCTTACTTTCTTTCTTTCTTTCTTTCTTTCTTTCTTTCTTTCACTGGTTCCTTTCTTTTTTCCTCCTTTCTTTCTTTCTTTTTTATCTATTTATTTATTTATGTATTTATTTATCTTTTGATTTTCCGTTCCTTTACCTATAGGGTTGTGTTTTTCTTTCTTTCTTTTTTCTTTCTTTCTTTCTTTATTTATTTATTCATTTATTCATTTATATTTAGATTCTCTGTCCTTTTATTGATAGCGTTCTTTCTTTCTTTCTTTCTTTCTTTCTTTCTTATTTCAATTCTCTATTTTTTTTATTTATTAGGTTTTTTATTCATTTATTTATTTATTTTTCTTCCATTTATCATTCTATTCTCTGTTCCGTTATTAATTGGACTCTTTCTTTCTTTCTTTCTTTCTTTCTTTCTTTCTTTCTTTCGGCTTTCCATTCTTTATTTGGATCTTATTCCCTTCCTTTGTCTTCTTTCTTTCCTTAAATGTCACTAACATTGTTTTATTTTTATCGTATTCATTTTTGGCATGCTTTATCTTGTTTTGTTTTCGTTTTTATTCTGCTTTGTTTTATTGAATGTTTACTGGATTTTATCAGCCCGTTGTGATTATATTTATTTAGAATATTGAGAAACAAAAATAATCACCCAGATGTGCACATTCATGCACACAATAAAATACATACGCTAACTCTTCAGCCATTTCAGCTAACAAATGGACACAGATCTCGTGAAAAGGATGTGTCTTTAAAAACAGTATCTGATATATTTCCAGCTGTATTATTTCATATGACAAGAATATTGGAAGGGACATTAAAATATCATAATGCCAGAATAATTCACAACTTCAAAAAAACTCAAAAATACATAAATAAGTAAATGACAAACCATTTTAAATAAAATATCGTTATTTTTTCTAAACCAAAGATATAATTATTTTATTAAATCGAGGGGAAATTTATGTTATCAAAATAGATGTCATTCGATGTTACTTCCAAAATCCACAGCTTTAAAATCATATAACAAAAATATAATTTCAACCTCCAATCACTAAAAACCTAGAATTGTTAGTGAAATACTTATTTTGGGATTTCTACGTACTAATATTTTTGGTAAAAATTGTTTCAGTACTGTATAGGTTTGCCGTAGAAAAAAAAATTCTAATAGTAATAGGATGTACAGACAATTTGTTTCTAATCATTTTGATTTAAGACTAAATCGCCGGGACACGTTGCAAAAAGAAACACTTTTTTTTATTACAACCAATATAAAAAGGCATAAATTTCGTCATGGTTTGGAATCTGAATGTTGAATGAATGATAATGTTTTTCTCAATAGCAGTAAATTGTTAATATATACACTACCAGTCAAAAGTAACTGATCATCCCACAAATTTGTTATTCTCACCCTAAAATTAATGAAACAAGCTAAACACCACAATGATTTTATTTATTATTATTAATTCATATCTTCCTGAGCTAGATTAAATACAAATTGAACATCAAAAATATATTGTTAAACTTTTGAATTATCAATTAACCCCCTTTGACTGCTATCACTGCTTCACAGATTCTTGCAATTCTTCATACAAAGACTGGAAGTAGAACAAAGATAGATCTTCCCTTCTTTTCTTCAAGATTTCCAAGAGGTAACCAGCACCTGTGTGTTGTTTTGCTCTGACTTTTCGGTTAAGTTTATTCCAAACCAATTTTTTGGGAGTGAAGTCCGTTGATTGCATAAGTGAAGGCGTCAGTTGAAGGATGTGCTGTTCTTCTTTGTTTTTATTGAACCTCTTGTATACATTACGTCATTATATTGCATGATAACAAATCCCTAAGCCTGAAGTCACGTGCCAGATTGGATCGCGTGATGTTGGAGTATGCTGTGATTGGCGGTCTGACTCAATTTGCCTTTCACCTGATACTAATCCCCAACTTTGCAATTAGCAAAGGCCCTATTCCCACAAACACACCATAACTGACTATTCTATCTGTTTTACGGTTGGTTAGATACGGTGGGTTACAGCTGTTTCACTTACACTTCGCCGCACATAAATAATCCTCTTTTAGCTTTGTTTAAAATTTTAAAAGTTTGAATACACTTGTTTAAATACAAATAGTTAGAATTTTCCTTAGAATATTGCCCATAAAAATATTTTAAAAAATGGTGACAAATGTTTGAACAGTTACATCTTTTATATATTTATTGTTTATCGATCTTGAATAGTGTTCTTCGTAAAACGAGTCATACTTCAGATATTTTATGATTTAAATATATTTGTTTTTGCCCGGTTTGGTTATCCCAAACAACAATTAAAGTTATCTCACTTCTCCGCAGGATTTAGAATACACTGATTGAATCTCCAGCAGAAGTATCAGACACCACATAAAATGAGTTGTCCTCGGTGGAACATTAAAATACACAAAAAGATGCGGTTTTAGTTCTAGATAACTGTAACGTTTGGAGTACCTCTTCACTCCCCAGTCCAGTCGGCCGGGGCTGAAGAATATACCGACTGCTTTTCTGCTGAGAGAGAAGACAACTCACCAACGAGTATCCTGGATTGGACATCAAACGATCAGAATGCCTGGCTCCAGTAATTCTGGAGCTTTGGTGAATGAAGAGTACGCGTTTATTGCCATTGTTCATAGGTCTTCTGCGAATGGGTGTTATCTATAGGTAAAGTTAAACAGTTGTTTTTTTTTTAACTGAGGGCAAACAAATGAATTATTGTTAAAAATAGGACTGTTTGACCATTAGATTATGTGTAAACGAAAGGCTGATATTTAATTGAATTGTTAGTTATACGTACCAATACTAGGAGCCATTTAACTTCTTGACTTATGCAGAATATAATTGTTTGAAATAGAACTGTTTGATAACTTAAGTGTGTGTAGACAACTGACTGATATTTTATTGAGTAGTTAATGAAAAATAGCAATACTTGGAACCATACAACTTTCTTAGGCTATGCTCAATTGAATTGTTAGAAATAAAACAGTTTGATCATTTAACCGTGTGATTCTACTATGATAATATATCTTGGTCCGGTACCATTTGTAATACTATCGTTTGTGTACGTTACTAAATGCAACAATATATTGGTCATGTCTACCATATTTGATACAATGCTGACACAGCACCATTACCAAATATACTGCATGGTACCACTGTAAAAATATTGCGGTTTCCGATTACCGACGCCGATACCTGCGCCAAAGGTAATTCCTTTGTGCACGACATTTGTGGCGCCAAATGTAGTTATATTGCTTGGTCTTATCCTGGTAACAGCATCAAATTCGTTTCCGGGTAATTTGTTTATCAATCCTCTCTGAGCCCACGTTGGGTTTGAAAGATCCACAGATAGAAAATAATACATTACATCAGGAACGTCTTCAAATGGTCAGGGTGATTCATTGGAACAAAGTTGCCTGGTTGTTGGTTCCTTAAAGATAAAAAGAACCCTCCGTCAACAATTAACAATTATTGAAACGTATTGATGTAACAGTAATATGTCAAATATTTCCATAGAAAAATGTCGCTTTATTATTCAGATATGCAGTTCGATGTTCAGACTGCTTACAAGAGGAAGAAAGAATATGTAAGGGTCTATGAACAGAGACACAAAGAGCCCTTCCCCCATCCCGACCAACATTTCCTTCGAATTTACAATTGCTTCCAACTGACCACGTTTTCAAAATTTGCTAATTTTTATATATCTAAATTTAGGATGTTGGTAGTTATTGCGTCATCTCACACGTGTCTTCAAATTCACTGTTTTTATTTCTCCGATAAAACCTGTGAAAAGATATCCATTTTATTTACATTTGGTCTTCCCGTTTTGGTCACTGGTGCACTCGTTTGAACTTTCCAATTAGACTAAGATTTCTGCTGAAAAGTTTTTGCTAACTTGAGAGCTAACTGAAAAACTACCGACTTAACCAAACCAGATAATAAAATGATTAATACAATCAACCATCACAGCTACTGGGTTATACTACAAATGTGTTTACAAGTCGTAATATTTAATATTCTTGTAAAAACAGGATATGGTACTACCGAAGAATGGCTGATATGCTATAAAGCCAACCCAAACCAAACAAAACAAAACTTTTACTTCCATTTTTTTCAAGTTCTCTCTGGCCTCGTGTGGTAGTATCAGCAATAGTTCCATGAGTGTGCCAAATAAATATGTTTATAAATGATTCCTATTCTACTGGACTTTGAGCAAAAAAATAAAACAAACGTTGAAAAATTCACTACCCAATGTATATGCAAATATGAACGTACACTTATTGCGATTCCTTTAATTCTTGGCAAAAAATAACTATAGATATCAGAAAAATCAATCAATAAAGCTATTTATTTAACTACTGAAAATATCCTGAAAGAAAAACTTAAAATTGTATTAGCTGGTATTCTTCATTAAATTGGGATGATTATTTTTGAAAGACATTCTTTTTTAATTAAAATCTCTCCCGATTTGTTAGTTTGGTTTGGTTTCTTTGTTTAATGGCATACCAACCTTTGTAGGTTATTTAATGCTAAAGCCATCCTCAAAGAAGAACAGTAGTGGGACTATTTAACCCATAACTGGGAGGATCAGGGGGTTCATACCTTTTCCCAAGGGTATTTGCCCGAAAGTGAACGTAATAGCGCGACTGGAGTACGAACTCGCGTACTACGATTCCGCAGTCCATCACTTTAACCATTACACCACGAAGACACCCCCCGATTTGTTAAGTCCTGCGTCAATATAACGTTGATTAAATGATCTTGGTACAGACACGCTCTTGAAGAATAGCCATTTTCTATTATACTAAAACGAGTAAAAAGTATTGCAATGCTTTGGTAGTATATGTGAGTTTGCAGTGAAGAAGTTTATACCGTGAAAGCTGCGTATTATGGTTGTTGGTACTGTTACAGGTTGGGCATTGATATACTTTCTATGTGATTTGAACGCAGCAATAGATGAACTTGCAATATAATCTATATCGGGAATTTATCATTTATCTTTTAACAGTTCAAACTGGGCCATATCACCACGAAAGCAACGAGAAATATTTGTTCAGCGAAAGGTAAAGCTGCACTTGATCACATTACAGGAACCAGATAGTTGAAGAAATTCTACTCGCTCATTAAGAACCATAAGAATCAAGCAAGGTCTGGTAGAAATAATACCGTGCATTCCGAAACCGTGGTTCAAATGCAACGTTACGACATCAGTTAGAAGGTTGAAACGCTACGGTTCTCAAATGGACGTTTGTACTATTACTATACAACATAGGCGATAACACCTCTAACTTTCTAACAGGTCAATGCACGTAACGCTACATCGTAAGTATCAGTCGGACCACAAGGTAACCTCCAACGTGATGAAAGTAAGTGACGAACACGCAAACAACTCCTCTTCTATTTACTTCAATTAACTCATAGTTAACAGGTTTCACGTATTGTTATCAAACGCTAATGCGTCAATTTACTCACGATTAAAAGGTATCATGTATTGCTTTCAAACGGTAACATTTCTATTAAATCATATTTAAAAGGTCTCGCGTATTGCTATATAACGCTAATAGTTCTATTTAATCATAGTTAAAAGGTTTTACCTATTGCTATCGAACGGTAATGCTTCTATTTACTCATAGTTAAAAGTTTTCACGTTTTTGCCTTCTGACGCTAAAGCTTCTATTTATTCATAGTTAAAAGGTTTCAAGTATGGCTATCTACCGCTAATGTTTCTATTTTCGCATAGTTAAAAGTTTTCACGTATTGCTATCTAACACAAATGTTTCTATTTACACATAGATAAAGGTTTCACGTATTGCTATCTAACGCTATTTTTTTTCTATTTACACATAGTTAAAAGGTTTCACGTATTGCTATCTAACACAAATGTTTTTATTTACACATAGATAAAGGTTTCACGTATTGCTATCTGACACTAATGTTTCTATTTACACATTGTTAAAAGGTTTCACGTATTGCGTTCTAAAACACGATTCTATTCAGCATTATCCTTTCGTTTGTACACAGTTAAATTGTTTCAAGCACGTCTATGTATTATTAATATTTTAATTTAACATTGTTCGTTTGTTTACACACGATCAGTCTAATGTTTCCAAGTATTAAAAAATGAATATTTTTTTTTTACTTGATCTATATATGACACGCAAACAAAGTGAACCAAGGAGTAATGTTAAAGTTCCAGGTTTGTAGTCTCACCATCATATACTTTAATATTATATCCAGAATACGCTTTGGGAAGGACGTCTTATACCTCATAGATGCAGTCAGTGTATTCTACAGCTCAATCTGACAGGGCTATTTCAGAAATTAAATTTTCTTCCGATTAGTTACATCATGCGTCAAAACATGATTTTTTTTAACGTTAAAAGCTTCTACTTAGTCCATTAAATATGTAACGGAAGTTTAGGTACATCTTTATCAAACCCTTTTGGCTGTTTATAGAAGGCAGACAAGCAAACTCTTTCGAGTTATTCCATATAAATACATTTAAAGAATTGAAGAGCCAAGTTGTACAGGAGAATCCGTATTAAAATCGTTTAAAAACATCACAAACATCAAAGAGTCTGCTAGAAAAAGAAACGGCTAGCATTAATTTATAAATATTGAGATAAGTGGTGTATCAAATAAGAAGGACGAATGCAATCGGGAAAGAAGATTTATTTCAGTATGTCTTTATAAGCAAAAAGAAAAAAAAAATCTAATTCTTTATTCTCCTAAGATCTTGCTTTTAGCCTAAGGTAAGTTTCATAATATCATTTATGAACGAGAGTCGTCCTGAAAATAAAGTTTTCTATTTGTTTCCCAGCGGAGCAACACTGTTACAGTTCCTATAATAAGAGCGTTCATAGAGAAAATTTTCGCCCACAACACATTAATTTCCTCATAATAGACTTTTAAAAAGTTATTGAATTAGCACACTCAGGGGATGTTCATCTTGGTTTTATTACTAAGCAGTAAATTAACTAATGACTTAAAAGACGCAAAACCTTTTTTCTTTATAAACGAAAATTCTGGCTTCATTGAATATTCCTTAATCGTTTGGTGGTTGCAGCCTTCTCATGGACCTTTTTATTTTTAAAATTTTACCGATAAATTAGACAGCCAAGTCAGCTAGAAATGTAAAATACGCCAACTGCAAATACGGAAGTGGGGAACGACCCCATCCATGAGTGTTTTGGATATGTCACTAAACTACATATAATGGTGAGACTTCAGACTAGCAGCTTTAGGGGATAAGGTGTATCAATTTATTGCAAATACTCCAAGGTTCGCTGAGACCTATAGGATTTTACACTCCTATAATTTAATTTGGGGGGTATGCCACTTGTTCCCACAACAAAGATGGCTGACGCACACACATAATCAGTCTCGGGAAACCATTTGCCAGGAGAACCACGTGACCTGCTTAAAACTACGTCCACGTTTAAATTTCTTCCAGCGTTTTTTGGAGACGATTCCAAGACACGTCTTTTCTATAAATACGTCGTTTTCACGTTTTCACGAATAGAAGTAAAAAGCCAAAAAAAAAAAAATGGATAAGCCTCGCAGACATTGATTTCTTCAAAACATTTTGACTATGAGACTCTTTCCAGTCTCGGCGAAACCGACAGTTTCGAACCACAAGAAAAGAATAGACATTTTAAATATGCAATCAAGCTTAATAGGACGTTTTCATTATTAACCTTTTCTGTAGTTTAGTTGTGTTAGTCACACACACACACACACACACACACACACACACACACACACACACATATACACACAGGACTATTTTACTAACAATGTAGAATTAGCAATATTTTTAATGTATCATTGTAATTTTTTGTTACGAGTATAAATTTTTGTTTGTCGCCTTGTTTTGAATGTTCCTTTTGTCCGCGCCGTTTCATATCCTTTATTCATTTTCTTCATTCATTCACGTACCTTTATCCATGTGCCTATATTCTACCTTTTTCTAAACATACCACTAAACTAAACACTATAAAAAAACTTCAACATTAAATTATGGGGAATTTGAATACCAAAAAATAGAGTCACCTCCTACAGACCCAAGTTGGTAGTAACCAGTTGAGTCCTATCAATGAATCAAACACGTGCGTAATCATTTAATAAACAAATATTTAACTGTGCGATAATAGAGCTATTTATGTTAAATAGCAATACTAGAAACTATTTCACAGAGAGTGAATACAACTATCAGTGTTAGATAGCAATACTTAAAACGATTTAACTTTAAGAAAGCTATAAATAACGCTTGTTTGCACACATTTAAATCGTTTTAAGTATTGTGGTGTCATTCCAGTAATTCAACTTTTCCGCTTGGGTAAATGGATTCATATGTTACAATCAAACACAAAGATTTCTATTTAGTATTAATCATTTTTTTTGCTCATACGTCAATGGCTACAATGGTTGTTTTTGCACACAGATAATTGCTTTCAAGTATTGTTATAAAACAATAAGGAGTTAATTTAACATCAGTCTTTTGTTTGCACCAAGTTAAACGGTTAAATGGTTGTATTTGATATGACCCCAACAGGTACTACCACTCCCGGTAAGAGTGGACCTGGAAGTGATGGCAATGAAAGGATACTCCATATACCCCAAATCTTCAGTACTGAAGCTTTATTATAAGAAGCACTTTATTCTTATATCAGGGACATTCGTTGAGGTAGTGGAGGGAGTTACTTAACTGAAGAGGGACAGTCGGCTTATTCTACAGCTTCTGTCAACTGGGCTCCGAAAATGAAACCACTGTAAATTTTCAGCTACAACAATACAGAATCAATGTTTATAAAACAATTGGAGAGAGAGAAACATTTCCACTATAAAGCATTCATTTCATCATATAATCCATGATAAAAATTTTAGAATTAGTGTACTAAGAGGATCATCACCTTGTTTTTTTTTTTTTTTTAGTTGAAATGTTTTTTTTTGGTTTGCTTGTTTTTTTTCCGTTTTTTTCTTAAGTAAATAAACTAATATTAGATTAGACGCAATGCAATTTTTATTTAATAGCTGAACACTCTAACTTCATAAAATAATACTCAAACAAAACAGATTAACTATCTAAATTAATAGTTATACTTAGACACACACACACACACACACACACAAACAAACATATTTAGCCACCTACTTCAAAATAACAAGGCTTTCAATTTTTTTTATCCCATTAATTCTGAACAATGTTTTAGAATACACACACGCGCGTGCACACACACACACACACACACATACTCTCTCTCTCTCTCTCTCTCTCACACACACACACACATACACACACACACAAACACACACACACACACACACAGACAAACACACACACACACTGAGTTTCATATTTGCCTGTCTGTCTGTCTATATATATATATATATATATATAAACACGAACCATCAAATGTATTTGGTGACCCTCAAAATATTTTATTCTTCATTCCAAAAGCGTTATTTCGAGAAAACAAATTAGTACCAAGATGTTTTAACGTAATATGGGCATATTATAAACATATGTAGTGCTAATATATTCCCTTGCAAAACTCCAGCAATAATGAGGAAGAAGGCTCTGTCTCTATCCAGGGAACGAACATTGACTTTCATGTTACTATAGAGAATCATTGTGGCTGTAACAGTGTCTTTGTGGAGACCATAAGCTAAAAGTATTTGCTCCGTCTTTATGTGTTATAGAATTAAATGCATTGGAGTAATCTTCATATAAGAGTGTCGCCTTGAAGTTTGTTCCTTGTTTGTTTTTTGTTTTTGTTTTTTTTTAATGTTTTTTTTTCCTTTGCAAGAACTTCAATGATTCCACAAATTGTTAGAATCTGAGACGTCGTGGATCGATTTCTCCAAAAACTAATCTGATTTTTCTAAGAATTTTTTCAATTCCTAGTTCGATGCTATTGAAAAGCAGATCATTATAAACCTTAGCCGTTATAGAAGCCGTTAGACCATTAGAGTTCTTGGTGATTCTGAAGTCAACTTTCTGAGGGAAGGAAA
>OY757928.1:56604451-56611569 GCA_963585895.1 Sepioteuthis lessoniana | reverse complement strand
AGATCAAATCCTGAATAAGATTGTTTGCATTTCAAATCCCAGAAATTCCCTTGGTCATTCATGAATCCATCTATTATTCTTATAGCTAGCCTGGACTCTTTAGCTGGGGTACAGCAATCTGTTTTGGAGAAGGACAGCTAGAAATTAAACAATTGTCCTCCACTGAAAAATGAACCTTGTTTCACATTCTGCCAAAGGAGGAGGATTAGAATAAAGGGGTGTAACGGATATAATTATGAAGTGGGTATCGAATAATTCACTCCAAAAATAGAAACATCAATATCATTATAAACGTAAACCCAACGTGTTCACCAGCCAGGTTATTGTAACATAAGAAAATTACATATGTGTAAATCATACATGTCTGTTTTCAAGGTTTGTTCTTTTCTTATCAATTTTGTAGATAAGGTAATGATTTTTTCGTCTGCATTGATCCCTTTCTAGACTATTATAAACCCGAGTAACTATAATGGCCTATAGATATTAATTACAGTTTAGTTGTTCCTTGCAATGCGAGGGTTAAAACACGCTGGTCAGCGTACTGTGCGAAACTATCATTGGTAGTTAGTTTGACTCACACCGAATTATGAGTGTTAGGTTAACATGTTCGATTGTGATCTTTCTATGAGTCAAAAAAATTATTATCTGAATTAAATAACCGTCAATGTTGCACTCTAAACAGAAATGTATCTTCAACTGAATCCTATAACCATTTAATACGAAGTTTACAAGGGAAAATACATGTGGTGTTGAATTTAGTATTTGGATTTGTTTTTAACTTTACACTTTCTGTGTTTAATCTGGAAATCGTTGTTATAACCTTTTTTAACTGAGGAATTGAAACCAATAATTCGTGAATTAACTGGAAATAAACACTTTTCTAGAGTTTACTTTCTATATTAGCTTTTAATATGTGACTCCTTCCGACAATTTATAACTCGAGACATTTTTGTTTCAGAAATTGTTGACTTTAAATTGCCTAAAGTAGCTTTTCAAATAGGGAAGAGAAACTGAATTTTGTCCAGATTTCTATTTATTACGTGAAATACAAATCTAATGACGTCCAAGGATTAACCAGTGATATAAATGAGAGAAAAGACAAAAACAAATGTGCAACTTAAGATTAGAGAAAAATAAAGGCGATTCAAATTCTTGGTTAGTTGTTGTCATTAATGACTATTTAAGAAACAAGTTTAATGGAATTAAAGATAATTTACCAGCAATATAAGGACCTCTCGTCAATTATAAGTATAGAACAATCGCAAAGAGGAAAGAAAACATTCTATATATTTTGGATAGAACCAATGTACAAATACAAAGGACTAAACTATCTAAAGTAGCTACTTGATACTTTCAAGTTCCCTCTTTCATTATTCAAGGTGATTCACTGACATAGTGAAAAGGACATAAAAACACCCTTCACTTCAGAGTTCAGCAGCTGAAAGTATTGATTGGTAAATCAAATACAAATTCTATATTTTTGTACTCTTTCGTTCATTATCAACGGAAAAGATTTGTACACTGGCGGTAAAAAAAAAACGAGAATCAATTAAATCAAGAAACATATCTTGACAATTCATCTCAACATAATTAAGCTGTAATGTTTCAATGACATGAACATATTCAATTTTCTTCCTTAGACATTTTCAATAGGCGTTTGTCTGCCATTGCGTGTTCTAGATTATCTATCTATCTATCTATCTATCTATAAAATGTGTATGTGTGTGTGTGTGTGTGTGTGTGTGTGTGTGTGTGTGTGTGTGTGTGGCAGAAATATCAAGAACATTTTAAACTGCAACGTATGTGGTGCAAGTGTACTTGCAAGTGGCAATGATTGCCCAATCTAGCGTATAAATTACAATTGACTTGTCAGCGATGATCAGTTACTCTATTATTTTAGACCTAATTTGTTATTGAAACAGTCTTTTTTTGTTGTTTGGGGTTTTTTTTGTTTGTTTGTTCGGAGTTTTTTCTGTTTGCAATTGGAACACAGAGAGATTTTCCTGCTCAACTCATGCTAGGACAGAATGATGCTGCACCGAATATAATTTAACCCATATTTATCTATCCATAACAGCATCATTCTGATGTCATATGTAAATGAACATCAAAATATCCTTGCATAATTGTAACAGATTCACTCAAGTCTTTAAAAATACGTTTCAAAGACAAATACAAGATCTGCATTGGTTTAAGTTATGATCGTACCTGCTTGGTATAATAAAACTATAAGAGTTTACCTAGATGGAGCAAAAACTGCCATTTACCACAGTTCCATTGAGTAAAATAGATGGACATTTTAGTTGATTATTTCAAGAATAAGTTGTTTTCTGATAGGATTTAGGGTTCAAGGATGGAGAGTGGTTGAATTGTCAGAGTCAAGGTGAATACACCTTGTTTGGCGAAGACATATCTCTAAAAGTTTTAAGGACGACGATTGATAAAAGCTTGTTGGAAAATTGAGGGTTCAAAAATAAAGGGATTCGAGGAAGCAAGAGTGAAAAAAAGAGAGAAGAACGATGATAAGCGTTACAGTAAGAGAGAGAGAGAGGGAGAGAGAAGGGGGAGAGAAAGAGCGAGAGAAAGAGGGACAAGAAAAACCCTAAGGAAAAACGAATGAGGAGATGAACGGTTGGTCACCTCAAAATCCAAGCTATGGTGTCTGCGAACCAGCGCCCGAGTCAAAATTAGAATGTATCAGCTGCAATCGGTCCGAGGGCGCAGAATAGAAAACAAGGGAAGAAAGCGAGTTCCAGATCGGCTGCTATGATGTGAAAATGGGTTGAGACGATAGGAAGTCGGCACCCATATTAGGTGAGCTCCACGGAAAAGCCAACCTACACCAACGAACTTAACAAGGCGGCAGTAAAGAAGTCTTAATGTAAAAATAACGAATGAGGTTCACGCGTTCCCTTTGAAAATGTGTGAAGGAAACATAATAACAAGGTCCCTGTCTGTCTCTCAAGTCTTCAGAAGGTTTTATTTATCTCAAAAGCTGTTGATGCATTTTATATTATATATCTCTCTTTTTGATGACTACCATGAAAGGCTTGTAGCAAATAAACTTTCGTATCAAGCGAACCAAAAAACAGCGTTTTGTGTACTTCACTTTTTATCATGGTGCGTTTAACTTTAGGTTAGATTGAAACCTTAAGGGTAGTGCTACACCCATCGCGAATTTTGAACCGTGGTGTCACAATTGCATTATTCAGGTGACCGGCCCTTTTGTGTAATGGTTAGAGTGTTTGCTAATGGTTCGAGAGACAGGGTTTCAAATTCAGGTCAAATCAAAGACTTAAAAAATAGTTTTTGGCGATTCCTTTCTTTATCTATTGCATCTTAAGAACGGATGAAGCATAAGTGAAGCAATCCAGGTGAAGGAGTAGTGCCCTCCCTTATAACGCGATGTAGTAGTTATTTAAAAAAAAATCTATTTAGCTTATTCAAGCTCGTCATATGCACTTCCTTCTGAGGCACTTGAATAAGCGAAATAGGTCTATTATGGAAATGGAATACTATTATTAAATTTTCTTGTTTTTTTAAACAAAAATATACATTTTGCACTGCAGGTATATTTTGAATAATATAATTGTGCATTGATCACTCCTCTTTTGGATATTCCCAATCCTTTTATATATATATATATATATATATATATACTCAAACAATATTCTAACCTTAATATTTGTTAATTTCTATTTGTTTTACTGAATTATTATCTCATAGAATGATTCTTAGAACTTTCCCCTCGTACTAATCACTTGGCTAATAGATAATGAGGCTTTTTTTTTAAGCGAAACCAAAGTAATCTAAAACAATTATCCCGAGAGATGACGCTTTGTGTAATCATCTCAGCATAGCCTTGTGATCCGATCTTGGTTGATCTTATCTTTTACAACTAATTAAATAAGCCATCTCAAAAAACAATTCATCTCATACACACGCACACGCACGCGCGTGCGCACAAGCACGCGCGTGCGCACAAGCACACAGAGTTATATATATTTATATATATATATATATATAAGCACAGAGAATCACGCAACACATACATATATATACTTAAGAATGCGCCCACACTCGTGCACACAGACATATGCCTCCCTAATTACACCTACACGCACTCATATATGTGTTCATCTGTGCGTGAATATATATACATACGTATGTATATATATATATATATGATCATGTGATACACATTAGTGCAACAACACTTTAGTCAGATGAAACTTAATAGTTTCTGAGTAATTACATTTATTTTGATAAAGAAAAATGCTACATACGTTTCCACAATATATTTTACTCGAGTGTTTATCTTTCAACAAATGCCTATGCTATATCACCATTGCATCGTTTGTCGTTTCTTTTTAGGCATATCAACTCCTTAGAACACTTAAAAATGTTTCTACTTTTTTTTTCTTTCACAAAATAGTTTGCCTGCTGATGATATCCGTATGTGGGAAATTGTCGAAAACAATAAAATAAAGGATCGTATAAATATTCTTTCTTGCTTAATTATATATATATATATATATATATATATATATATATATATATATAAATGTGTGTGCGTGTGTGTGTGTGTGTGTGGTGAATTTTCTGTAATATTCAAAAGAAACCATTTTATACAGATTGCGCACCATATCCAGAATAAAGACACTTTATAGTCCAAACGTTACACAACGATCAAAAATGACTATAAAAATCCAAAAACCAAAAAAACCACAGTCATCTCAATCCTCTGTTATTGTTATATAATTGCAGAAAGATTTTTTTTTATATTATCATTTTTCGTTTTATATATCTTATCTTTCGGTTTAGTAAGACTTAGAACCTTTCGGCTTAGTGCATGAGTAGGTACAGACATTAACGCAGATGTTCACGCACGCGCGGGGAGGATGTAACAATCACAAATGTCACAATAAAAACCCCAGACAGGAAATGTGACTGGGGATGTGAATGACGTCATGTGTGGAAGTGATGGGCTGGGATTCTTACTGATTTTGAAAAAAAGTGATGAGTTGAGACAGGAACTTTGACGAAGAGAGTTGATTTTTGGACCTGGGTGAGGCCAGTCCAGTTATGGTCTAGGTGGGGTCAGACGGAACACTCAGCATAGTAAAAATTGTGTCTTTCTCTCCTTGTGTCGAAAACCTTAACTTAAAGAAGGTAATAAAAGTTTCGTACCTGAACCAAGAGAGTCGCTCGGATTCCACTGCATATGAACATTCGATGATCATTATGAACGTTTTTACATATCCACATATTTCACGTATTAATATATGGGTATGTTACATTATTAGTGCAGTTTCTTGACCTTAGTTGATGATTAGGAACGAAACTGGTAAGTGAATCAGTTTTCTCGATATTTCAAAGATAGATAGATAGATAGATAAATAAATGGATAGATGGGGGCCTTTAAAAAGAAGGTGAAATTTGTTTAAGTTGTTGGGAATTGCAAGCAGTATTTACATTAGATTTTTTTCAAGGAAATGAATAGCAATGGCCCAGCATACTCGCAGTATGACCTTCTTTACTTACTGTTTTGACTGAAACATTTTACGGGAGAGTCAGACTGTTTCCGTTCCATTGATTATCCTATCAATGCAGTCTCGAAATGATAAATTCAGGTTTAGTCCATTTGTAAAGCCTTTTTTTTCCATTAAAACATGTTTCTATGTACACATTACATATTATTTTAATACGTGTCTCTTGGTTTGAAATCCTAAGCCAGTAACAAATTAATGATAGCCTGGAATACAGTTAAATTATGTTATTTTGTATAGTCTCAAAATAAATATATTTGAAAGAAAAACATTTAGAAAAAAACTAATTCACTGTAGAGTTAACGTACATGTAAAAGATTGGAAAAAAGAACTAATTTTGCAAACTAACTTCACCCTTATTAATTGAAATAAGAATTATATATATTCAAAGGAACTCGTCTGATTTCCATACTAAAATAAGTATTAATTTTTGCACATTAATAGGCTTATTTTTGTATATGTATTGTCGTGTTCTGGTTAGTGAACACAAGTAGTTGTAATAATAAGACAAACCACAATATGTGAGGTAAATAGTTACATTTACAGGAAAGAGTATTTACAAGAGAGAGACTGTTAGTAATAAGAACATAGGATTAGTGATAGAGTATTGATATACTTCAACAATAGCAACGGCCCTTCTGGTTTGACTCGTGGGGTTATTCTCAGACTGATCTCCGCTAATGCCATGTATGGCAGATGGAACAGCTCATTATGTTGAAAAGGTAGGTGATACCCTTCATGTATTTTTGTATTTACAAGTGCATTCGCACTAGTTTTTAAATTTCGAAATTCTTCACAGATGACAATATTTGACTTGCCGCAAAAGATTCAATGGATCGAAACATTAAATAATTATAGAAATATTTTCTCTTTAACGATATCAAAAATACAATTTTTTAGAAATTAGTTTCAAAAATTAATCATCAATTTTGTTTAGCTAATTGTGATCCTTCCTAAATTGTATATATAAGCAAAGAAATGAATTATCAGTAAGTATGGTATTGCCTATAATTAAGCAAGTATAAGTATATTAGAGAATTACTCCATACTTAAATATCTTTCAATTTATTTTTTGTGTTGGAGTCTACATTATCTTCTATCGTGAATGCATCTTATTTCCACTCGTTTAATTTTTCTTGAAGTAAAAAAAAAAAGAAACTTTTGTTTGCTTGCGTTAAAAGTCTTCATCTGACCTTTCTTATATAATTACACCAACAATTAACATATAGGTACTCATACAAAAAATTTATAAACACACTAGATTTGTCCTACTATTCTAAGAGAACAATTACTGCTATACTTCATTGCGATAATTTTAACTATATGTATTATCTTTGGTTAATAAAAGATGAACTTTTGTTTTTTCAACAATTTTTTTACACAATTTGAAAAATTAAAAATCATAAATTAGTCCATCAAATTTGAACTCCAAGACAATTTGCTGTACCTTCGTTAAAACATGAGGTCGAATTCCAGTTGGAAAATTTCCTGGGAAATTTAGGAAACTTTTAACCCCCAATCTATGGAATAAGAAGTACCAATACTTTTCTTCTACTAGGATGTTTTGGT
>OY757928.1:56496951-56601951 GCA_963585895.1 Sepioteuthis lessoniana | reverse complement strand
TATAGAACACCTCTTGCAAAAATGAAGCTAAAAGATTTCAACATCCAATTATAACACTAATTTATCTTTCTTTTTTTTTACATTTAGAATTGTAAACCATTGAATATGCATAGATAGATAGATAGATAGAAAGAGAGAGGGCGAGACAGGGAAGGAGACAGTTGAACAAATCAAGACAGACCAATAGATTTGTCGTTAGATTGATAGATCGATAAATAGAGATAAATCAGAGATAGACATGCAGAGATTGATAAACGGAAGGTGAAAGGAGGAAATTGAATGAGAGTTAAAGAATACTTAAATTTAGTATCGGCGTAGAATTCTCTGAAGGAAATCTTATGTAACACTATGTAGGTGGTCCGCCAAGCAGACGAATACCTTTGTCTGTTTTGGCGCGAAACCATACAAAGTGTTTGGACTCGAGATCTCGACGCGACCGGAAGTAGGTAAGGGAACCCCTGGGGGAGTTGGACAAGGAGGCACAGAAGGAGTTTGCCAAGGGTGACGCGAGTGGCCAGTCGACACTGGACAGCAGAGAAGTGACCAGTCGGCATGAGAAAGAGTCCAGAGGAGTGAGGGAAGACCGGTAGGGATGGGTTGGCATTCCTAGTAGCTTTGTAGAAATTTCGCTAGAAATCCACGCTAGTGTTAGTCTACATATGCACAAGGGAATGCAATGTTACATAACTCTTCTTCTTGCACATTGAGTTAACCCAAGCATATTGTAAGTTTGTTCGTCTGTTCTCTTTCCTCCCGCTCCCGTGATTGTATTTCTTGTAGCCATGAAGAAATGTGCGATACCCCTATCGGAACCACTAGTTGATCTCCGGCCAAGAAGTGAAAAGGTTTGAAGAAGTTGACGTATTCGGGAGGCCGAGGGGGAATTGTCACACTTATGTTCCGGTTTGAAATACTATGTGTTTATATTTAAATATCATTCTTTTTGTCACTTTGTATTTACATTTGTTACTGATATAATCTTCATAACTGTTATATATATATATATATATATATATATATATATATATATATATCCGTTTGTATGTAAGTATTTAAATTTCTAATCATGTAATAAGGTATATTTATGATTCTAAAAAATCCATATCATTGACAGAACTTATATATTTATCTGAGATTTGATAATGTAGCCATAGTCGACGGTATTTCGTAACGGTCAATTTATTGGACTAAATGCTTTGGTTAATTGCTAAAGTCATTAGATACATTTCATGGTGGGATTGGAGAGGTAAATCTAGTTTTAAACCTTGGGAAAAATTTTATATAACGAGAAATAGTTGGCCGTTTAATCAGTGAAAGAACGGTAGTTGTTTTAAATTACGTCATTTAATTTTTTCCATAGGTTTTTGTACTTTGCACTTTTAAACATCCATGGTTGATTTAACATCAATAATATCCCTCATAGACCTGATGATGGTTCATTGGAAGCGAAATACTATAGTGTCGACTTTGTTTCTCAATAAATCTCTCCTTCTACTTAGATGGCTTTGTTATCCATTTCTCTCTCTCTCTCTCTCTCTATATATATATATATATATATATTAATTTCAGTACGTCCTCCTTATTTAATGGATGTTCACTCAGTATAACTGTTATCGGAAGAGGAAATGAAAAGAAGTACTCGTTTACAAGTCAGAGACGAATCTGTTTGTGTTTCAATTTGTGCTCATGTTTTTGGGAAATGTATGTAACCGTCTCTTCCCTCTTCAGCTATCGGGAAATAGTCCGTTTTGACTGAGTTTTTCTCCTTGGTTCCTTGTTTGGTGTCTTTGTATTTAGATCAAGCGTCCTGGGGCTTTTTTAATGCCGAAGTCATCCCTGGAGAAGAATAATAGAGCTAGTATTTAACCCGTAACAGTCGGGTTCCTCGTGACGTAATGGCTAAAGTGATGGCCTGCGAAACGAAATCGGTAGGTCACAGTTAGTCACAGTTATCACGTTCAATTTCGAACTAATAACCATGTGAAAGATATGAATCACCTTACCCCCCCGCTATTGTTTTATTGTATCACTACTGTTATTCTACAGTGATGGCTTCGGCATTAAATAACTCAGGATGTTTGTTTTGCCGTAAAATAAGTAACTAAAGCTAAACCATATGATAAGTGGGTATATACTTTTTCCAAATGGTAGTTTCTTCTTTTTAAAATAAGAAAGTGAAGGGATAACTACGATTTCAACTTATTTACTACGATCTCATATTTCAGCACATTAGCAACTACACCACGAAGATCCCCAACTCTGTATCCTTGGTTTGTGGTCCACTCTAGAAGAAGGAAATCTCTAAATTCAAACAGCTCTATTTCACGTAAAAAACTGACCTTGTGTCACCCTTTACTCAAGGTGGTAGGTTGGGTAAATTCATGCATTTTTCTATATTTAGATTCATACCTTAATTGCCCATGTAGGCATCAACGAGCGAAATTCCATGGTAGTAAAATGAAGCAAAGTCAAGCCTTTGATATCTTAATGCTTAAGAGTCTTATAGCATGGTCTAATACTCTTCAATGATCTTAGAATTCCTTAATTGTTTCAACAATCTATGTCATCATCGTTCCAGATCAACATTCACTTTTCTAATTCCCTGAATGATATCCAGTAATCGACATTTCCTTACAAAGTCATCTTGCAGTGGTTAAAGGAGATAATTAAGGGAATGCAGATACTCGATAATCCTGATTTCAATGCCTGAAATTAATATCCTGTGGTACAGATACAGGTGGCTACAAAAGTAAGAGTAAAGAAAAGAAACTAGACTGATTCGATATATACTGAGCATTGATCACTAAAATATTTACAAGAATATTAAAGGAAGAGATCAATTTAAAAAGTTAAATTCGTATAATAAATATAACAGGAAACAATAGTAACGAAAGGGTTTTGATTAGAGTGGTTTCTTAAACAAAACCCAGTGAGAGAACAAATATATATATATATATATATATATATGTGTGTGTGTGTGTGTGTATATATATATATATATATATATATATATATATATATATATATATAAACAAGTTTAGTTGAATGTCGCTGATTTTTTTTTTAATCTATAAGGTAAGATATTCAAGTGTTCTAACTTGTCTTCATATCCCTGGGTCAAAATTGTAAAGAAATATGTTTATATCAACCCAAGCGCACTCGGCCGTTTCACTGGTCATTTTCGGGGGTTATGTTACATCGTTTTGTTGCAGTGAGATTTATATTTATTGGATTCACTTAGATTTATAGGGAGTGTTTTTTGTAGATTATAGATGAGGTAGATTCTTTCTGTTAGGATGGCTGGTTAGTTATGGAATACGTTTAATAACTTTATACGTGTGGGGAATGCTATTTCATTCATCGTATTTTTTTAGTTTTATTCATAATTATTGCAACAAGGATTTGTAAAAGGGTTTTACTGTTATTTTTATAAAAGATTTTTGTATCATTATTTAAGATGTCTTTTTTTATGTTTGGGCTTTTGAGTTTGTTATGTTTTGTCATTAGATGCTGTTTTATGGCGCTTATGTCGGAAAGTTGGTAGCTCTCTCTCTCTCTCAATATATATATATTTTTTTTCCCGGTAATTTGTTGATCTTATCTGCGAACGGAAATATGTCATTCTATCCACAGATGATAAATTACATTTTTCTCTTTCCCGTGAAACTACTTTGTTGATTTTATCTTGTGACTGCATTGAATCTGCTAAGTTCATCCATGGCAATCCGTCGCCAGCTAAGCTATATGATACACAATTTTCATGTTAGACATATATACCTGTTGTATTTGTCGCCCCCACCAAACATACACTAAGCCAAAATTTATCCAATTGGCCTGAACGGGAAAAGGCTATGATTTTATTTAATCAAAATTTTGTTATATAACTACAGCTATAATGTGTGTATACTCAGTTAACGTCTTCATTACGTCTCATTGTAAAGATCATTACTCCAATTGTGTGTGGTGCATTTAATTTTCTCAAATATCAGAATTACATCAGCTCTATATGAAACATGCTCATCTTACAAACTAGTATTATATTCATATGAATTCACAATATATTAGACATCATGCATTTTCACTGATAAATAATATACCTCAGTCGTAAGATAGGTCGTCTGTGTGCTATGAGGTTCCAGTTAGCTATGGAAATATATGCAATAAAGTATTAATATAAGACTAAATATCTATTAAATTTTGTTTTATATACATTTCTATATATTGTTATTTGCTTGAAGCATTGCAAAAATTATTTTATTTTATTGTATGGTGTTCAGATAGAGGGTTTTTGCAATGCGAAATTATAAATATTTGAGTCTAGTTAATTTAAAAAGAAACTTCATATTCAGATACTTTTTTAAAAAACGAACACGATGTCGGATGTTCAAATTCTTTTGGACCTTGTAAACATGATGTCACGTGGGGAATTATAAAGCCTTTTTGGGTGTTGTAACCATTGTACCAATTGGGGTGTTTAAACTCCATGCAGAATAGACGTGACTTCATTTGTCCTAATCTGTTTCATTACATTTTAATTCATTTGATTTTCAAACTTAAATATGAATTTAAAACGCGCATGTTAATTAATGATATATTCAGTATTTAATTCTAACCTATTGTTATTCTGAGGGTCTAACTTTACTATTAATAAAGCCTCCTTAATTCTGAGATTACCAGCACAGAGGTACGAATGCTTCTATTTTAATGGAAAAAATATTATGATTATTTTCGCATATAATTAAATGTTTATGGAATGATGATTCCTGTGTGTACCCACGTGACACCATGTTTACGACGTCTAAAAATTAAGCATCCAACATCGTGTTCATTTAATAAAAAAGTATCTGGCAATGAAGTTTTAACTTTGAAATTAAGAAGTAAAAGTAAAGTGTGCGACCTTAGTCGAGGATGACCAGAAGGTTCCCTTTTCAATAGTTACTACACTGAGGTATAAGGGAGGGCGCTACTCTTCCCCCCTGGATTACTCCACTTTACCCTCGATACGTACCTCATATTGCTGAGTGTTAAGCAAGGACGTATCATGTACCATTTTTGAGTCTTTGGTATGACACGGCCTGGGATTCAACACATGTCTACCGGATTATAGGCGAACACTGTACCCACTAGGCCATCTTTGAAACTAAGAAGACTTAAATATGTATTATTTTGCATATTTAAATACAAAATAATAATTATTTGCGTCTAATCAAATATTAATGACCCTCTAACTTAATACATTATGGCTTCGAGCTGACTAAGAAAAGAAGCAAAAGGTACCCCGCAAAAACAATCACAGACGACGACTACGCTGATGACTTAGTGTTACTGGCGAATACGCCTAATCAAGCAGAGACACTACTGCATAGCTTGGAACGAGCTGCAGCAGGCATTGGCCTCCATGTCAATGCGCACAAAACTGAATATATGTGTTACAACCAAACGGGCAACATTACCACTCTAGACGGAGCCTCTCTGAGGCTAGTGGACAAATTCACCTACCTAGGAAGTAGCGTCTCATCAACAGAAAAAAAACATCGACACACGGCTGACGAAAGCATTGACGGCTATAGGTAGGCTCTCAATAATATGGAAATCAGACCTGACCGATGAAATGAAGCGCAGTTTCTTCCAGGCAGCAGTTGTATCGATACTGCTATATGGATGCACTACATGGACGCTAACCAAACGGCTGGAGAAGAAACTTGACGGCAACTACACAAGACTGTTGAGAGCAATACTGAACAAATCCTGGCGACAACACCCCACGAGACGCCAACTGTACGGCCACTTGCCTCCCATCACGAAAACTATACAGGTCAGACGAGCCAGACACGCCGGACACTGCTGGAGAAGCAGGGACGAGCTCGTAAGTGACGTACTACTATGGACCCCCACATATGGCCAAGCAAAAGCAGGACGACCAGCCCGAACTTACAAACAGCAGCTATGTGAGGACACAGGATGTAACCCAGAAGACCTGCCGGAGATGATGAACGATAGGGAAAAGTGGCGAGAGATGGTCAAGGATATCCGTGCTGGCGGCACGCCTTGATGATGATGATGATGATGATGATGAACTTAATGCAGTTAATTTCTGTGTGATTTTTTAAAACTATGTTCAGTAAACATGAGTTAACGTTGTAAATATTTATGGCAGTCTGCAGCATTTAAAGTATCTGTTGCATATCGATTGTTAGAAGCATTTATCCACTGTTTAATTACTATGTGGGAGACGTTTATAGTATGAATTCAACCCATAGTTTTGAAGAGATTTGTTCAGGTTTAACAGATCAGCTAGTATGCAGCAATTTAATTGAAACAGGAATAGATTGTGAAAGAGTTTAAACTCTAGTGATTTAGTACAACTAAGTTTGAGGTCTTAGATTAAAATAGTAAATATTGCTCAGAGTTGTATACGTTAACAATAGTTTCATTTGCCAAATATATCTCTTCATACATATGATCATCAGAATAAAAAGAGACTTGGTTATTATATTTGTATTTTCAAAAATATGCAGCACACGATACATTTTCCTCATCTATTACTCAGTAACCCTCAACAGTAAAAAAATTATTTCATTTAAAAATATATATTTGCCTTAATAAGCCCCATTTAGCATATATATATATATATATATATATATATATACTGATGATAGAACGAAACAGATCTGTCTGAGGATGACTATATAGATATATATATATATATATATATACTCCCTAACCCACATCGGGTTGAGTTCTCTAGCGAATGAAGTAATCGTGTTGCGATTAGCGTTTATTGCAAGTCTCTTCATATATGAATTGAGGTCTCGGTAGCCGTTAAACGGATGTATGTAAACAATAGTAATTGTGATTCATAACCATTTAAAATTTACTTCGCTGCTACTGGTTCCTCGTTGCTGAGGGTTAGAGGCTTGGATTGGCGTTTGAGTCAACAGGGTTTCGATCCCAGCTACGGGAAGCTAGTATGTCTAGCCACACTGATGAGTTCTGATAGAACGAAACAGATCTGTCTGTGGATGACTATATATATATATATATATATATATATATATATATATATATATATATATAAAGCTTGACGGCAACGACATAAGAATGCTGCGAGTAATATTGAAAAAGACCGAGAAGCAGCACCACACAAGGCAGCAGCTGTACGTCCACCAACAACCCATCACGAAAACTATCAAAATTAAATGAACCAGGCATGCCGGACACTGCTGGAGAAATAGGGACGAGCTCATAAGTGATTTACCCCTGTGAACCCCTTTACATGGACAAGCAAAAGCAGGACGACCAGCCCGAATCTTCATGCAACGGCTCGGAGCCGAGAAGGGATGCAGCACTGAAAACCTACCGGAAGCAATGGACGATAGGGAGCGGTGACGAGGGAGGGTCAGGGATATCCGTGCTGATGGTGCGACATGAGGATGATGTATATATATATATATATATTTAATAGCAGGGAAGCTTATCTGCAACTGTTGGTTTCATGCCGTCTTTACACAGCCATCATCTGATAGAAAAATAAAGATTTTGGAAAAATCGAAAAAATCGAAAAATATCGAAAAGCTGCTGTCAAAAGTAATTTCACGCTATAATTGTGGATAAGTATTGTGTGTGTATGTGTGTGTGTGTGTTTGTTTGTGTGTGTGTGTGTGTGTGTGAGGATTATATTTGCATATTCTTGTGTGTGGTTTCACATGTTATTGTTAGTGTGTGTGTGTGTGTGCATATGATGGTATATACTCATGGCTGATTTGAGCTTGTCTCAGGTATATAGGTGTAGCGATGTTTAGCATTAGGTGGCGGAAGTCAAGAGAGAGTTAGAGATTTGGGCCGAATAATGTATAGTGATGATTTTAGCTAAGAGACAAAGTCATCATCATCATCATCATTCCATTATTATGCCCATGTAGGATCACACACAAACACACATACACTTCACAAATGCAACCACGCACAAGAATACGTAAATATAATCTAGACACACACAGAGACACATAGACTCAAAGACGTATTCTCAATTTTAACGTAAATTTTCTTTTGAATGTATCTTTTCAATTTTTTTCGATTTCACAAAAATCGTTCTTTTTCTGTCCGATGTTTTCAGCGTAAAGACGGCATGAAACTAATGGTTGCAGATAAGCTTCATGTGCTATTAAAGATATATAAAAACTAATAAATATTTATTTATCATTATATAATAGCTCTATCACTGATATTGAGCACTCTCCAAATTATACTGAATTTAGTCTACTACTAATCCACCAAGTGAGATATATGACAACCATAAACTGTTTTAATATATATATATATATATATATATATATATATATATATATTAGTCACATGCTGAAAATGGTTCATATTCTTCATTACTCTCAGATGATTTGTATTCTCTATTTATCTGAAGGTTTCTTTCCTTTTCATTTATCTTCGCAGATAACCTGCCTTAGACACTAATTAATCAGGGTTGAAGTGTCAACATCAATTAGGGACTTGTTAGTATGGCCAAGCAGGTAATGTCTTACAGCGACACATTTAACTAATTAGTCCGTTGATCATGTAATATCCGCAACTTTCGATTTCAATGAGAACAATATTACTGATGTGTTAATTGGAAAACTGTGTCAGTGCTTGTATAACTTTCGCTGCGGTCTTCAGTCGGGAAATTAAGAACTGGTGACCAACTTACTATGCTTTTAGAACCGATGAAAATTATTTCTAACAAATGGCATATGATTAATCTACCGGAATAACTAGAAGTACTTGGGATGCCTGGGAAAATGGTTTGGCTCGGTTTCTTTGTTTAATGGCATATAAAGTTTCGTGTGTTATTTAATGCCATATCCATATATAGAGAAGAACAGCGGTGATACTATTTAACCTATAGCTGGTAGGATAAGAACGTTATACCTTTTCCGAGAAGTAGTAGCTCGAAACTGGAGTTTGAACGAGCTTACTTCAAGGCCGCAGTTTAGCAATTTAACCACGACGTTCCGGTGACTCCGACCGGGAGAAAATGATAAAAGAGAAAATATTTTAATTAAATAAGTCTTTATACGTATGAGCAAAACATAACCACTGACTGCTCTTTTCCAATGCAGAAGGATAAAATGTTCAAAAATACATTGCAATAAACTGCATCAAGAAGTGAAGTTTCAGATCTAAGGAATTTGGACGACAAATGCGATGTTGTTACTCTCCTATCTACTATCACACAGAGTAATAGTACCTGTTTGGATCACATCATTTGGTCAAATTAACGGTGTGCAAATGATTTGAAATTAGAATAGTTACTTGAAGATATAATTGGCCTATTTACAAAGGCTTTTCAATAATAAAAAAAAAGTAATTTTGCCCAAGTAGTTTCTAATAGAAAGCATTGAATAATGTTGCGCCATTTTAATGGACATATTTTTGGGATCAGTCTACACATATCCCAGGAGAATATCAGCGTTACCTTTACAAATTGCTGCACCTGGAATCTTTTCTTTACAGAAGAATAAATATATTTCCTTCTCGGGCTTTTTGCTACAAACCAACCAAACATTTGATGATAAAACTCTGCTTAAATTGCCGTTATGTTCAAAAGAATCATAGCAAATACTTTTGAAATATTAAAAAATCTTTTGCTATGAATACAATTTAACTAATGCTGAGTTTGCATTTATGAGAAAAATATTTAGCTTTTTTAAAACAAAATTGCCTTATGTACTGACTGATACATACATATATATATATATATATATATATATATTGATTTATTTTTGTTTACTGACTGATTACATTCAGGAGCCACATCTATATCTTTAATAGTTAATTACTCCAAAATGAATGAAATTTATTCAATTCAATGCGTAAGTATTAAACTTTGATATATATATATATATATATATATATATATATATATATATATATATATATATATACGAGGTGCCTTCAATAAGTTTCCAGACTATTTTTGTACAGGTATTTAAAATTGTTTTACTCTTGAAAATTCAGTATTTTATTGCTATACATCTTATGACATGACTGACAATTTTTTATGATTTAAGTTTTAAATGAACTGCTACAGAAGCAATTGGAATACAACCTACTAAAGCCTGATTGTTACAGCTGGTGAATTTCCAAAATGCATTCTGGACGTGAGGACACTTTAGAAGAACGATATGCAATAAAATTCTGTTTTAAATTTTGAAAAAAATGCCAGAGAAACGTATGGAATACTTCAGACTGGTTTTGGACCATCTTGCATCAATTTTTGAGTGGCATAAGAGATTCAAGGACGTCAATGAGTCTGTAAGGGATGATAAGATGTGTGAGAGGAGTAAAGAAGTCAGAACACCAGAGTTAATTGGCCAAATAAAGAATTTCATGGATCAGGATCTGTTATATACATATATATCGATTCATGGAGAAATATACATATATATACTGGATACATACAGATGCAATGATAAAGACGCACGCAGGATAAAGACGCAGGAAGACTTCTTTAACAATATTTTTACCTCTCACTTTATTTGTAAGGGTTGAGAAAAGGGTTACTGAAGGTTTGCATGTGAGAGGGAGCTGAAGACCGAACATAACTGAAATATTTTGACCCCAAAGTTATGGCCGTTAGCGTTGTGTCTTTCTCGTTCTCCTGGGCTGCTCAACTGAAGGTCCATTCTGCTGGGTGATGGCTTCCTTTACTGCATCTTATCAGCAACTTTTCTGGTCCCCAAACTCCATCGGGGTTCCCGAGTTCCCCCTCGGCCGGGTGTGGCTTTTTCTACCACATCTCCTCTCAAACTGTCTGCAACTCCACTCAACTGGCCCGTCGAACTCAACTGAGTTATATAATCGTTCGACGCCCACTCGATCTTTGAAATCGAATGTTTAATCGTCATCAAGCGGAAATAACTGTCATGCAGTTCAGAGGTCACTCTCTTCCAGTGCATCACTCTGTAGTGGCACAGTGGGACCTTCACCTTGACACATATTAATCCGCATACACGATCTCTTTCGATTACTGGCCATTGGAATGTGTCACTTCCTTCCGGTGCATCACCTTGGAATAGCATTTTTGGGCCGGGTCGAAGGTCAAAATATTTCAGACCATCGTGTTTCTATAGAGACAATAAGTGCACAGTTTGATGTCAGTGTGGGAATTGTATACACAATTATTCGCAGGAACTGAAGATGCGGGAGATTTGCGCAAATTTTGTCCCAAGGGTGATCAGAGAAGACCAGAAAGAAAGACGTTGTCATGACAGCAGGGAGATGATCGAGCTGATCAATTCAGATACCGCAATTCTTGATGCTCTGGTGACACTCGATTAAAGCTGGATCAACAGCTATGACCCAGAGACCCAGACCCAGAGTTCCCAGTGGAAGTATGCCGGCTCTCCCGGACCCAAGAAGGCCAGACAGAGCAATTCCACCCCAAACTTTTGATGATCCCTTTTTTTGACAGCACTGTCATGATGTACATGCCTTGGGTTCCCACTGAGCAGACAATAAATACATATTAAGATTTTAAGGGAATTCAGGAAGAAATTCGGTCGGAAGAGGCCAGCATTCTTCAAATTGGGTCAGTGGCATTTCCACCAGTCCACTATGCCATCCTTGTCTCAGACTATTTGACCAAGATGGGCATCAAGACAGTTCCTCACACTCCCTATAGTCCAGATCTTGGTCCCTGTGATTTTTGGTTATTCTCTAAACTCAAGGAAAAACTTAGAGGCTGTCGTTATGAGACAATTGAGAAGATGAAAGAGGCTGTGACGAAGGTCATTGATACGCTCACAGAAGAGGACTTCCATGGGTCCTTCCAGAAGTTGTTGCAATATTACTTCGAAGAGGATTAGAGTTGTTACATATTACTTCGAAGAGGATTAGAGTTTAATGTGCGTACTATCAATAAAAGTGCCCATGCGAAAAAAGTATTTAAACTTATTGAAGAAACCTCGTATATATATACACACACATATATATATATATATATACATACGAGTTAACAGGTAATATATATATATATATATATATATTACCTGTAAACTTTATATTAGTGATATCAGTAATGTACATGGCATGTGTCATGTAGAATATGACACAGATTTAAGTTTTGTGCCAAAAAAGTTTGCAACACCAATTTCACAAAAAAACAAGGAAAGAAAAAGAAAACTATACCTAGAGTAGCATTTCAACGCTTCCGGATTATAATAATCTAAAACAAAAATAAATGTTTCTTAAAACAGACTTGAATAATGGGATAATCAGGACTTCGATGGAACCTGGAAAATTTAAGGACCAAATATATTACATTGGTGTTGATGTATTTTGATTAAGATTGAGGAAATATAAATAATGGTTTGACTATAACGTGTTTGCTATCAGAAAATTCTAAAAAGAAAAAAATCTCTTTATTTTGTTTACTGCAGAATAAGAAGATAAATATTGACTTCAAACATATGTTACAATAGGAACGGTGAAGGCTGGTTAATGAGTAGTGGTTCAAAATTTCTTCTGAAATTGCAGAAGCGTTTGACAAAAAGAATATGAAATTTTTCTACAGCCACAAACGTGAAGTCTTTGGTCAACTAATCTCTTCTATTGGTCATCTGGGGTCAAAGGATAGCACCAGGATTATCAATGAGCCTGAACATCACTTAACTAATTTATTTGATAATTCATCAGGGATTATTGCAGATGTACTGGAGTGTCTTCCTCGGTGCGAATTAGAAAGTTACCCAACCAGTGCTGAAATTGAAGAAGCAATAAAACATTTAGTCTGTATGGGGTCTGGAATAGAAGATCTCTCTGTTGAAATATTGTATATGAAAAAATAAAGTTTTAAAAATGCTGTATTCGATCTCATTACAGCCTACTGGAATCTATCCCCTTTTTTCCAAATAATTGGGAGGATAGTGCTTTAGTTTTGTACAAGAGCAGAGGAGAAAAAGGAAATTTGTGACAACTACTTTTTTGGATTCTTGTGGCAAGGTTATTTTTAGAGTCTAGTCGAATCGATTTCTTTGGAACATCTGTCCTGTAGTCATTCTAGAAATACAAAGTAGTTTTAGATCTGGCAGAGGATCAACCGTCTTGATATTTTCCGTCAGACAGACACAGGAAAAGTATATTGTGTAAATGGTTCCTCGATATCAGGTTTTTCTTGACTAGACTAAAGCTATTGATACATTTACCAACAATGCACTTTGGATGACACTTGGAAAAATACATTGCCCACTAATATTCATGAATATATTCAAGCAGTTTCACAGATGCGTGAAGGTTTGTGTTTTCTTGAATGTTAGGTGGTTGGATGAGATAATGAACTTAAGCAGAGTTATGACTTGGTCGCAACACTATTCTCGATATCATTTTTAATGGTGCTGCATCCCATGTTCAGCATATAGAGAGAAGTAATCTATTGGAATTTAGAACTACAGGAAGGGTTTTTGATTTGAGAGCGTCCGAGTCAAAGATTTTTCACGCACTGATTAGAGTTCCTTTACGCTGACAACATTGATTTTTGGTACATAATTTGTATGACATGCCATAGAAGTAAAAAAAAGTAAAGTTGGTGACCTTAGTCAAGGGTGATCCGAAGGTTCCCTTTTCAATAACTACCACACTGGGGTTTTGGGGAGGGTGATACTGCAGTCCCTGATTGAACTTTACAGTTGATACCTTATAATGCTGAGTGTTAAGCAAGGCGAAATCAAGTACCGATTTGGTATAACTCGACCTGGGATTGAACCCCGGTCTCCTGGACTATTTGCGAACACTTTACACATTAGGCCAATGGCCCGGCACACATGCAGTATATTGTGAATCTATTCGTAGGATTATATTGTGCATTTGGTTTAAGCTTGACAAAACCAAAATAAAGTTTATCCTCACAACGTATGAGCTGTATATTAAAATGATTCTAGCTTGGCAGTTGAACATACATTTACTTATCGGGAAAGTAAATCGAGTGGTGATGGCTAATTGAATACTAAAAGGTATCTGTGGCCAATAGGATGCTTGAAAAATCGGGATGGACAAACAGTCATTTTACTCATAGACAAGGATGTGTGTTTATAGACTTTACCTGTTGAGTAGTCTTTTATACTCACCTGGAAGATAAACATTGCCCCGTAGGTACCTGAAAATACTGCAGCACTAACATCAGAAGTGTTTGGGACGCATGCTAGATACAATGTTCAATGCTAAAACACCGGACATAATAGTGCTTAAGGGGACCCGACGCACTGGCCTACACACACTCACCCACACACACGCACTTATATATATATATATATATGTGTGTGTGTGTGTGTGCGTGTGTGTGTGTGTGTGTATGTATGTGTGTGTGTGTATGGTTTTGAGTAATTTATAGGGAATAATAATAATAATAATATACAGCTAGGATATCAGAATATAATTTGGCATCGGGAAATTTGCCATGCAGATGATAAAAAGCGGCGAAGAGAAAAGTGGGAATTAAGAAAACTGTCAATCAAAAAAGAATCAGAAGGTTTGAGAAACGGAAAACTATAATTATTTTGGAAGACTAGAAGTGGACATTCAAGCAACCAGAAATGAAAGGGAAATAAAAATAAAAACACCACTACTCACGAACGAGAAAACTTCTCGAAATTACGCTCGGCAGCAAGAATCTCATCAAAGGAAAAAAAACACCTCATCAATTGTCTTTGTAAGATATACGGGACAATTCTTAAAATTGACCAGGGAAGAACCTAGATAATTGACCAATAGGACAAGATAGTAGATTACGATGCACAAGATCTTACATACGAGAAATGAAAACACATATTATAATTTGCTTTATTGTGCAAGTGGTAAGAGTTGTTTATTTATGTATTCATTTTTTTGCATTTATTTATTTACTTTTATTTTTTAGAATTATTTTTAATATTTATTTATTCATTTAACAATTTGATTACTTAATTAAATAATTTTTTAAATTTGCATTTGTTATTTAAATTTGGCATACTACCGGACATTGGAATAATGTTTAGAGTGCTCACCTAATGGCCCGGGAGACCTGGGTTAAATCCCAGATCAAATCATACCAAAGACTCAAAAATGGTACTTGATGACTCCTTGCTTAACTCTCGGCATTATAAGGTACGGATTAAAGGGTAAGGTGGAGCAATCCAGGGAAAGGAGTAACGCCTGCCGTACATATTGGTGTAGGATCTAACCAAAAAGGAGACTTCGGGTCACCCTCGTCTAAGGTCGACAACTTTACTTACTTTTCATATTTGCATATATGAATATCTTATTTATTTTTTTAAGTTATTTATCTAACGATTTACTCATGAACTTTTTATGATTATATTTATTCATCAATTTCTATATATTATTTATATTTATCTATTTACTCTTTTTATGATTTACATATATTTATTTATTTATCCATGTATGATATTGACATTTATTCGTGAATTAATATTTATTGAAAAATTTTAATATATTTACAAATACTTACAAATTCATTTGTTGATTTATTCCTTTATTTGCGTTCATTCATTTAATTTTTTAATCATTCACATTTAAATATTTACTTATCTACACTTTCACATTTGAATTTTATCTTCAGTCCCTCATTTATTTATTCATTTTTTTTATTTATTCGTTTTATATTTATTTAAATTCATTTGGGCTTTTTATTAATTTATTCATGTTTTTTTTTTCATTCATGCGTTTATTTTCATATTATTTTTGTTCATTTATTCATTCGCTTATAATTAGTGAGTAAGTAGCGCGGGTGAACTTAGCCGAAGGTCACGCGAATGCTCCCCCTTCGACAGCTACTACACCGTAGTAGAGAGCCTTACCCTTTCCCTGGATTACTCCACTTTACCCTTGATCCACACCTTATATTGCTGAGCAAGGAGGTATCAAGTACCATTCTTTTGAGTCTTTGGTATGACTCAACCTGGGATTGAACGTCTCCCGGGCCATTGGCGAAAACTCTAACCGTCATGCCAATGTCCGGCATATTTTCATTTGTTCAAATATTTATTTGATACTCTTTTTTTTCATTTATTTTTTTTCAATTTTTGTTAATTCATTTATTCCTATATGTTTTTTTTTTATAATCATTATTTTCATTTATTTATAATCTACTTTTTTTTACTTATTTATCTGTTTCTTGTTTAATATTCTTTTCATTCATCTATCTGTTTACCTGACCGATAAAATGAAACGCAGTTTCCTCCAAACAGCGGTTGTATCGATACTGCTATATGGATGCACTATATAGACGTTAACTAAACGGATGGAGTAAAAGCTAGACAGCAACTACACAAGAATGCTGCGAGCAATATTGAACAAGTTCTGGAGGCAACATCCCACAAAGCAACAGCTATACAGCCACCTACCACCCATCACGAAAACTATTTAAGTTCGACTGACCAAATATGCAGGACTCTGCTGGAGAACCAGAGACGAGCTCATACGCGATATACTCCGATGGACCCCTTCACAGGGCCTAGCAAAAGCAGGGCGACCAGCTCGAACCTCCATACAAGAGCTCTGTGTGGATATGGGGTGTAACCCTGAGGGCCTGCCGGAAGCGATAAACGATAGGGAGGGATGGCGAGAGAGGGTCAGGGATATCTTTGCTGGTGTCGCGACAAGAAGATGATTATTTGTTTATTTATATTTATGATTTGTCTTATTTATGTTTTTAATTTTCTTTTTTACTTATTTGTTTCTTCATTTACATTTAGTTTTTATATTTACATCTTTTATTTCACATTTTAATTCAAAGTTTTTACTTTGTTTATTTATTATCTATTTATTCATTGTATACAGTTATATGAAATGTTGTTTTTCTATCAAATACGAATAATTTTCCCACACGTTCATGCTTTCAAGTATTCTTATCAAATACAAACAATTTATAAACAACCTGATGCCTCCAAGAAATTATGTTAAATTAATTATGATCAATAATGTTTGAGCGCAGTTATATGGTTTCTAGAAATTAATAATAATTCGTAATAAAACATTTGATCTTTAAGTAAGCATTCTTAATACAAGAAAATTACACTCAGGTATTTGGAATAAAGTATTGCTATTTAATGAAAATACTTTTTAATTAGTTGAATGGTTTCAAGTATCACTCTCTAATATAAATATATCTTAAATAGATCTTAGCTAGAGATTAGATGGAGACCTAATAAGTACATCCAGACCAGGTAGGATTGGAGCTGAGAAGAATAACAAGAAAAAACGGCTGTACGCTCTCCAGAACTCAAAGTCAGACGCCTTACCCTCAGACGTAATTTATAGTCGTGTCTAGAATGCCTTACTTTTGTGATATGGTGTTTGCTCACGGCAGGGCATGTAGACAGCGTATTCTAAACATGGTCGACAGGGTTGTGTTGGTTTTTAAGCAAAAAATGTTCTTCAAGTTATTCCATCATCAAAAATCCTGGATCTGTTCAGTGTTTCGACATCTAGATTTATATTCCTTGCACATACATTTAAACATGCAAAAAATAAACGATAATGAACAAAAAGTGAAGATTCAACTTTTCAAGTATCAGAGTTTTCTGGCTTTTTTTTCCAGTAACTGATCTCTTGATCAGTCTTAATTGCTGCAACTTACCTTCTACCTCAATTAAATGTCTATTCAGCACATGGTCACCTTATCTGCTACGGCTATCTTTCCCAAAACATGTACACATCCTATCAACGACCGCATCTTTTACCTTTATTAAATAAAAAGAAACAGAGCTGAGGAATTGTTTAGAATATAGTGGAAAGTCACGCCTCCTTTGACGACATTACACTTATTTTCCTAGTTCGGATTCGATGACACGATAGTTGTCGAGACGATAAGGTGGCAAAGAGATTTGCATAAAACTCCTGAACTGGAGCCTCAGATGAGAAGCGGTATATTATCAAACACTGGATATATATTCTAAAATGCGATGTAAATAAAGGGCATATGAATTTATGTAAGATTTTCATGTGAAAATATTGTTTGATGCAATGTTAGACTTATGTTTGGAAAAAAAGGATTATAATAAGAGTTTCTTTTCTGATGGAAGTGCTTATTATATGTGAAGAAAACTGGATAATTTACTACTCGATAGGTCGTAGAAGCAAGAACCCCAAGAATCCAAATGTTATATATATATATATATATATATATATATATATAATCATTACATTTATCAAGAAAGAATAATTTCTGGAAAGCATATCATCGCTCGTAAGAATCAAATTTATTAGACTTCCAACGATATTAATGGGTTGCAAATTATTTATAATCATACTTCTTATGTGATGCTAATACAGTGCACACAATATTTATTATTATTATTATTATTATTATTATTATTATTATTATTATTATTATTCCTTGAGAGTTTTCACATCAGCGTTGATGTCCACTCATATTCTTATTTACAAGTCTTCCAGTCCTTCTACAAATTCTTTGACTGTACTAAGAACAGCAATTAAATCTGGTGTCATCTTCACTTTCTTGTTCCAAAGGTTTTTCAATTCCCAAATAAGGTCGAGGTACTTATCCTTTTTAATTTTTTCGCTTTATTTCAATTTTACTCTGTGATCAGTTAGGGTAGCAAAGTCCAGAATTCAGGAAGTTGTATCTTGTATTTTTGTTGTTGTTGTAGATTATTACAAGGTCTGGTCGTTGGACCAAAATTAGATGATCATTTGTATATCAAAATCCCAGTTGAGTGTGTTTATCTCCTTCTACAGGACAGATTCTTGTTGTGCATTTGTTCTTATGGTAAAACTTCACTTTGCCCACTCAGTCGTGTTTAACCTTATACTCTTTCTGGGTTAATTTGCTGCATTTGCTTATCATGTTATTGATTTTTTCGTCTCTGTCACCATTTAACGCACAATTGCTGTTTTGTTGTGTCTTTTATATTATTATTATTATTATTATTATGATTATTATTATTATTATTAATTTACTATTTTGAGAGTTTTTCCCACCAGCGTTAGCTGATGGTTTTTCACTAGAGTCTAAATGAGAAGTCTCCTCAAATCTCCTGGAACCTTTTCAGTATTCTGACCAATCTCAATAATGTTGTAGTTTGGATGGTCTCCTCATGTTCTATAATTTCCAAGTCTTCTAATCCTTGTATCAGTCTTTTGGTGACTACCGAGTGCACCGATTACAATTGGTATCTCCATCACTTTCATGTTCCATGGTTTGTTTGTTTTTTGTTGTTGTTGTTTCTTTTTTTTTTTTCAGATACTCCCTGTGAGCTTTGCCTACGAGCATTGTCATGTCGGCTTTCCTTAGAGACTGAGTAAAAGCAAGTCTCTTTTGAATTCCAGGACACTTCCAAGCATTCTATCGGATCTTAATTTTGTTTTAGTATGCATGGTTTCGATTATTCCACTGATCACCTGTTGTTACAGTTTTTTCCCAAACAAATGTTGAGCCGATTCAAGTAAACCAAACACAATTGGTTACTGTCACCCTAAGTTTCTGGATTTTTTTTTAGTTCTCTGGCAATGTCCAATAAATTGTCTATCTTTTCTGTTTCATTTATTTTCTCTCTGGGGTCTACTGAAACGCCGAAATCCTCTATAAGAGAAGGTTACTATTTAAAGTCTTCTTAATCAGCCGTTGGTCCAGTCATCAGGTGTTGATTTGGTGATCAGTTTCTATCTTAAAAGGGAAATGTATACGTCTCATTCTCTTGGACAAAATTTGCTATGTGCATGTACCATTTTGGTAGAATTTTCCCGTTTTAGTTTCTTGCACAATTACCATTGGATCATTTTTTCCACCAAGTCGTGCTTATCATGTAGTCCTGTTGTGTTATTTTGCTACATTTTCTTATGTGATTCACCGTATCGTCCTGTTCTCCACATTGCCTTCAACTGTTATATTTTTGCACATTTCACATTTTAGCTTTAATATGATTGATCTTTTTGCCGTTGTTTTGATTGCCATCAAAATTGATATTGATTTTGTTGTTATTATTGTTGTTGTTGTTTCGCTAATTCTTCACTTTAGCGACAGATAGTGGCCTTTTAAGAGGGGTCTGAGAGATTCCCAGTACTCAAGCTGATTGTAACAATATTGTCACCAAGATGGCCTCTATCTTTCCTCTATGTTCCAATTCCTTAATTTTTTTAACAAGCCTTTGAACACCTTTCCCGGTGCACAAACAAAACAGATATCATTTACATCCCCATATTCCTCAGCTATATCAGTTTTCTCGAAATTTCCAAATTATTATCATTTCGCTTCTTGTGAGTTTCTCAAACCAGTTTTAAGAGATGGCCTTTCACTGGAGTCTGCGTGACAACGATTCTCCAGGAAACTTCTAAGTATTGTTGCATGTTTTCGTAATGCAGTGATCTAAATGGTTATTATTATTATTATCATTATCATTATTATTATTATTATTATTATTATTATTTACTCATTTGAGTTTTTCACATCAGTGTTAGCTGATGGTCTTTCACTGGAGTTTGAGTGACCGCAAGTCTCCTCTAGTCTCCAGGCCTCTTCTCAGTATTCTGGCTTTTCTCAACAATGCTGTAGTAGTCTGGATGGTCTCCAACCGTCCCCCAATCTCCAAGTCCTCCAGTCCTTTTAATAGTCATTTAGTTACTCTACCGAATGCACCATATAATGATTGGTATAATCGTCTCCTTCATGTTCTATGTTTTTTTAATTACCTGGCAAGTACTTATACTTATTTTCACTTTCTTTCCGTTTTATTCGGTGATCAGCAAGTACAACAAAGTCGACAATATTGCAAGTTTTCTTTTTTTTTTCTTGACTACTATAAGGTCTGGTCTTCTGGCTGAGATAAGGTGATCTGTTTGTAAGTCAAAGTTCTATTATTATTATTTACTCTTTTAGAGTTTTTCACATCAGTATTAGTTGATGATTTTTCACTGGATTTTGAGTGACAACAAGTCTCCTCGAGTCTCAAGGACTCTTTTCAGTATTCTGGCCGTTCACAGTAATGCTGCTATTTGGATAGTCTCTTCCTTTCCGCCAACTTCCAAATCCTCCAGGCCTTTTAATAATCCTTTAGTTATTGTGACAAAAGCACCAATCACAATTAGTACAATCGTCACATTCGTGTTCTAGAGCTTTTTCAATTATCTAGCAAAGGTCGATGTACTTATCTCTCTTCTCACATTCTTTCAGATTTATTCAATGGTCAGCTGGAACAGCAAAGTCGACAATTTTGCAAATTACCTTCTTTCTTTTTTTGTTAATTATTGTAAGGTCTGGTCTTCTGGCCAAGATTAAGTCATCTGTGTGCATGTCAAAGTCCCATAGGAGTTATTATTATTATTATTATTATTATTATTATTATTATTATTATTATTTACTCCTCTAGAGTTTTTTACATCAGTATTAGCGGATGGTTTTTCACTGGAGTTTGAGAGACAGCAAGTCTCCCCAAGTCTCCAGGACTCGTCTCAGTATTCTGGCCGTCCTAAGCAATGCTGTCGTTTGGATAGTCTCCACCCGTCCGCTAACTTCCAATTCCTCCAGGCCCTTTAATAATCCTTTAGTTACTGTTTTGGCGATATTTTCCTACCTATCTGAACTGTTAGTTTTTCACTGGAGACGATATGATAACAAGTGTCCCCTCTGGTCTTCAGGACTCTTTTAGGTATTCAAACTGATCTTAAGAATGCTAGATATATTCACGTATCCCTCCAATTCTCTGTTGATTAAATATTTATTCTAAGTTGTTGGAATTGTTCCGAGTGTTCCAACTGCCATTTTTATCGCAATTCAGTAAACAATATTTCAAACATAGATTAAGAATATAAAAATGTCCTCTCTTTAAAAGCAAAAATAGAATCCTTTTTCACCCCTGACAATAAGGAAAAAGCTATTTTATATAATTAAGACGTAAACTGTGTCTCTTAACGGGACAGTTTAAAAGTTTCATCGAAAATACTCCGACAGTGTATTGGCTTATTTTCTATGGAAATAAAAGTGTTATAATTATTTGTTTTCTCGCGTCTTATATCTGACTATGATTGCTTCCTTAATAGTGTATCTTCTGTATTGAACGCATAAAAGATAATCATTTCTCCCCTAAAAGTAAAGGAATAAAAAGGGTGTGTGTCCACGTGGTGTAATATTTTAAGCGATGGACTGCGGAATCGTAATAAGCGAGTTCGAAATCCAATTACACTATTACGATCAGTTTTAGTCAAATATGCTTAAGAAACGCATGGTCCCCCTTATCCTCCCAGTAATTGCTTTAATAGTACCATTACTGTTCTTCTACAAAGAGGCTTTGGTATTAAATAAACCGTGAAGGTTGATATGTTATTAAAGCAGTGCACAAACGAAAGCTTCAAAGAAATGTACACCGCCAATTGATTGCATCTGAGGTGCCCGTGGTATAATGGTTATCGTTGTAGGAAATAGACACGGTGACACGAGTTCAAATCCTGGACGAGACTGATTGCATTTCACGTAGCACTAATACCCTTGGGAACGGTATCAATCCAATTATTCTCCCTCCAGCTACGGTTAAATAGTAAGACAAACTGGGTTCTTCAGCCTTGATGAAGCAACTAGTCTAGAAGGAGGAAAACTCTGAATTCAAACCTGTTAAACTCCGCTTAAAAATTGACCTTGTGTCATATCCTGCCCGAGCGGAGGGGTTGGTAAATAGGATTGCATCTGAGCAAAAATGTATCATTGATTTAATTTTCGATAAAATTATTCCTCTTAAATCTATTATAATAAACCTTAGTGATAACAATAACGAAATATAATTTACGGGCAAAACATTAAAACAAATAAATAAACTAAAAAAGATGCCAATACTCGTACAGAATATTCGTCAATTTTATTTATCATTTTTTTGCATAATAAATAAACAAAATAAATGCCAATATTCTTACACCACATAAGTCAACTATATTTATTTACATTTCTCCAAAAAAAAAAAAAAATGAAATAGGAATTTTGTTTCTTTGCTTAATAGTATATCAACCTTTGTAGGTTATTTAATGCCAAAGACATTCTTCTGGGGGACAATTATGGTATTATTTGGAGGTGCCCGTGGTGTACTGGTTATCGCCGTAGGGAAATGGACACGACAACACGAGTTCAAATCCTGGACGAGACTGATTGCATTTCACATAGCACTAATACCCTTGGGAAAGGTATGAACCCAATTATTCTCCCTGCAGCTTTGGGTAAATAGCAGGGCAGACAAGGTTCTTCAGCCTTGGTGAGGCAACTAGTCTAGGAGAAGGAAAACTCTGAATTAAATCCTGTTAAACTCCGCTTAAAAATTGACCTTGTGTCATATCCTGCCCGAGCGGAGGGGTTGGTAAATATGATAATGGTATTATTTAACCTGTAGCTTGGAGGAGAAGGGGCTTCATACTTTTCCCAAGGGTATTTGTCCTAAAGTGAACGAAATAGCATGGCAGGATTTCGACCTCGCTTACTCCGATTTTGCAGTCCAGCGAGTTAATCATGAGACCACGAGGAAACCAAATATTACTTTGATTTTATTTATTAATTCATCTATTTATTTCTCAATGGTATATGAACCTTCTTGAGTTATTAAAAAAAAAATTCAATATGTATGACCGTTGACATAAAACTTAATAAACTAAAACATTGGGTAGAATAACAATACTATAATGTATTTAAAATTACAAAAAAGCATGGTGTCAGTACAAACACAAAATCAATTACGTCATTAAAAATGTTAACAAAATCTTTTTTTTCTCGAGGGATAATATATTTAAAGAAAAATGTAATATAATTACGTACAGATGTCATTAACCAATATGAATCAAACTCAATAATTGTAGCGGTTGGTTGTTTGGTTTTTGGGGTTTGATGGCATATCACCCCTTGAAGGTTAATTAATAATTAATCATTTTTTTATATAAATAATCAGTTCTATTTCAAACATTTCGATTTAGCATGATTAAACATTTTAATTTTCTAAAATTTTTCTTTTGAAAGCTTTTCGGTTTATTCAAACAGTTCTAATTCCACCAATTCAGTTTAGTGTAACTATAGATTTTGTTTACAAACGTTTAAATGTCAAAAGAGTTCAGTATCAACCAATTTATTTTAGCGTAAGAACAGTTTCAATGTCAAAAACAGTTCCCTTTTTAACCGTTACATTTTCCATACAAAAACAATTCCATTTTAAACAATTCGGTTTGGCTTTATGGCATATCAATCATGTTAGGTTATTTAAAGCCAGGTCAGTCGTATACATATATTTCAAACAGTACAGTTTAGCATCAGTAAAGTTTTTGTTTACTCTCAGTAAAATGTAAAAAACAGTTCTATTTCAAACAATCTAATTAAACATAAGTACACTGTTCATATATCGAAAACAGTTCTTCGTAAGTTGGTTTGGTCTTATGTCATATCGAACATTAAAAATTGTTCAATGCCAGTTCCTGGTTAGACTTATATATTAAATATACATGGTGTGTGAACAGTTTTCTAATGATATTTTTGACCAAACCTGAGCTCATTTTTCTAAATAGTTAAATGATTTCATGTATTTCTATCTAATTCAAATCAGTTCCATTTACACAGTTAAATTATTACGAGGGTCGGTATGTAACAGTAACAATTTAACATCAGAAATTAGTTTGCATATTTATGATACGAAAAAGATTAATATTTTAAAAGATAAGCGAGCCAATAAGTTTACTCACAGTTAAATGGTGTCAGGTATTGTCGTTATTTAACACTTCTTCACGATTAATGCAAGCAACTATGTGGTCTGTGTCACTATCCATACTTTCTATACTATATGTTCTTTGTAGGTGTTTAGTTGATCCCTTAGCATTGCCGTTTGATTCTTACAGACGAATTTGTTCTTGAGGGCATTTTGAATGAGCTTCCTGGTCTTTACTTGTTCACTTAAGTGTTCATCTGCATTTTAACAGCTTGTCTAATGGGAGCTTGTGATTTTTGTTTGAGTCGTTCAGGTTTTATGAGAGACAAGTTTTTTTGTCTGTCTTTAATGCTTTTTAGTGGACGGATTGGTGACTTATGTAAGGAGTAGTTTGTTTTGCAGTGGTAGATCCTACGTTGGTTTTTGTTTGGTCAATAATATTGAAGCTCTCTCCATTCCAAACCTGTTGTTAACTGGTGCTCGGTAACAATCGGCCGAGTGTAGTTTTTCCAGTTTCTCCTGAAACATTAGCCAATCATTCGCTTCCAACTGGGTCAATTTCTCCACAAGAGTTAAATATTTGATGTCTTGATTGGATGTATCCACACTCTGTACAACAGAGGCGTACTTGCTTTCTTGCATGTAGGTCCCTACAAGTTTTCTTGCTTCCAGGAAAGACATTTTCTTCTTGCGTTTCACCTCTAGTATTTCCTTTTCTTTTTTTGTAAACTTCGCAAGATCTTACATCAGCCGAATGATCTCGTCGGCAGTTTGCGCATCAAATTTCCTTCAAGCAATCTTTCTCCAAATGGTCAGGATCCTTTTCACCGCATTTGGCACATGTCTGTTGTCCTCTACAGTCTTCTCTCTAGTCGCCATATTTTGGGCGTTTGAAACGGTTCCAGAGGGATCGGACATGCTGATCGACTCGCAAAAGTAAATATCCGATCTTTACCTCTTTGGGAGTATGGGACTGATTAGATATCAGGATGTAAGTTTTGATCTGGATTTGTTCTTTGCCTTTTCTAATGGAAATTCTTCTTATATTTCTAACTCCCTGTTTTCCCAGGACTGATGATATATTTTCTTCTTTAGCCTATGCCAACTCTCTAGTCCTGATAAGTCTTTTGGGAGCTCTTAATTTCGTCTTATGAATGGTTTTCATTTTTAATATGCTTTTTGCCTGCCTCCAGTTGTCCACCTCAACTAGCAAGTTGCCTTTCCTGGTTTTCTTAACGGTTTTCGGAGAAGTCCTTGAAGAAATATTTTTCTATAAGGAAAGGCGAGAGTTTGACAAGGCAGACCTCATCCAAACATTTAATAAAAATGCATCTGGGGAAGTCTGCTGCCTCATTCTCCAAGTCTGATTCTGAATGGTTTCTTTATTTTTTTTAATTTGAAGACACCATATATGCAGCTTATTTTACGCTATCCCAGCACTCCACTATTCACCACAGAGTTCAACTTGTGTGGATAATGAAGCAAAGGAGAAACCCATTCGGCTTGGTTGAGACTGGTATATACGATCAGTGTACTCAAGGTGATGGTAGGTTTCCGAGCCGTTACCAATTTCAGGTTGTCAGTATAAGTTAAATTCCTAATCTCTCAACGCAGTTGAAGATCAGGCAACTCCTTCTAGAACCTAAAAGATCAGTGTTGGTGACTTTCTGCAAGTGCAGATTTAAATGTACAGTCGAGATAAACAGACAGGTGCTTGGGATTGATATAAGCAGCTGATCGATCGCATAAAGACCACCCATCAAACCAAGTAAGGGTCAAAGTCGTGTGTTGCAAGTCATTGACCACTGTTGCCGGACCAATGACAGCTCATCCACCGTTATCCTGTCCAAGCCACTTACAGGTCACCAACCACGGCTAACAAGTGGCCCCATTAGTCGGGTGTATTAACTCTCTGCAGAGGCGCAGTCGGCGTATTCTACAGTACTTATCGACAGGGCGATAATTGTTGGGGGTTGAGTGTTTGTGAGTGTGGGGGTGCTGTGGCATTCACCTGATGTGTATAAAGTCGGTTCCGCACGTGTACAATTCTCAGGGTGTTTGTGTGCGAGGGTCCTACCCGGTTGGGTTTGCGCAACAAGTTCTAATTCAGTTTTCTTTTGCCTAGAACGATTGTCATACCAAGCTTATCTATCCCAGTCTGCCACACTATTTACCCATAGCTAAGCCTTTACCCTTTTGTGAAATACAAACAGCTTTGTCCGGGATTTGAACTCGGGTCACTCACAGTGTCTTTTTCTAACGACAATGACTGTAGCGCGATGAGCATCTCCATATAAGCAAAATTTTCAGGAAACCTATTGCCTCAAGAATTTCAAGGAGAAAATTTCGTCTAAAATAAATTCAATTCCGTATTTTATTGTCTAATTAAGGAAAATATTATGAAAATCCTTCAATTGGTCAATTTAGGAGATTAAAAATAGACTCTTTCCGTAAATACTGGCAAAATAGGTACAGATCCCACAAGTTATCTGCTGTAAATTACGCCCGTTTGTGTATTTTAAAAAAAAAGATCTTTTTCTCTCAACAAAGTAAAAATGTTACGTAATTAAACTCTAGAGAACATTTGCCCAGTAAGCTGGGGCTGTAGTATACATCAATTACATCTCTGCAAAGGGGTAGGGCGCTCCAACGTGTGTCCTGATACGATACTAAAAAATCTGATGGTTAGGTTGGAGTAATGCTAGAGTTTTGGGGAATGTCAAGTACCCCTTTATTTTCATCACTCCGAGGTCCATTCTGACTTGGAGTGGTAGCACGTTATAGGGTGCTCTCTATGAGTCAAACAAAACTAAACTGTGTACTTATGCTAAACTGAATAATTTGAAACGGAACTGTTTTTGTATACTAAATTGAATTGTTTAAAACTAGAACTGTTTTTGACATTGAAACTGTACTTATGCTAAACTGAATTGTTTGAAACAGAAGAGTACTGACATTTAACTCTAAGTAAACAAAAATTTTACATATACTGAACTGATTTGTTTAAAATAAAAATGTTTGACTTAACAGAATAGCTTGAAATAGAAATATTTTTGAAAATAAACTGTGTACTTATGCGAAAGTGAATTTTTTGAAATAGAACTGTTTATTTGCTTAAAAATAGTTTTGGCGCTAAATAACCTACAAAGGAATGATATGCCATGAATCCAATCAAACAAATATATTTAGAAGAAAAATATAAAAACCCGACTGATACATTTATATTTGTTTAACTTACAAAGTAAATTTTGTAGATTAGATAATTATTTATATTTGCTTAATCTAAACATGAAGCAGTGGGTGTCTCTACTTTGCAATGTACATCTGGATTTGGATTAGATAAAAATTTGAATTGTGTTGATTCAAGACCACTTACAGAACCAGTGGATCTGATTTTACTGTCTTCTTTTTTATCATAAAGACATATATATATATATATATATATATATATATATATATATATATGGAGAAAATGGAAAAACAAAGTAATCCAAGAGATAAATTCATTATGACGGAAAGTCAGGGTTAAAAGTTTTCTGCTTTAGTAAACCTGCATCAGGACTTTAAGATTTTGCTTTCATGATCTTTCAAACAGTTGCATGTCCTTGCAGTTCCATACATTTAAACATCATTGCCTCAGCCAATCACTTGTTCGATTTTGAAAAATGAACGATGGTTGAATGACTGGACGCTTATATAACCTTTCATCATATATATTTATATATATTCCCCGCCCTGTAATTGTACTTTGTTACATCCTTTGTTATTCTAACAAGACATGTTTCACCATCTTAATGTCTGGATGAAGGTTTACTAAAACCAAAACGTTTTAACGTGAACTTACATTTGTAACAAATTTATTAATTTTGTATTACTTTGTTTTATCTACTTTCTTCATTCTGTCAATTTCCATCCTTTACTTTCCATCCTTTAGTTCCACGAATCGGCCCATTTCCCGAGTGGGTAATGTGTTCGCCAATGAGGTAGGAGACCGGGTTCATTCCTGGGTCTACTCATACCAAAGATTTAAAAAATGGTACTAGATTGCTTAACACTCAGCATTATAAGGTACGGGTCAAAGGTAAAGTGGAACAATCCAGGGAAAGGAGTTGTGACCTCCCCAATATATATATATATATATATATATATATATATATATATGTGTGTGTGTGTGTGTGTGTGTGTGTGTTAGTGTGTGTGTTAGTGTGTGTTTGGAGGTGGTCATGCTGTAACAGTAATTATTGTGGGAAATGAACTCGGCGGGATGAGTTAGAATTCTTCAATCGATTTACAGGAAGAGTTTGGGTTTATTCGGATTACCTACTTTTCGAGAAAGACTAATAAGAGATAATCTAATTGAAACTTTCAAAATATTTAATGGAATTTTTAATTAGGTGAGACATATTTTAAACATTTTTCTTCAAAAAGAAAACTTACTGCCAGGACGGATTTAAAGAACTAATAGAAATTTAAAAAAAAATACTATCAAAAAGATTTTTTGAGTGTTTTTGCGAACGTAATATTATGCTTTTGGAGCATATTACCTAATCAGATCAAAAACTGCATTAGTTTAAAAAATAAGATTGAATTAGAGGATTATTCGCTTCATTGCAACATCAACCTGAATATGGTTTAACAAAAAACATAACCTTAAAGGTAAAAACATCATCGTACATAAATAAATCACTGATTCTTTAAAAAAATATTTTTATTATTACAAATCATCGCATTTGTGTATATATATAGTCATCCACAGAAAAACCTGTTTCGTTCTATCAGAACGCTTCAGTGCGGCTAGATTCCCTTATCTGGGATCGAAACCTGGCTGATTGAAAAGCCAATCGAAGAGTCTACCACCCAGCCATGAAGAAACCAGCATCAGAAAAGGAAATTTAAACGATTATGTATCACATTTTTTTTTGTTTACATATATTCGCTTAACGGCTACCGATAGCTCAATTCATTTGAAGAGCCTTGCTTTACGCTAGTGGCAACCATTACTTCCCTCGCTAGAGAGCTCAACACCACAGGGGTAGGGGAGCACACACACACACACACACACACACACACACACACACACACACACACACACACACATACACGTATATATATATATAGTCTTGCGCATAAGCATTTAAACAAACAGAAAACGGCCATCTAGGTTTAATCTTTTGATACATAGTATATGAACACTGCACAAGAATATAGGAATTCTCTTACAATCATTGGGGAAAAAAAACGCGTAAAATATCATTTATCTACTTATTGTTTGTATGCATCCTTCAGGATATCTATTTTAGCATCCAGCGTAAAAAAAATTATCGTAACACAGAAAATATATACTATCAATACAATATCTATATACAAGTCACATTCTGTTAAATAATTGATTTGATAGTTCCCAAAAATTATTTCATAAAGTCTTTTTCCTTGCCATTATTCTTGAAATCCTCTAATTCAATCTTATTTTTTAAACTAATGCAGTTTTTGATCTGATTAGGTAATATGCTCCAAAAGCATAATATTACGTTCGCAAAAACACTCAAAAAATCTTTTTGATAGTATCTTTTTTTTTAATTTCTATTAGTTCTTTAAATCAGTCCTGGCAGTAAGTTTTCTTTTTGAAGAAAAATGTTTAAAATATGTCTCACCTAATTAAAAATTCCATTAAATATTTTGAAAGTTTCAATTAGATTATCTCTTATTAGTCTTTCTCGAAAAGTAGGTAATCCTAATAAACCCAAACTCTTCCTGTAAATGTAATATTTCATTTTTATATTTATAACTTATATCATTTTTTAAAATTTTTGCCGGGTTTTTATGACCTATCAACCTTTGTAGGTTATTTTATGCCAAATCCATTTTTATAAAAATAGTCAGTTCTATTTCAAAGAGTTCAGTTTAGCATGACTACACATATTTAATTGTCAAAAACATTTCTATTTCAAGCTATCCACTTCATTCAAAGAGTTCTAATTCAGTTTAGTATAAGTTGAGGCTTTGTTTATACACAGTTAAATGTCAAAACAGTTGTATATTAAACCAATCAGTGTAGTGTAAGTAGAGTTTCAATGTCAAAAACAGTTACATTTCAATCAATTCAGTTTAGCATTAGCACACAGTTTTAATGTATGTACACTTTAATCGTGACAAACATTTCTATTTCAAGCTATTCAGTTGAGTCTAACAGTTCTAATTCAAACAATTCATTTTAGTATAAGTAAGCAGTTCTATGGTGCCACGATTCCGGGCCAGAGTAGACCTGGAAGCAATGGCAATGAAGGGGACCTCAGCATTCTCCAAAGCCCCAAGATCACTGGAACCTCACCATCTGATTGTTTGATGTCATATCAAGGACAGTCATAGTGGTGTGCTCTTACCTCCTCTGCAGAGAAGCAGTCGGTTTATTATACAGCCCCAGCCGACGAGGCAATACACAGAGTTAATGTGAAAGCATATTTATTTCAGATATTTCAGTTTGGCCTCAATACACAGTTTAGAGTTAAAAACTGTTCTATTTCGAGCAATTCAGTTTAGTATAAATACGCAGTTTAAATGCAAAAAAAGTAAGCTCAGACGGTTCAGTTCTATTTAACCCATAGATAGACCCTTATTAGCTGCTACCACTCAGGGCCTGAGTGGACATGGGAGTGATGACAATGAAGAGGTACTTCACATTCTCCAAAGTTCCAGTGTTACTTGAACCTCATCATCAGATTGTTTACTGTCATATCCAGAACACAGATTGAGGGGGTCTTACCTCTCTTCAGAGAAGAAATCGGAGTATTCTACAGCCCTAGCCGACTGGACAATATTTTTTTTGTTTTTGTAAGTGTTTGTAAGTCCTCTAAAATTAATGTCACACTCTTGTTTTATGTGTAAAAATCGGAGCCCACGTCTGAGTAGAGTATTGTACGTGTGGTCTTACAACTTTTTTTAGATGTTTTAGAAACAATAGTTGACCCCTTAAAAGTAAAATGTCTTACCACACAACCAATTCGTTAATTTTCCCTCTATTTAAAAAAAAATGTGCTTGTCTGCATTAAATGTATCATCAAGGTCGACCCCATGATCGCATTCTTCATTTACTGTTTACATGTTTTCTAGTTCGGAAAAAAACGTTATTTAAAAAATATATATATATCATCATCATCATCATATCGTGCTGGCAGCACGGATATCCCTGACCCTCTTTCGCCACTCCTCCCTATCGTTCATCGCCCTAGGTAGGTCTTCAGGACAACAACCTGTATCCTCACATAGCTGCTGAATGTACGTTCGTGCTGGTCGTCCTGCTTTTGCGCGGCCGTGTGTGGGGATCCATAAGAGTACATCTCTTATGAGTTCATCTCTGCTTCTCCAGCAATGTCCTGCATGTCTGGTTCGTCTAACTTGAATAGTTTTCGTGATAGGGGGCAGGTGGCCATACAGTTGGTGTCTTGTTGGGTGTTGCCGCCAGGACTTGTTGAGGATTGCACGCAGCATTCTTGTGTAATTGCCATCTAGTTTCTTCTCCAGCCGTTTTGTTAGCGTCCATGTAGTGCATCCATATAGCAGTATCGATGTGACCGCTGCCTGGAAGAAACTGCGTTTCATTTTATCGGTTAGGTCTGATTTCCATATAGTCGATAGCCTATTGATAGCTGTCCATGCTTTCGTTAACCTCGTTTCGATGTCCTTTTCGGTTATTTAAACATATATCGATCCTTTTCTCAAGATCAAGTTAAAATCGATTTGAATAAATAAAAAAATGACCCCGTATTGTTGTTTGGAACAATTGGCAACCTCCGATGTAAGTTCGGATCCTGCTGACTGAAAAACATTACAGTCGTTACATATTTTCTTGCTTCCGTTCAAATACTTATGAACTGTATATTCAGTAGGCTCAATGGTTTGGTTTACTTTTTCTTTGTTTAATCATCGTGGGTTATTCAAGCCTTAGCCATAATTGTAGAAGAAAAGCAGTGATACTATTTAACACTCAAATGGGGTAATAACAGGGTTCGTATCTTTCCCTGGGGTGGTAATGCGAGAAACAAGTCTATAAACTTACTGGATTTGAGCACGCTTACTCTCATGCTACATGAGAGCCATTATGCTACGGGTACTCCCTCGTAGGCTTTTTGAACATCAGTGTAAACCCCAGTGGTCATAATTATTTGAACAAGCCCACTGTGTTTCTTTATTAAATCAGTTTGCAGAAGCCATGAAATATTCTCTGCTGTAGGGATCCAAATTAAGTTAGTCATAGCAATGTGAAATAGCCTATTCAGTCATCGTATTGATTCTTAACCATATTTTACAAGTATAGAACAATGTTTATTACTTTTCATTTAACTATTTAATTCCATTGCAAAAACGTTATTTCCCGGAATTTATCATTCAGAACGGAGAAAACGGTACATTAGAGCGAGAATTTTCATTGAGTAATATACTGTTGCTTAGTGAATTCCAGTTAATTTTGCAACTGAATTTCGCATTAAAAATAACTGCAACCTATATGAATTACGTATTGTTTCTTAGCTGTATAAATGCTTTGAAGATAGAGTTTCGGAAATCGCATTTACGTATTAAACAACGCCTCCACAAGAGCAGGATCCAACTCAACGTCACTATTCTAAGCGGAGTTTAACTGGTTTTGAAGTCAGTTTTTATTCTCCCAGACCATTTGCCTTTGTAAATCTGCCTTGGTATATCTGAAGGGAGAATGATAGAATTCATACCTTTCCCTCTAGTGCTATATGAAATATAAACAGCCTCGTCCAGGGCTGAAATTGCGTCAATATGACCATTTACAATTAATATATTATAACACCAAGAGACAATTAGAGACGACCTTAAAGCTGGAAACAGTAATTGTTAAATTGAATTCGGTATAAGATAACCCAAACTAGATTGGCGTGCCGTAAAACAAACCAACAAACTAAGAATCAATATTCATTATTTGAAAAGTTTAAACCAGTTGATTGCATGCGTGATTGAAATAAGTACGGTCAGACGCGGAGCGGAAGTGTGTTTATACTCACTCATATGCGCATGTCTACAATTTTATAAGAGGAAGAGACCCTCTACAGAGCACAACTAGCACGCTCAAACAACGTCAGCGACATTAAAAACAAATACATCCACAATAGAAAAAAGAAGACCGAAAAACTGAAAATATAAAACATCCCATTAATTTATATATTTTCATTTCTATTTAATATTTTTTTCTTTCTTTTTTTTTTTTTACTTTTTAAAACAAAAAAATCCTTTCTCAGAGGAAAACTTTCAGCGAAGCTACAAAGAATGGAAAGATAAACGATGACTGTTGATTGGGTTTGAGGGATAAACAGGTTTTCAAATGGCGAACGGTTTGAAATCAACAGTAAAAATCCCAAAGGCGTTTCCCCCATACATTTCAAATCAACGATTTAGAGAAGAGGAGAGTGGAGCGGGAAATGAAAAGAACTCAAAAAGATGAACCGATGAAAAATAACACTTTTAAAATGATGTTTCCAATCAAATAAATCCGTTTGTAATCCTCCGACGAGTAAGTGTGAGCGTGCAAAGGTGCGTGCAAACAAGCGTACGTCCCCCACAACACACTTACAAGCACTCACATTCATGCCAAACCAAAAGCAATAAGAACAAATATCACGTATATGTATGTACCAATACAGATATATAAGTATACATACACAAGTATGCACTGATAAAATATATATTTGTATGTCAAAAAGGAACTATATATATATATATATATATATATATATATATATATATATGTGCAAATTTCATTAAACATAATAGACATTTTAGGTCTACATATACTCTTTTGGATCCGTTGGAATTCCCGTATTACTTTTATCGTATTCTGGGGGGATTGATTTATGTATTGTCCATAGCTGTATGTATCCCTAGTACTTTCTGCCCGATTTTGGGCCATCAATAGGGGAGGATCTATTACAAAAGTGATGTAACTTTTGTTTTAGCATATTACTATGTGTGAGCGCGTCTTTGCCGTTGAAGGTTATGGCGTTTGTTTTTTAATGTAATTCTATATTTAATGCCAGTAGCTAAAGACATTTAAGTACATTAGCACTTGTTTGATGATTAATTCTATTAAATGCCTGCTGCAGGTTTCTAATATGTAATGCTTCGAGAATCTAAAGTTTTTGTTTATTATATATATATATATATATATATACATGCGCGCGCGCGTTTGTGTGTGTGTGTGTGTGTGTGTGTGTGTGTGTGTGTGTGTGTGTGTGTGTGTGTGTGTGTGTGTGTGTGAACATAATACTCTTTTATTGTACATATAAAGCGACAGAGATAGTTAAAACTGTACATACCTCAGGTATGCATATTTCTCTTGATCGTTCATTCTATCTATCTATCAATCTATCTATATATATATATATATATGTTATACCGGAACTATACACTCAGTGACTCTTTTTAGCATGACACCGGTAAAGATATAAATGGACGGTGTCTGACTACCTTAGGAGAGAGAAAGCGTTAATCGCTCTCCGATAGACTTGCCAACTCTTCGGCTTGTACCTGTGGAATACCGCGATTGAACCAACGATACAACAATATCAGAAGATGATTGGACACAGTGTATGTACTTGCAGAATATATAATGTTATCAAACTATCTATCATGTGATATTCTTACCTATCAATTTACTAATCTATCAAGAATGATGAAAAAGGAGAGAAAAATCATGTGCAACTGCATAACATATAATGTTATCCATCTATCTATCTATCTGACTCGAATTATTTTTGTCTATCTGTCAATCCATCAATCTATCCATATAATTATATCCCTAGCTGTCAACTTAATGAGATAGTAATGTGAAAAAACGAGAAAGAGAGAGAAAAAACATGTTAACTTGCTAAGTGTAAGTTACCTATGTATCTATTTTATATGATGCATTCGGTGGAAAAGTTATCGCCGAAAGGGAATGGGTACGACGAATCGAGTTCAAATCTTAAAAGAATCTGTCATATCTTCGGATGATGTATAGATTGTCCTTAACACCTTCCAGCTATGGTTGGTTGGATTTTATTGCATATCAATCTCGTTGGTTATTTAATGCTTATTTGGCCTAATGAGTAGAATCTTCACGAGACCGGGGTTCAATCCTAGTTTGAGTCATGCCAGATACTCAAAAAAATGGTACTAGATGCTGCCTAGCTTAACACTAAGCATTATAAGGTCAGTGTAGAGTGTTCGCCAACGGTCCGGGGGGACTGCGTTCAATCCCAGGTCGCGTCATATCAAAGACTTTATAAATGGTTCTTGATACCTCCTTTATGAACACTCAGCAATATAAGGTATGTATCAAGGGTAAAGTGGAGCAATCCAGGGAAAGGAGTAGCGCCCTCCCCTACATCTCAGTGTAGTAACTATTGAAAAGGGAGCCTTCTGGTCGCCAACTTTGCTTTTACTATCAATGGTAAAGTGGATCAGTCCAGGGAATGGAGAAGCGCCTTCCCCTACACCTTGGTGTGGTAGCTATTGAAAAGGGAGTGTTCAGGGTACCCTTGACTAAAATCGCTAACTTTACTTTTTTTTTCTCTCTCTCTCTCACACACACACACATATATATATATACATACATATATAATTTTAAATGAATAGTTTGTTCATACCGTTTTTTTTAAACAAGCCAGAGCTCATTAGTTTGCACACACAAAAAATATTTTTAAATATTCCTATCTAACACCAATTATTATATTTGATAATAATTTTTAGTTTTCACACAGTGATGTCGTAGCAATTATTGTCCTCCTTAATACTTTTACTTGTACCCAATTCAATAGTTTCAAGTATTGCTATTTAGCACTAATAATTTTATCAACAACTCTTTATTCCTTTGCACGCAGTCAAACGGTTCCAAGTACTACTATTTAGCAACAGTAAATTTATTTGCGCACTCTTAAATCGTTTCAAGTATCACCATGAAACACTGACAATTCAATTTAACACTAGACATTTTATTTTCGCTCTGTTAAAGTGTTAAACATTTCTTTTTGACCGATACATTGGTCCCTAACAGGTACAACCGCTCTGGGTCAGAGTGCACTTGTAACTTATGTTAATGAAAGAGTACCTTACCTTCCCTTGTGCTCCAAACCTCAAGCTTTACCATAAGATAGCTTAGTGTCGTATCAGGACTCTCACTGAGTAGGGATTCTACCGTGCTGCAGGGATGTATGCAGCGTATTCTCCAACCCCACCTGAATGGGTTTTCCAGATATGGGTAAATAGCAGAGTTGAGTGGAGCCATTAGCCATAGTAAGGTTGTGACAACCCCCCTTCGCCCCCTGTACTTATCAAGTTCTTTGAAACAATTCTGTCTAGGCCGGTGATTCATCTAATGGTTCCGATAGGGGTATCACACATTTCTTTATGGTCACAAGAAATTCAACCGAGGGAGTGGGAGAAAAAGAACAAAGAACAAACGAATAATATGGGCTTGGGTCAACTTAAAGTGCAAGAAGGGGGGGTCTGTAACACTGCATTCCCTGTGCATCTGTAGACTAACACTGACGTGCATTTTCGAGAAACTTCTACAAGCTACTAGGAATGCCGACTCATCTTTGACCGTCTTCCTCACTGCTGACCGTTGTTGACTCAGGACTACTAACTCATCTTGTCTGTCTTCCTCAGTGCCCTGGACTCTATCTCACCCGACTGGTCTCTTCTGCAGTCCATTGTCGACTGCCTCTCCGCGTCTCCCTCCGCCAACTGCCCTCTCTGGCTTCCTTTTTCCAGCTCCCTTCTCTGGCGTTCCCTTGCCCACTTCCTGTCTCGTCGAAGATCTCGAGCTCAGGCCTTTGTTTGTTTTCGCGCCAAAACAGACAAAGTGATCGTCTGCTTGGTGGACCACCCACTTAGTGTCACAAGGCAACTAATCTAGGAAAATGAAAACATTAAATTATCAAAAACTAGTGGATAATACAAATAACCACAACAATATCAAGAGAAAAAAAATACACCAAATTGACCCAAAATAGCACTAAGTCAAAGCAACTTTTAAGACTTATTTCTCCGTGAAATCTTTCAATTACACAGTTTTCATGGTTACCATGGTAATCTGCGACTCGAATTTTCAAAAAGCAACTATATCAACATGAAAATTTCACATAAAGTTTACCTTAAACAGCGCTAAGTAACATCTATTTCAAGACTTAATTTCACCTCGAAATCTTTCAATTACAGTTTTCATGACTCCTATTGTAATGTGCGCCCCGAATTTGACAAGAAACGCAATAATATCAACGTGAAAAATCAATACAAAGCTTACCCTAAATAGTCTTAAGTTACAGTTACTTTTAAGCCTTCATTCACCACGAAATCTTTCATCTACACAATGGCGACTAGCGTAATCGGCACCTCGAAATGTTCTAGAAACTACAATAATATGAACATGAAATATTTACACACATCATCATCATCATCATATCGCACTGGTAGCACGGATATCCCTGAACCTCTCTCGCCACTCCTCCCTATCGTTCATCGCCCTAGGTAGGTCTTCAGGACAACAGCCTGTATCCTCACGTAGCTGCTGAATGTACGTTCGAGCTGGTCGTCCTGCTTTTGCGCGCCCATGTGTGGGGATCCATAAGAGTACATCTCTTATGAGTTCATCTCTGCTTCTCCAGCAGTGTCCTGCATGTCTGGTTCGTCTAACTTGAATAGTTTTCGTGATAGAGGGCAGGTGGCCGTACAGTTGGTGTCTTGTGGGGTGCTGCTGCCAGGACTTGTTCAGGATTGCACGCAGCATTCTTGTGTAATTGCCATCCAGTTTCTTCTCCAGCCGTTTTGTTAGTGTCCATGTAGTGCATCCATATAGCAGTATCGATGTGACCGCTGCCTGGAAGAAGCTGCGTTTCATTTTATCGGTTAGGTCTGATTTCCATATAATCGATAGCCTATTGATAGCTGTCCATGCTTTCGTTAGCCTCGTTTCGATGTCCTTTTCGGTTGATTCGACGCTGCTTCCTGGATACGTGAATTTGTCTACTAGTTTAAGTGGGGTTCCTTCTAGAGTGGAGATGTCCCCCGTTTGGTTATAGCACATATATTCCGTTTTGTGTGCATTAACATAGAGGCCTATGCTTGCTGCTGCTCGTTCCAAACTATGCAGAAGAGTTTCGGCTTGGTCAGGTGTATTTGCCAGTATCGCTATGTCATCGGCGTAGTCGGCGTCGGTAATTGTTGTTCCGGGGTACCTTCTGCTTCTTTTCTTCGTCAGTTCGAAGCCATTCTCTTTGATTTTGTCAATCGATGTTCTAAGTACGTAGTCTAGACAAATGATAAAGAGGTACGGAGCTAGCGTGTCCCCTTGTAGTACTCCTGCTACAATGTCGAAGTATTCTGTGTCTCCATCTGGTGATCGTACTTTTACTTTAGTGTTTCTATAGAGAATCGTTATTGCCGCTACGGTTTCTTTAGGTATGCCGTACGCTAGTAGGATTTGTTCCATCTTTCCTCTGTGAATGGAATCGAAAGCCTAGGTAAAGTCAACAAATATTAATGTCGCTTGTAGGTTTTTTTCAAGGATTCTACGGATGGTTAATATTTGTGAGGTCGTGGATCTATTTCTTCGGAAGCCATTTAGGTTTTTTCTAAGTAAGTTGTCGATTTTGGGTTCTATGCGGTTTCGTAGTAGGGCATTGTAGATTTTGGCTGCTATGGATGTAAGTGTTATGCCTCGGTAGTTTTTGGCTAATCCGAGGTACCCCTTTTTGGGGAAGGGGAGTATGCATCCCTTCATCCATTTATCTATTGGATTTTGATTGTATACTGCGTTGCAGTGTCGGAACAGTATGTCGTCGAATTGTCTGGTCTTCCATACTTCCGGGGGAATTTCGTCCAGCCCTGCAGCTTTCCTATTTTTAATTTTTCTGAGACCGAGTCGAGTTCTTCTTGTGTGAACGGTCCTAGTTTAATGTCTAATTGTTTGCTAATTATTCTGGTGATTGGTTCATGTGTTATTATCGGTGGGTTTCCTAGTAAGTTTTCGAAGTGCTGTTTCCACAGTTTTATTCTTTCTTGTTGGTTTGCTGCTTTAAGTTTTGCTTTGGCTGTGTTCTTTCTTCTGCTCACTTCGTTTATTGTTTGCCATGCTATCCTAGATTGCCTATCTTCCACCGAGTCTCTGATCTAATCTATCTGATTTTGAATGTATTCTGTCTGTTCCTTTATATATATGCCTGCTAATTGATATTGTGCCGTTTTTAGTTTTAAGGCATTTGTGTTTGTTGGGTTTTTTCGATAGTTTTTGGAGGCTGTTTTCATTAGTGCACGTATTTCTCTCACCGCTAAAGTTTCCCATGGGACTCTATATTTAGTTTTGAGTTTTGTTGGAATGCATTTCGCTGCTGCCTCGAGGTGTGCATTGACAAAATTTTCATATTCGTCGTTTGGTGTACTTTTTTCCGTCTTTTCTTGTAGTGTTTCGAATCTGTTTCTTAATTCTAATATGTATTTATCTCTTATATCACTTTTGCTCAATAGGGCCCAGTCATAGTGTTTGGTGGTCGCTGTTCGTTTGGCGTTTTTTCGTAGGCTTAACCGTATTTTCGCCGTGACTATTCGATGATCGGTGGACACACCCTCAAAAGAGGAGTATGCCTCGCAATTCATTGCACTATTTTTCCATTTCTTGTTTATAAGGACGTAGTCTATCTGAGCTTTAGTATTGTTCACATACGTGTATGTCCATAGTTTGCCCTCCCTTTTTTGGTAGTTTGTATTGAGGCATGCTCATCTATTTTCTATCACGAAATCTGTTAGATGTTGCCCATTCCTATTTGACGTTTTGTGGAGGCTGTATTTGTTGTTTCTGTTTTTCCCGATTTGGGCATTCATGTCTCCGCCAATGACTAACATGTTGTGTTTCGGGATGCTACGCACTAATGAAGATAGCTCAACGTAGAAGGTGACTAGTTCAGTTTCTTCACTAACATTGGTGGGGCTGTACCATGAGATGATTGTTGCTCTGGAGTTGCCGTTAAAAGTAGCTGCCATCATTCTAGGTTGTATTTTCTCAACGCTATTTCGCGTTTTTAATGCTCTAGGTTCTATAAGTAATCCTACCCCTCCTACTGCGGCGTTGACAGAGTTTTTCCATGCGGATACAGTGACGAGCGACCACCCATTGCCAGTTTCGTGAGATTTGATATCTTCGATGTGCGTGTACCTGTGTTCTTGTATGCATATTATATCAATCTTATGTTCTTCGGCCGATGCGATTAGCTCTGGTAGTTGTCCTATTCTATTTAAGGTTCTTACGTTAAATGTGGCTATTTGTAGTGTTTGCTTGCATTTTAGTAGTTTTGATTGTTTAAGCTCTGTAGATGATTTTTCGAACACTGCGGCCAGGGTTCCAACCTCAGCAGGATGCGCCCCTTTTTTTACCCGCGCGAAGAGCGATGCGGTTTGTGGATGCGAAGAGCGATGCGGTTTGTAGATGCGAAGAGCGATGCGGTTTGTGGATGCGAAGAGCGATGCGGTTTGTGGATGCGAAGAGCGATGCGGTTTGAGTGTGGGTCATGATTATCTTTCGATGGCCGTTTTATTCTCTTCTATAGAAGCCACTGTTATAGAGGAGCAGCAGTATTTCCCCGATCGAACTAACGATCCTGAGCGTAAAGTCGTCAAACTCTCGTCCAGGACCCGTTTATGTATTGAGTTTGGTCGTCAATGGGTTTATTCAAATACCTTTACGTACCTCATGCTACTTCCCATGTGTACGTAAAAAAAGGGGGGGGGATTTTGATTTAAGTTTTCTTAAGTTTAAACTTACTTAAAGTCCGAGATCTAGGTACTTTCGTCAGACTTTCACTGGTACTGAATTTTAAAAAATTTTTTTTTTTTTGGCGGTATTGGGACATTTTCCTAGGCTTTTTAGTTTTTTCCTTTTTTTTTTTTGTTCTATACTACCGTTGGGAACCTAGTAGGCTTCAGGAATTATAGAGCTTTTACAAATGTCTTTTTTTTTTTTGGTGTTTCAGGCTTTTACTTTTTCTTCTAAACTACTGTTAGAGCTTTCTTTAAGAATTTTTAAATTATATTATAGAAGAGATTCAAAAACATTTTGCCGTGTTCGCTGACATTTGGACAGAGTCTTAAAATCAATTTGGGTTTATAGTAGAGTAAGCGTGTCTTTACATTTAAAACGCATAGTTTAAGCATTATTTTACAAACAAAATACAGCATAACATTTTGTAAAAATTTAACATTTTAAATTAATAGGACTTAAAGACATACTGACCAATATTGATACATTTCTTCCTCTGTTGGCTCGTGTGTTCAAATGCTTCTTCTTCCTTTTAACGTTTATTTACTACTGAATTTTTATATAGTTTTGGAGACGCTCTACTGTTCTACTCGGGGGGGGGGGGAATATTAATTTCATCATTTTTTTTTCTTTTTCCTTTCTCTTTTTTTTGGGGGGGAGCTTGTGGTATCATTAGTTGTTTTAGGCTTTTACTTTTTCCTTCTAAACTACTGACTATACAGCTTTGAGTGTAAGTACGTGGATGTATGTATGTTTGAGTGTGTGCGCCTGAAAGGTGATATATTATGAATATATCTGTGGGTTCTATCTGTCAATCTGATAATGTTTATCACTATCTGGAAGAATTTTGACATGGTATTCAATGAGAGAAAATTTACGTTAGAAATAAAGAAAATTACACACTCTCTCTTTCTCTCTCTCTCTATCTATCTCTAGCTTTATATATATATATATAATCATGATCAAACCTTGCTAAGAATCAGAAATCCCCCCCTCTCTCTCTCTCTCTCTCTCTCTCTCTCTCTCTCTCTCTCTCTGTATTATCAATCACTTCTTGAAGGTCTGTTACACTGCATATGGTGTCCGCATAGATCTGATATACATATAAGTCTTTGCTGGTCGGCAAATACTTGTGTGAACGCATTCATAGAAAAAGTTCGCTTTTGATTTCGTCCCTGTTTCCCCAACAGTAACTAGCTTACTTGAGATTGACTCCAGTTTCACCCCGAGTGCAAATAAATGGTTTATACTACATTGGATTTTTAGAAATAGAATTATTTGATCATTTAACTGTGTGTAAATAAATAATTCTGCAGAAATCACCAGCATAGAGGCCATGTTACTGAAGTCACGGCTACGATGGGCAGGGCATGTCTCCAGAATCGGGAGGCATCACCTGCCCAAGATTGCCCTCTATGGTCAACTCTCCACTGGCTACTGTGAGAGAGGGACACCAAAGAAACGGTTCAAAGACTCCCTCAAGAAGACCATTGGTATCTTCCACATTGACCACCAGCAGTGGTCGACACTTGTTACTGACCCTCAGGCCTGGAGCCGCACCATCCACCAAGATGCCGACACCTTTGAGGACTCCCGCAGAGCTAACCTCTGGGAGAAACGCTGCAAGATGAATATCCAGGGAGCCTCAGTAACCATATAATTCAAAGACCTTCAACTGCGGCTGGACGTTTCTGTCTTGCATCGGCCTAGTCAGCCATCAGCATATCTGCAGTCGATATGAACAGCCTTCTTCATAATTCTTCGTTCGCGAAGTCCAGCCAAGAAGAAGAAGAAGAAAGAAATAACCAAGAGTTACTTGAATTGTGAGTGATACGTCGTAATACTTGGAAGTATTTTACAGTGTTCAAAAGAATGAGCTTAGGTTTGTTTAAAATGTGTTTACTTATCATATATATTTAATATATATGTATAAAGGTGATTTGTCATTTAAAAAACAACTTTCAATGGTTGATATGCCATAAAACCAAGCCAATCAACTAAGTTGAGTTTGAATTTTTTTTTACTTATTATATTTGGTTTTCCTGGGTTTGTAAACATGAATTTCGACTACTAAGAGCCTCTTCACTTTTTCTGTTTGTCAAAGACAAGTCATTTTAATGTCTATTCTTTCGCAATTTCTAACCGTCTATTTTCTTTGATATAATTTGTCAATAACGCCATATCTGATTGTCTTCTTCACCAATCATTTTGTTCTTGTAAGTGGCAATACCATGCCTCTTAACTGAACGATGGCTCGTCATCAAAGCTGGTTCTTTGGCGAAAAGATCAATTGATCTGAACAAAAGCGTCCATGCTAACATAGTTGTCGGTAAGTTGGCTTGGTACTTCAAGCAAATAGTCAGTTTGATTCGCGAAGCTTTATAGCTTTCCCCCTCTCCATATATATCATTAATATCTTTACGTCATCTTTGAATTACAGCTATTAAATAATCAAACAGTTCTATTTCTAACAATTTCCTAAACGTAGATAGGGCATAAAACAATCTGATGGTGATACTCCTATCATGCTGAAGCTTTGGGGAATGCAGAATACAATTACTTGCCAATGTCCCCAGGTTCACTCAGAACCAGAGTGATAGTAACTCAAAGGGTCAAACAGAATTGTTTTACATTTAAACTCTTACGACTTATGCTTAATTAAATTCACAATAATAGAAATGTTTGATAATTTAACTGTATATAAACACATGACATATGAGTAATTGAATTATTAATGATACATAGAAATACTACAAACCATTTATCTGTGAGGTAACGAATGGTTAATGCTGAATAGAATTATAAGCATTAAATACCAATATTTTTTTTACTATTTGACAGTGTGCAGACATGTAATTAATGGAAAGTATTATTCTTATTAGTTGGAAATACAGAAATCATTTAATTGTGTACAAAAGAATGATCTCATGCTCGTTTAAAAATGTATCTACAAAATGTGTTTACATATCATATATTTAATATATATACATCAAAAATATATGACGTTGAATTACAGACAATGGTTGATATGCCATTTAACCAACCCAAGTAAACAAAAAATTCCCATCTGGTAAGAAAACCATTCATTTTGTATTCTTGAAGGGCATCATTAAAACGGTAAGATTTTCTTTGTGGAGACTATTACCCGATTGTCCAGTTGGCTGAGGCGGAAGAAAACACTGACTGCACCTCTACAGAAGGGTAAGTCCCAACCAATGAGTATCCTGTTTATGAAACTAAACAAACTGATACTGAGGCTCCAGTGATGCTAGACATTTGGGGAATGCAGAGCATTTCTCCATTCCCATTGCTCCCGGGTCCACTCTGGCCCACAGTGGTAGCACTTGACAGGGTCCTATCTATGGGTTAAATAGAACTAAACTGCATACTTATGTTAAACTGAACTGTTTGAATTATAAGTATTTGACTAAACTGAATAGCTTAAAATAGAAAAGTTTCGACAATTAAACTATGTACTAATACTAAACTAAATTGTTTGAAATGGAAATATTTTTGACATTGAAACTGTACTTACACTAAACTGAATTGTTTAAATAGAACTGTTTTGACATTTAACTGTGCGTAAACAAAATATGTTCTTATACCAAACTAAATTAGCTGAATTCGAATTTTTTGTCAAAAATATTTCTATTTCAAGCTATTCAGTATAGGCAATTAAACTGTGTGCTCATGTTAAACAGAATTGTTTGAAATAAAACTGACTATTTGCATAAAAAAAGTTTTGGCGTTGAATAACCTACAAGGGTTTATATGCCATAAAACCAACCAATAACCTATTACCCGATTATATTTCCTCCGTCTTTCATTTGTCTACAGAGCCAAATGTCTTGGAGAAATTTACAAATAATCATTCAGTCTCGAAATTATTTGCACGTATTCCTTCAATGATACGACAAATAATCAGAATGTGAGAATGCATCGATCTATTTCTCCAAAATCCTTTCTGATTTTTTCGAAAAATGTTCACAACTTCCGATCAAATAAGATTAAGTCGCATGTCATAATAAATCTTAGCAGTTACAGCGGTATGCCAGTATAGTTCTTAGCGATTCTGAGATCGCATTTCTAAAGGAAAAGTAGAATGTAAGCTTTCATCCATTTCTCTAAAATATTTTGCTTATACACGACGCTTCATGAATTGCATCAGTATGTCATCAAATGATATTATCTTACATTATTACGAAGGTTTTTTGTCCAGGCTTCATTTTGCTTTTGATTGTTTTTAAAACTACGTTGAATCCATTGCCGTAAAGTATCCAAGTTTGATTTCTTTATAAGTGTTGATAATTTCTTAGAGGATTGGACTTTGATTTGAAGATTGTTTTCAAGACGATTTTTGAAACGTTTTTTTCCACTTCTGAAACATTTTTCTTGGTTATCAGCTTTTCGTTTTGATCTCGTGGTTGTTTTCTTCCCTCAAACTTTATTCACTCTCTGTAATGATAATTCCAATAGTTTATCTTCTACTTAATTTCTGATTTCATTCATTTGGATTTCCAGGTATGTTAATTATAATTTTTGGAATGTGATTGTTCATTGTGATTTTTCTTAAGTTTCTGCATTTTGGTCTTCGTTTGTTTTCTTAAATGAAATGGCGCTACCTTTTTACGTTATCTAGTTTTTTTCTTTACTGCTTTTCACTCCCGAAAGAAGTATATTTGGCTCTTGGATTTGTTGGTATTTGATCAGCAAGTGCTTCTACGGGATCTGTTTCATAACAACTCAGGCGAATCTTAAAAAAGACGATTCTGCGATCGGAAAATACATCTTCCTTAGAAAAATATGCTTTGCGCCTCACAGCACAGTCTATACCGTTCTTGTTTTTAAATATAAGATTTAGTTGTGCTTAAGTTATTTGGGAAGGTAAATATCTATATTTTAGATTTCTATTTCTGAAACAGGGAGTTTAGTTTGAGTTTGATCTAGAGAAGTAGCTCGGCAAGGATATTCTCCATTTCTGCTTAGAGAGTTGTTTAAACAGATTTTATAATTTTCGTCTTGGTTTATTTGAATGTTCATTATTCCTCTGAGGATTAGAACGCCGTGAGAGATACTTTGGAAAATAGTACATTATAGACCTTAGATGGGCAATAGCATAAGGGGACTGATCTACCGGGGTGGACTTTGAATGCAGTGTCATAAATGTTGGTTGGATTTTCTGTGCTATTTAATGATTTTAAATAACGAAAAATTAGAAGCCTATATATATATATATATATATATATATATATATATATATATACAGATTTATTATCTCGTTTCTATAATAACTGTGCAAAGGACTCCTTCCAAAATTGGTGTAAAATATTAAACACCATTACTACATTGAAAGAAATGTTATGAGACACTCATTGACATCATTTTTCACACTAACGCATAAATACTGACACATACACACACTGATAGACAAACACAGACGAATACACACAAGTACACACACACACACACACACACACACATATATATATATATATATATATATATATATATATATTTCTTATAGAAGTCTCTAAATTTGAATAGTGGAAAAACTGGGTCAACCAGCGCAATTGAACCTGTGTCTCCGTTATCAAAATTTGCATATATATATACTCAGTTTATATGTTGATGTCGATTTTTTATAAATCTTCTTCCTAGATAGATAGATAGATAGATAGTGAAATGAACAATTTTTAATAAAAACATATTTTCTTAAAATAGAAAACTTATCCTCTACTGACCAGCATGGTATGAAAAAAACTAAGATATATAAATGTTTTGTCTCTTTTTCATACCAACATCATGTTTTCTCGTTTAATTTATTCATAAGAAATTCAAATAAAACACACACATTCACACACACAGACACACACACACACACACACACATATATATATATATATATATATACATATATATGTGTGTGTGTGTTTCTGTCTGTTCATATTTACCAAACCCTCCGTTAGGGCAGGATATGACACAAGGTCAATTTTTAAGCGGACTTTAACAGGTTTGAATTCAGAGTTTTTCGTTCTTCTAGACGAGTTGCCTCACCAAGACTGGAGAACCGAGTCTGCCGTACTATTTACCCGTAGCTGGAGGGAAAATAATTGGATTCATAACTTTTTCAAGGGTATTTGTGCTATGTGAAATGTAATCAACCTCGTCCAGGATTTGAACTCGTATCGCCGTGTCCATTTCCTACGACGATAACCATTACACTACGGGCACCTTTCTGTCTGTCTGTCTGTGTTGCATTGTGCAAAAGCTTTTAAATTATGAGAAGCAAACCTTAGGAAGAGATCTATTTCGTGTAGTCGTGAATACAAAAATACTGTTGAAGGCATAGAATACTTTTTAGTGTTTTTGATATATTCTTCCTAACGTTATTTTGCTAAAAAAAAACTGCCTTTCCCCGAGCGATCAATCAATAAACATAGATACATAGACATACACCCCCACCCCCAACTCGCAAAAATACTCCCACACGCTCACACACATATATATATATATATATATATATAGGTTCATATCCTAGCGTTTGTTGCTAAATTTGATAATAATTGTTCACGTCTATTTCCAAGCTAAACGGGATGTTTACTTTTTAAAAATATCTTGCTTTTGATTTTTGATTTTTTTTTTTAAATTCTATTTGTAAATTGAGTAATCGTTTCTATTTTGTATTTCTTTTTTCCTTTAAATTTCACTTAGCGTTTTTTTCCCCGATATTTTATTTTTATTGATTTTTCATAAATTGTTTGCATGCGTTGGCGTTTATTTCTTTGCCTGTATATTATTTTGTTTAATTCTTAACTTCTTTTGAATGTTTTTCTTTAATTCTTTTTTTTTTCTTGTGGCAGGCTCCAGTTACATAAAATTGTATCACTTAATGCCGTAAACATTTATTAAGCGTTTTTGAGGAAGTTTTTTTTTTACGTCTTTGAAATCTGCGCTTCATCACGAAACTGGCAATGAATATGGCGTGTGTGATGAGATGAAACAATAACTGCAATATTTCTCCGCTTAATATTCGGCTGTTTTTATCCCCTAAAGAAATAACAAATTTTAACCACCCCGCAAAAAATTGTGTGAGAAAACCAACTTAATTTTACTCTGTTATTTACTTTCAAACAAAAAAAATATTTACCAAGATACCTGGTTTGGTCAGAGTGACATCAATGGTATGTCTTATGTTGAACTAGCCTGGCGAAGACCATCCTTCTCAAGTTCAACAATTGATTCAAATTCAGCATTTTATTCTCCTCGACTAGTTGGAGGAGTTCTTATAACGTATTAGCTAGAATGCTGCGCGGTAAAATCGTCGTTAGCGAGTTCGAACTCCACTCGCGCTATTGTGTTCATTTTCGCACTAATATCTAACTTTCGATTTACAAGTAGCAATGTTTGTTTTTCTGCAAAAATAACTTTAGCATTAAATACTTCTCAAAGGTTGATATGCCATCAGAACTGTTGTAATCATAGTTTTCCCAAGGATATTAGCGATAAGTGAAATTCAAATAGCCACGTTTACGATTTGAACTCGGGTAGACAACTCTACTTTTAACGATAATAACTGCTATATTAAGTGCCTCTATTTTTTCATCAACCAAAAATAGCTTTTTATAGAGCCGAGGAATTCTAAGTGGGTCTTACGATTAATGTTATTTAAATCACATCTGGACGCCTAAAGATCGTGACCTTGCATTAAATTTGGGCAAGAAGAAGAAAAAGAAGTTATTTAAATTTTTGGAGAAAAGAAAGAAAGCCTCGTTTAGTTAAATCATTCACTATCTCACCCTTGCATAAAGATATCATGACATGTCACTCATTGAGAATCAAACTTACTAGTCATAGTTAGATGCAGTCCTAGATAGGACACTAAACAATCTGATGCTGATGTTCTGGTAACGTAGGAGCTTTCATCACACCTCGGTCCACTTTGCCCCCGTGTGGTAGCACCTGATAAGGTCCAATATATGTCAAATAGAACTCAACTGCGTACTTAAGTTAAACTGAAATGTTTAAAATAGAACTGTTTTGACATTTAAACTGCGTGCTAATGCCAAATTGAGTTGATAGAATCTAACTATTTTCATATAACACATTTCTTGGAAATAGATCTGCTTTTGAAATTGACACTGTACTTACGCTAAACTTAATTATTTGAAATGGAACTATACGTACACTAAACAGAACTGTTGGACTAAATTGAATTGGTTGTAATCGAAATGTTTTTTTTTTTTACATTTAACTGTCTACTTATGCTAAACAGAATAGTTTGAAATAGAAGTGTTTATTTGTATAAGAATAGATTTGGTATTAAATAACACACTGACCCAATCACCCAACCAGCCTTATTAAATAAAACAGGGGTTGTCTCATATTTGTATTTAATCTATTTTTTCAGTAAAGCAAAATTTTCTAAGAGTAGTGAGCTTATAGATGTTGAAATGGATATCATCATCATCATCATCATATAACGCTGGTAGCACGGATATCCCTGACCCTCTCTCGTCACTCCTCCCTATCGTTCATCGTCCTAGGTAGATCTTCAGGACAACATCCCGTATCCTCATATAGCTGCTGAATGTACGTTCGTGCTGGTCGTCCTGCTTTTGCACGGCCATGTGTGCAGGTCCATAAGAGTACATCTCTTATGAGTTCGTCCATGCTTTTCCAGCAGTGTCCTGCATGTCTGGTTCGTCTAACTTGAATAGTTTTCGTGATAGGGGGCAGGTGGCCGTACAGTTGGTGTCTTGTTTGGTGTTGCCGCCAGGACTTGTTTAAGATTGCACGTAGCATTCTTGTGTAATTGCCGTCTAGCTTCTTCTCCAGCCGTTTTGATAGCGTCCATATATAAATATATATATTCCGTCCTAAAGGTGCTTTTGGTTAAACACACATACACACGCACACACACACACACACACACACACACACACATATATATATAAATATATATATATCACTGTTTCATTGTATCACAACTCTTCATTGTGGCTAGACAAGCAGGACGCTTCAAACTCAGATGGAAATACACCTAACTTTACGCAAGATATGGTATCTAGCTTCTCACCCATTTCGACGACATACATCAGCATATGTATTAGCTTTCGTTTATTTACATTTTCTACTATCGAATAACAGAGTGCTCAATTCGTTTGAAGATCTTTGGATTAAGCAGATGGTAGCAGTTAATTCCTTCGCTAGAGTGCTCAACACCAAAGAGGGGAAAATATATGTATATATCATCATCATCATCATGTCGTGCTGGTAGCACGGATATCTCTGACCCTTTCTCGCCACATTTCCCTATCGTTCATTGCCTCAGGCAGGTCTTCTGGACAACATCCCGTATCCTCACATAGTTGCTGAATGTATGTTCGTGCTGGTCGTCCTGCTTTTGCACGGCCATGTGTGGGGGTCCATAAGAGTACTTCCCTTATGAGTTCGTCCCTGCTTCTCCAGCAGTGTCCGGCATGTCTGGTTCGTCTAACTTGAATAGATTTCGTGATAGGAGGCAGGTGACCGTACAGTTGGTGTCTTGTGGGGTGTTGCCGCCAGGACTTGTTCAAGATTGCTCGCAGCATTCTTGTGTAATTACCGTCTAGCTTCTTCTCCCACCGTTTAGTTCGAGTCCATGTAATGCATCCATATAGCAGTATCGATGCCACCGCTGCCTGGAGGAAGCTGCGTTTCATTTTATCGGTTAGGTCTGATTTCCATATAATCGATAGCCTATTGATAGCTGGCCATGCTTTCGTTAACCTTGTGACGATGTCCTTTTAGGTTGATGCGACGCTGCTTCCTCGGTAAGTGAATTTGTCTACGAGTTTAGAGTGGAGATGTCACCCGTTTGATTATAGCATATATATTCCGTTTTGTGTGTATTGACAAAGAGGCCTATGACTGCGGCTGCTTGTTCCAAACTATGCAGTAATGTGTGTGTGTGTGTGTGTGTGTGTTTAACCAAAAGCATCTTGAGGACGGGATGTAGCACAAGATGAAATTTTGAGCAGGTTTTATCTTATTGAAATTTCATTTTTCTTTAACTGATTTCCCTCTCAAGTCGAATGTATTTCCCCATAGTTGTGGGTCGGGAAGAAAGGATGGGTTCATGCCGTTACCAAAGGCTTTAGCGTGGAACGAAACTCAAGTAGATTCATCGAGGACTTGAACTCGAGTTGTCTATTCCACTTCCTCTGACAATAACCGTTATGTTAAACAGACTTTCATAGGCTCCCCACCCGGGGTTTGAGCACTCTCGTGAAAGAATTAGCAGATGTCACTCGCGTAATGCAAAACTCTTCTAATGAATTGAGCACTCTGGTATCCGGTAAGGCAAAATGTAAACAAAAATCAACTACATAATGTCATATAATTCTCGAGCTGACGTGTGTCACTTGATGGCTGAGTGGTAAGATAATAAGTCTAACATAATGTTGAGGAGGTTTTGATACCATCTTTAAATGTTCTACGTGTGTAGCCGCATGGAAGATTTGTGATACAACGAAGCAATTTCTGTGGATGGCAATATATATATATATATACGTTTATGTGGGTGTGTGTGTGTGTGTGCGTTCATGTGTGTGTGTGTGTTTATGTGTGTGTGTGTTTACCCAAACCTTCCAATGAAAGAAGAATTCAACACAAGATCAATATTTAAATTGGTATTTACAAAGTTTGAATTTAGATATTTCCTTCTAGACTGGTAGACGCCATAAGATTGTAAAAGAGCACAATCTGCCCAACTATTTACTCATACCTCAAGGGAGAATAATCAGATGCATACCTTTGCCAACGGCATTAGTGCTATGTGAAACGTGATCTATTTTGTTCAGGATCTTCATAAGAAGATGAATTGCGAATTAATCTATTCAAGAGGATTCTTATAAATCTCCAGGAGTGCTCAATGTATAAGTAATATATACATTTCTTACAGAACGAATTACTATATAATTGAAAAAAATCTACAAACTGTCTTTTGGTTTTTTTAAATCTATTCCGGCTTGCAAAGAGGAAACAACATCTTCAGATAGGCCTCCCATCATACACTTTAAATATATATATATATATATATATATATATATATATATCGTGTGAGTGTGTGAGTGTGGGTGTGTGTGTGAAGTATATTTATGATATAAAAAATCATCTTGTGAGTGGTTATATAGGGCTGCTTCCGGTTAAATCTATCTATCTATCTATCTATCTATATATATATATATATATATATATATATATATATATATATATATCATCATCATTTCGTGCCTATAGCGCTGATATCCTTGACCCTCACTCACCACTTCTCCCTATCGTTCATCGCCTCTGGCAGGTCTTCCAGGCTACATCCCGTATCCTCACATAGCTGCTGTATACACACACACACACACACACACACATATATATATATATATATATATATATATATATATATATATATATATATATATTCTGTAGTCAGCAGATATATCCAATCACAGAAGGTTTTTTTTAGAGAAATACACTTCATATTCTCTTAGAGAATAAAAACAATTGCAAGTTCAATGTGCACGTGAAATATCTATTTGTTAGGGGTCGGACTCAATTTTCAGGTTTATCTTCATTTTCCTTTTGCTAATTATCGATATTATGAAACTAACTATAGAATGCTAATTAGATATCCTTCACTTTCCATCCCCACCACAATAGAAACCTCAATGTCAACGTGGACCTCTTCAAAAATTTGCTACCCAGGGGCTTCATGGGTCGTTTAAGTGCATGCATAAGCTCGTGTATTTCAGAAGATGATTAAACCAAAAACAAAACAAAAAAAAAGAATCATATGCTGACAGAATCAGAATCGTTGTTTTGGGAAATGCAGATAAATCTCCGAGACTATATTATCTGTTAAGCCTGGAGCCTCTCTGTTTGCTGACATTTGTTAATCTGACAGTATGGTATGGAATTCAAACACAAACAAAACCCTGGCTAATATTACCTTAACGCACTTCTTATATCTAGTGACGCCAGATCTTCGCCCAACTCTCCTCCCGGTTTGTCTCTGCCTCTCGTTCTGTTTCGCTTATACATACATCGTTTCAGCCATATTTCTCCGGCTTTGTGTTTGAATATTATTTCCTTATTACCTCTCAATCACACCTTCTTCTCCTTCTCTCTCTCTCGCTCTCTCTCGTCCGCCTCTCCCACTCTCTCTCTCTCTCTCTCTCTCTCGTTCTGCATTTTAAATCATCACCCTTTCTTTCCCTTTTGTCAACTATTCTCTCTTTTTCGGCTCAGTTTATTTCTCCTTCTCTCTCTCTCTCTCTCCCGCCTCCCCTTTCTCCCTCCCTCTCTCTCTCTATCTCTCTCCCACCTCCCCACTCCCTCCCTCTCTCTCTCTCTCTCTCTCTCTCTCTCTCTCTCTCTCTCTCTCGTTCTGCATTTTAAATCATCACCCTTTCTTTCCCTTTTGTCAACTATTCTCTCTTTTTCGGCTCAGTTTATTTCTCCTTCTCTCTCTCTCTCTCCCGCCTCCCCTTTCTCCCTCCCTCTCTCTCTCTCTATCTCTCTCCCACCTCCCCTCTCCCCCCTCTCTCTCTCTCTCGTTCTGCATTTTAAATCATCACCCTTTCTTTCCCTTTTGTCAACTGTTCTCTCTTTTTCGGCTCAGTTTATTTCTCCTTCTCTCTCTCTCTCTCTCTCTCTCTCTCTCTCTCTCTATCTATCTATCTCTCTCCCGCCTCCCCCCTCTCTCTCTCGTTCTGCATTTTAAATCCTTACCCTTTCTTTCACTTTTGTCAACTGTTCTCTCTTTTTCGCCTCAGTTTATTTCTCCTTTTCTCTCTCTCTCTCCCGCCTCCCCCCCTCTCTCTCTCTCTCGTTCTGCATTTTAAATCCTCACCCTTTCTTTCACTTTTGTCAACTGTTCTCTCTTTTTCGCCTCAGTTTATTTCTCCTTCTCTCTCTCTCTCCCGCCTCCCCCTCTCTCTCTCTCGTTCTGCATTTTAAATCCTCACCCTTTCTTTCACTTTTGTCAACTGTTCTCTCTTTTTCGCCTCAGGTTATTTCTCCTTCTCTCTCTTTCAAATTTTCTCCACCGTATTCTCTTTATTTTACATTTACTTACAATTGTTTCCGATAGGTTTCTTCCCTTTTTCTCTAATTCGTTTTCCACTTTTTCTTTTACCTCTTCTTTATCATTTCATCTATTTGCTGTTCTCTCTCTTTGTCTTTCTATCTGTCTCGAGCAACGAGTCTAACCTTTTTTCATAGACATATCATTTATTCTTTTTTCTATCATTTTCCTTTCTTTTTTCTTTCAAGGTTCTTTTTTTTCTTTTGCTCTTTGTTGTTCTATTCATTTTAAATCAATTTTGTGCCTTTATTTCTTTCTAAATGGCTTCTTTCTAAATAGTTTCTTTCTTTCATTCTTTCTTTCTTTCTTTCTTTCTCTTTTTTTTGTTTTCTTTTTCCTCTTTTTCGTTCGTTTCAATTATTTTCCTGTTGTTTTTTCTTTATTGGCTTTGTTCTTTTTGTTTTTATTTAGTTTTTCTCGTTTCGTTTGGGCATTTCTTTCTTTCTTTCTTTCTTTCTTTCTTTCTTTCTTTCTTTCTTTATCACTCATTTTTCTTTAACATTGTCAATTCTTTCTTTCTTTCTTTTCTTTCTTTCTTTCTTTCTTTCTTTCTTTCTTTCTTTTACGTTTTTTTTCCATTCACTTTTTCTCTCACATTTTCTTTTTTTATTCTTTTCTCCTCTGACTCATTTTCTGTCGTTTGTCCTCTTCTTTTTTTTTTCGTTCTTTTCTTTCGTTATTTCTTTTGTTTTTTTTATTTCTTTCTTTCTTTCCATATTTTCTCTTTCTTTTAACGTTGTTTTTATCATTTTTTTAATTCTTTGTCGATTTCCTATTTACGCCCACACACACAGCACAAGACACACACACACACACACACACGCACACACACACACACACACACACACTTTTCTTCCCCTTTATTGTCCTTCATATAGTATACATTTACACAAACTCCTCAACAAGAAGAATGCAACACAAGGTCATTTTTGCGCGGTAAAAAGCAGGTTTTAATTCAGAGATTTTCTTCTCCTAGACTGCTTGTCTAACCGAGGTTAAAGTAACCAATGTACACAAGAATTTACTCATAACTAGGTAAAGAGATGTTCGATCCATGTCTTTCACGAGGACATTGATGTGAATTGAAACGCACACACTTTTCCTTGAATTTGAACACTGAGTGCATTTACTTCAACCATAACCGGTACGCTAGAACGCCTCACAATACTATAGGTGTATATCCCATTTCTTTGTTGGATTATGTATGCATTTATTTTTTACGGCACTTAACCCCTTACATGCTGCGGAAGCAAAACATGGAATATTTTTTGAAGTCCTTTTTTAGTCTAATTTGTCGAATTAAAAAAAAATTGCGAAAAATCTATAATTTCACGATTAGCTCTATTATTCAAACACGTTTTTTATAAAATTAGAATTCAGCCTAATATGCGTGAGCATGAAAAGAAACAAAAAAGACTCTATGATTGGTATAACGCTGAAACCAAACCAAGGTTTTATCGTCTACCATATACAAAACGATGAAAAGAATTACAAACAAAGAGCTTTTTAAGGAAAAGGGGACGCGAAGGTTTGAACAAAAAACAAAAAAAAAAGAAAACTTTTAAACTACTCTCGCTAAGGCAATGAAGAAGGACCCCACAACGTCAAATAGAAAGTATTCTAATGAATTGAAACTCTTTGAGAAAACTTTAAGAATTGCAATTAAAAAAAATCTAAGTCCAGGCTTTAACCCCCTTGATTACGTTATACAAAGCTTTTTAGGAAACAAAGTAAATGCTACACCAGACCCAAATATTGGTTCGCTCAAGACTGCTATTGAGAAAGAATGGAATAAAATGACTGAAGAATTTATTTTGAACGCATGGAAATCGTTTCGAAGGCATGCTGTAAGAAATGGTGATCATATTGTGCAAATTTACTGTTTCAAGTCTATCGTAATTTTTTTTTCAATTAAAATTAATCTTGTTCATTATTATACAAGAATATTCATAATTTTGTTTCTTCACCCTGCGTGAGTCACATAATACTGATATTTCTTACGAATAATTTACACATAATAAATAGTTTTTATAGTTCCTCTCACATACTACTTCAGATACAATTATATGGTTTCAAGTAACTATTCCTATCTGATAAAAATAATCGTTAGTTTACCCACGACACGTGTCCTGTTATGACATTAAATAATCTGATAGTGAGGCTCAAGTCCTGTAATCCTGGGGAGTTTTGAGTACCCCTATATAACTATTGTTCCCTGGTCTACTCTTGCCCGGAGAGGTAACACCATATATGGTCCTATCTAAGAGACAGATAGAACTGTTTTGATCATTTAAATTGTGATATTAAATGATATCTAATTTAGTTGGTAGAGATTCATAGCAATCATAAATCGTGTACAAAATAATGAGTAATGTTGAATACATTTTTTGTGTTAAATAGCAATACTTGTAACCACTTCAGTGTCTGTATTAAATAAAATTCTCCGTGTTCGATAGAAATATTTGAAATCGTATAAGTGTGTGAAAAAAAAAATGCAGGCTCCAAAATGTGCTGACAAATCATATATATATATGTATATATATGTGTGTGTGTGTGTGTGTGTGTGTGTGTGTGTGTGTGTGTGTGTGTGTGTGTATAGAATTGGTTATTAAATAACTTACAATTATTGACATACCATAAAACCTAACTAAAGCAGACATGTTTTTGGTTTGAAGTATTCCTATGAAATACTAACGATTTAAAGATCTCCTTTGCCTATTAATAATATACTTCTGTAAGATGTTTCTATATAAATGCTATAAACTTCAATCGCTTTAGGTCTGCTTATGATCGTTTTCTCTGTCTGTCATTTTGACAGTACGTTTTCTTCTATCCATCTATATATCTATGTATCTATCTTCTCTTTTTCCTTTATGAGTCTACTGTCTGTCCCTTTGCTTCACGCCTTACTCGTTTCTTTCCCTTTTTTGTCTCTATGTATTCAACCGGCTTCCTCCTCCTCTATATTTCTGAATATCTTTCTCTGTGGATTTTTTGTTGTTCAGATTCCGGCTTTCTCTCTTTATTCCAAACCTCTCTCTCTCTCTCTCTCTCTCTCTCTCTCTCTCTCTCTCTCTCTCTCTCTCTCTCTGATTCTCTAGCACCTTTTGACAAAGATGTCTATTTTCTCAACTATCCCTCTCAATATCATAATTTCTCTCGATCTTTTCGCCATATTTTTCCTCTTTTTAAGCCTTATTCTCTCTCCCTTTTATTCGGGGTGTCCTCGTAGTGTAATGGTTAAAACGATGGACTGCAGAATCGTAGTTAGCGAGTTCGTGTTCCAGTCGCGCTATTACGTTCACTTTCGGGCAATTCTTCTTGGGGAAAGGTATGAAACCCCCTTGTCCTCCCTGCTATGGGTTAAATAGTACTACCACTGTTCTTCTAGGAGAATGGCTCTGTCATTAAATAACCTACAAAGGTTGATATGCCATTAAACAAAGAAACCAAAACTTTTTATTCGAACTCTACTTTATTCCTTATTCCTTCCGTTTGATTTGCCTATTTCCCCCGTCCCTCTCTCTCTCTCTCTCTCACACTTTCAGCTTATCCCTCTCTTTCTCTTTTTGTTTTATTGCCGAATTCTCTCTCCTTTATACAACGTATATTCTCTCTTTTTAATTCTGTATCCCTGATTATTCAATCTCTCTCTCTCTCTCTCTCTCTCTCTCTCTCCCCACACACTCTCTCTCTGTGATCCTTATTTTCCTCTTTTTTTCGTATGTCTCTTTCCTTTCATCCCATATTTCCATTTATTTTATTAAACATTTCTCACTCTTTCTATTTATTTCTTCTTGTCTTAATTTTATATTTCTCTTTCTAATTATCCTTTACTTACCTCTTTGTGATTCTGCATGTCTTTCTTTTTGATGTCTCATTTTATCTTCTTTTATTCTATATGCATAACTCTTTTTAATACCTTTTTTAAATGTTCGATGTCTTTTCCTCAATACTATATTTCCCTTTTTCTCTTTGTCTTATAATGCCTATTTCTCGCTCCTTTATATTCCGTATTCAACTCTCTTTTTAATTCAATATCCCCGTTTATTAATCTATTTCTCCTTCCTCTCTCTCTCTCTCTCTCTCTCTCTCTCTCTCTCTCTCTCACGGTGATCCTTATTTTCCTTTTTTTATTTCTTAGAACTTTCTATTTTTCCCTTATTTCTCCGTCTCTTTGAATTTTTATTTCTTTTTGATAGTCCTCTCTTTCTTTAATTCCCCTCTCTTTTTATTTCTTTGTTATCTCTTTTCTTATTTCATATTTCTCTAAATTTTTATTCCATAGTTTTCTTTCCTTTTTATTCATTATTTCCTTACTTTTTATTCTTTATTTCTCATCTCTTCCCTTTTTTATTAATCAATACTTTTTCCTCTGTATTCCCTTTTTTTTCTCTCTTTTTCTAATCTTTTTTCTCTCTCAATTTCTTTCTTTCTTGCACCATATATTTTCTCCATGATTACTTCTTCATATTTAAATGTTTTTCTCACTTTTAATCTTCTGCTTGACCCCCACATCTCTCTCTGTATTTGTCTTTCTGTCTCTCCCTTTCTTTTATTCCTTATGTAGATCTTTTTTAAATACTTTTTCTAATCTTTTTTCTCTCTCAATTTCTTTCTTTCTTGCACCATATATTTTCTCCATGATTACTTCTTCATATTTAAATATTTTTCTCACTTTTAATCTTCTGCTTGACCCCCACCTCTTTCTCTGTATTTGTCTTTCTGTCTCTCCCTTTCTTTTTTTCCTTATGTAGATCTTTTTTAAATACTTTTTCTAATCTTTTTTCTCTCTCAATTTCTTTCTTTCTTGCACCATATATTTTCTCCATGATTACTTCTTCATATTTAAGTATTTTTCTCACTTTTAATCTTCTGCTTGACCCCCACCTCTTTCTCTGTATTTGTCTTTCTGTCTCTCCCTTTCTTTTTTTCCTTATGTAGATCTTTTTTAAATACTTTTTCTAATCTTTTTTCTCTCTCAATTTCTTTCTTTCTTGCACCATATATTTTCTCCATGATTACTTCTTCATATTTAAATATTTTTCTCACTTTTAATCTTCTGCTTGACCCCCACCTCTCTCTCTGTATTTGTCTTTCTGTCTCTCCCTTTCTTTTATTCCTTATGTAGATCTTTTTTAAATACATACATCTCCCTCATTTTCTTCCTATCTCTCTCTTTTTTATTCCTTAATCCTCTCCGTGTATATTTATTATTTTTCTCCCTCTCTGTTTTTTTGCATTCCTCATTTCCCATTCTTTTTTTATTGCGAATTCATTTCTCTCTCTGTCTCTCTCTCTCTCTCTGTGTCTTCGATTCATCATTTCTTGGTCTTTTTATTTCTTGTTTCTCTCTCCTCTTTATAACATACATGTATTTCTCAGCCTTTCTCTCTTCATCGTATTCTACTTGTTCTTTACAGCTATTTAGTATTTTTTTTCAAACTTAAATTATTTTTACTAACTTTTTTCTCTTTTATCCTCTTCTCAGCTTTTTCCCCACTATACCTTTGGGCACTTCGGCGACATTTGAAATCCTTTCCCCAGGAAAAAGAACGTTGATTAAAAATCAGCCTTTGTTTCAAGATGGCTGAATGCATTTGCCAGACTGCAAGGAAGTGAATCGCTGACAGTGATTGTCGTGGAGTGACGATGGACTTCATATTTATGCTCTTCTTCATAGTTTTGTGGATGACTGCAGCGGATGCCGAAAGCGATGTGTCAAGTTTGAAAAACGAAGAAACACACTATTACGTAGAGCCCAGAAAATATATATCCATAATGAGTGGAAGATTTCGTTTCCTGCCTCAACATTATTTATTCATTTACGTTAACTGTTTATGCTGAACAAACGGCAATTTTTAGTAATTTATTGCTCCATTCATACGATTCTTTATTCAATCCTTTCCTCTTAGTTAAGTCGGCTGAGGCTGTACACTACACGAAATACATCTCTGTAGAGTGAAAAGACTCACTCAACGAAAGCCTAGTCGGCTGGGGCTGTATAATACGCGAAATACATCTCTGCAGAGTGGAAAAATACACTCAAAGAGAGCTTAGTCGACTGGAGCTGTATAATACACCTACTGCTTTCCTACAGAGAGGTTAGATTCCACCAACGAAAATCCAGTTGACTTAGGACTGTAGAATACAACGACAACATCTCTGCAGTAATATACATTTCCCCAACGACAGCTCTATTAGTTGGAACTGTTGAATATACTGACTGAATTTCTGCAGAAGGGTAAACCCCCTAATATTGATTGAGCTGAATATGACATTAAACATTCCGATGGCGGGGCTCCAGTAATGCAGGAGCATCGGTGAAATCAGTGTACCCTTAATTGCTATCGCTCCTAGATCTACTCTGCCCGTAGCAGTAGCACCTAATAGGTTCCTATCAATGGGTCAAATAGAACTGTTTGCGATTTAAACTGAGTGCAAGCAAATGACTTATTCTTAATTGAATATGTAAAGATATAACTGTTTGGTCTTTTAACTCTGTGTAAACAAATCACGGATATCTAATTGAATTGTTGGTGATACAAAACAATACTTGGAACCATTTAACAGCGTGCAAGAGCACGGGTAATGTTGACAAGAATTATTTGTATTGATAGCAATACCTCAATCTTCTTCGGTGTGTAAACAAATGATTGATATTGAATACAACTATAAGTTTTTAATACTTAAATAGCAATAGTATTAAATAGCAATAATTATAACCACTTCACAGTCTGGAAACAAATGATTAATATTGAATAGAATTATTAGTGCTAGATAGCAATAATTGAAACTATTTAACTATGTAGAACCAATAGCTCTACTAGAATGCAAGCAAGTTAGTTTTAACTCATTAGGAAATTAAATTTCTGACAAATTAAACCCTTACATATCATTTATATATATTACATTGTGTGTAAACAATTTACAGATGTTGAATGGTGGCTGTTATACAGCAATACTGAAGGCATTCAACGGTGCAAACAAATGATTTATAATAAATATAAATATTCATAGTTGGTAGCAATACCTGAAAAAAATTAACTGTTTCCTGGGACTGCTGAATGTACTGACTGCATATCAGTAGAAGGGTTAAACTCCACGAACGAGAGTCCTGTTTTGACACAAAACAATCTGATGGTAAGGCTCCAGAAATGCTGCTGCTCTTTGGAATGCGACATACCCGTTTATTGCCATCGTTGCCCGATGCACTGTTACCCGGAGTGATAGCAACTTATAGGGTCCTCTCTTTGTGTCCAAGAAAACTGTTTGAAAACTGGATTGTTTGAAAAATACCTGTTTGATCGTTAAAATGTAAGTAAATAAAAAAAAGGTACTTATATTCAACTGGATTATTTGAAATTAGGTGAAGCCATCGTGCTCATTTAAAATAATAATAATAATAATATATTTAAAATATTATGTACAATATGTGTTTATGAATTATCTAACTTATATATATATATATATATGTGTGTGTGTGTGTGTGTTTGTGTGCTTGTATTTATGTGTATCAAATGATTTGGCATTAAATATTAAAAACCTTGTAATGGTTAGTGTGTCATAAAACCAAACCAAACTTCATTTCTTATTTCTGTTTTCTTTTATGTTAGTTTTTTTTTGGTTTCAACAATCTCTATTGCGCCATGAATCGGGAAAGTCATGATTCTAACGTGCAAATTATTATAAGTCTGCGTTCTCATCGCGCTTTCATATCAACTTTAGGACTAATGACATCTGTTGTATACCGGAAGAAGAACAGACAACAACATTATGTATGAAAATATAATCTGCTTCTTTTCTCTTCATTTTATTACGAAATGTACGAAACAGTGGAGAATAGGAGAGGGTTGAAGATGACTGACAGGAATGACAGAGCGTTTCTTCTGCGAAACCTTTTGGCGTTTCGGTTTCGTTCTGTTTCCACAAGACTTCTTCTGGATAAACAATAAAAAATAATTACTCAGTTGGCTGGGGTTGTAGAATACACCGACTGCATCTCTGCAGAGGTGTAAGACCATCTCCACGAGTGTCTAAGATATGACAATAAACAATCTGATGGTAGGTTTCCAGTAATAGTGGAACATTGGGTAATGCGGAGTACCCCTTCATTGCTATCGCTGCCAGCTCTCCTCTGGCCCGGATTGGTAACATAAGACAGTGTCTTATCAATGGGTCAAATAGAACTAAACAGTATACTTGAGCTAAACTGAATTACTTGTAAAAGAATTGTTTTGATATTTAGACTACATCTTTATACTAAACTGAATTGCTTGAAACAGAACTATTTTTTACATTGAAACTCTATTTACGCTAAACTGAATCGTTGGAAATAGAAGTGTTTTGACATTTAAGTGTGTGAAAACAAAAAATATACTAAACTGAATTATTTGAATTAGAACTGTTTGACTACATTGAACAGCTAGATAAATAAATGTTTTTGAGAATTAAACTGTGAACTTATGCTAATCTGAACTGCTTAAAAATGAACTGTTCATTTGTATAAAAATGGATTTGGCATGAAATAACTTAGAATGTTGATATGCCATAAAACCCAAATAAACAAACAAACATCAAAAATTTAATCTCCTCTGCAGCGTTTTTTATCTTCTTTCGCAAGATTGGTACAGATCCCATTCAAAATATCTAATCATAATTCTATATGTATATCAAATTAAGGGCATTATTCTTTCATCTGTGATCAACTAGCTTACGATTTTAGTGAATCAGTTTTTTCACCTTTAATTACTCTCACGAGCCTGTTTCTTCATTATTCTCTACTTTTATAAGTATGTTTCTTTACATTTCTCTGTTCGTGTGTCTTGCATTATCTCAACGTATCTTATTTCTCATTTTAGCGGGTTTCACACAACCTAGACCTTCCTATACCTCTAAAACCTGGGCTATCTGGCACAAGTCAAACGCCCAAAGCAGAGTAATATCTTGTGACTTTTCTGACGGCTTCTTTGTTTTCTTACAGGTTGAAAATCTTCAGTCATGACAGAATTATCCGGATGTCCACGTAATCCTAGTGGTCAAACATTCTAACGGCATGCCACCCACACAATTCACGTGCATTTCCACCTTGTTTTGTTTACCTTAGGAAACAGGTGGACATCCTGCTATGCTTTTGATTATTTTCCCATCATCTTGCTCTGACTCTCTCCTTACTAATAACTAAAAGGCAAATAGAGAAAAAAAAAAAGAAACACCAACAAAATAAAGAATCAGGTTTAAAAAAAACTCTGATAAATTACCTTACAGTTCATCTTTAATATTTCATCTATATAATGCCGTGGTAAACAATTCCTTTCTTTTTATGATGACAGCATGTATACATTTCTACAACTTATTGTTATTTTTTCCTCTTCATCATTTTGTTCTTCTCTTTTCTTTTCATAAGTTTTCTCAATCACCAAAAGAAGATACAACCGTTCCATAATTAAAAACAAAAAGAAAATATTCATTTCCTTCAGACTGTATTGCACATGGTGAAACCACGAGCCAGTTTCAAAGCTGACATCGGGTAACTGACATTCACCAATATCAAACGCTCTCCTGCTCATGCTTAATAATAAAACACAACATCCCTCAATTTAGAATATTCTATAATCGAAGTCTGGAAGCTGCTATCATGTACATTGCAGACAACCAATGTAACAGATAAATTAAGTAATAAAATGGTGGAAAGTGGAGGCAACATTCACCATAGACATGATTATATAGGAAACAGGCCCAAACCAGCTATTCATCTTACCCAACATTTCTTGTCTTATTGAAATTGTAAATAACACTCATTTTAATCTGTCTCCATTCTGCAAGCTCACATAGCAGGACCCACAGCTCAACATTTTTTTCCACCTATATATTAATATATATGAATCCGCTAAAAAGAGCAGAGAACACGTAAATCAAAAGCAAAGGTCACCAAATATTTGTTTCTTTTTCTTTATTTTTCTGTCGTTTCTTTTCTGGCTTGATGTTAACCAGGTTTATTATCAAAATACGACGGTGACGTAGCTGGTCGGAAAGCACCAAATCGATAAAAGTTATATACTGAGAAAAACAAACACAATGCTTATGCATAACATATAATCTGCTACTTTTCTTTTCCTTTTAATATGAAATGCATGAAATAGTTGAGTGAAGGAGAGAGTTACGGAACGGCTGAGATATAAACACAGAGGGAGATACGGAATCTCCAGTGAACCGCTACTTCTTCGTTCTGCTTTCACGAGACTGGTACAAGGCCAAATCAAAACATTTAATTATCAGCATTTCGTTTCTTTTTTTTTTGTGAGACTAGTACAGGGCCAAATGAAAACATCTAATTTTACTCAGCTTCTATATTTTTTCCATTTTCAATGTTTTTGCATGCACTCATTCTTTTTTCTTCTATGATCATACTCGCTTTGACTACATTAAGCTTTTTTCTTCATATTTCTTCTACCTTCACATGTCTGTTACTTCACCGTTCTCTCTTTGTCTATCAAGGTATTTAATCATCTTAGTTTTCTCATTTTAGCGAGTGTTGTACAGCCTAGACCTTTCTCTACCTCTCAATCCTTGGCCGTTTGGCACAATTCCAACGCCCAGAGCAGCGTGAAATCTAGCCATTCTTCTGTCGACTCCTTTGTTCCCCTTCGTTCTCACCTTGGTCGAAAATCTTCCGTGGTTATATCATTTTCTGGACGTCCATGCAATCATCGTGTTCACAGTTCCTCCTTACAGGTCACCCACGCAATTCATATGGTATTTTTGACGTGTTTTATTTACTTTAAGAATCAGGTGAACATACTGCTGTGCCACTCACGTTATTTACGCGATCTATCTTCTTGTCTCTTTTCAACAGCTTGTGACGAGTATAAACACTCTTATCCTCTACGTATTTGTTAAATTGATCCACTACTGTTATTCTATAATGATGACTGATTTTAAATAACTCAGGAAAGTTGATATGCCATAAAATGTTTTCTTGTATAGTGCGCGTAAATAATTACTTGTAATATTCATTTATAGTTTCACAAAACAAAGATCCATACTTTTTGCAGGCACGTTCATGACTGATAAAGCCGATGTGCAATAGGCCGCCACGGTCACAGTCGCTGCAGTTGAAGGTCTTGCCAGAGCTTGATGGCATAGTATTGCGTTTCAGTCTCCTGTGCTTTTTGACTTTGAGGGCAGCCTTGCGATCTTTATCAATGGAGGAGACAATATGTTTGGATATGATTCACCAGGCGTCAAGGTTTTCAGATAGAGAGGACGATCAATGATGGTCCAAAAGAGAAACACCAAAAGGTTTTTAAACTGCTCTTGAATGACTTCTTTTGTGCCGCCGGCATATTGCGATGGCCAACGGAGAGGTCACCGTGCTATAAAATCCTGGACAGGCGATTATTCCCCATCTTACTGACGTGTCCTACCTAGCATACCTGCTACTTCAGTAACATAACCGGTCCTTTTTAAGACTTCAATATTAGTGAAGAAGTCTTTTCAGTGAATGTCAACGATGGTGCGGTGGATCCGTTCTAGGAGTCGCAGGAAGCAATTATAAGTGACTCAACGACTCAGAGCGATATAGGAGTGAGGCAACGATGATTGTTCATACAAGATGATCTTTTCGTTTTTTTTCTTTTTTTGGACTACACAATAAATACACGGTAAGTATTTTGTTTTGGTTCCTTGTTTTTAATAGCATATCAACTCTTTTTTAGGTTATTTAATGCCAAAGCTATTCTCCTAGAAGGTAATAGGTACTATTTAACCCATAGCAGGGAGGATAAGGGGGTTCATACCTTTCCCAAGGGTATTTGTCCGAAAGTGAACGTAATAGCGCGACTGGAGTACGAACTCGCGTACTACGATTCCGCAGTCCATCGCTTTAACCATTACACCACTTTGATACCCCCTAAGTATTTTGTGTTTTAATAGTATATAATAAAGTAATTATTCATTTAATTTACTTCTCTATAAAGAAAATGGTCCTTATTCCCTTCAAATATCTCTTGAATGCCCTGGACTAAACTATTCAATATAAGTTCTGTTTCTGGATCGCACGGGATATTTCGTATTTTCTCATAAACTAAAATTAGAGAAAACGTTCATTATAGCCCTCCAACTTTCGTTTTGTACCTTGGAAAATAATATTTAACAAATATCCTCTTTTGAAAACTATATGCCATTTAGAATAGTATATGCCATTTCGTAATTACTGATGTTGTAAAAGCCCAAAAATGTCATCATTACCTACAAAATATGCTTCTGTACCTTGGATAAGACCATATAACGGATATTTTGCTCTTGGATAGTTAGTTTTATCTCTTAATAGCTTCTGTTGCCAAAGTGATCGCTATTATTCTCTTCAATAGGGTCCAGGAAAAGATTCTAAAATACATTATTTTCTTCCATGGTATATTAGAATTGATCAGTTTCTCATGTTGAAAACGTATAGAAAAAGCAATTATTCCCTTTAAAGAGTCGTTTTTTGTTGTAGCATTAAATCCGATGGTACAGAAGTGAAAATATCAAACGCCAATAGAGAAGCACACTGATGGATGTCCATAGTTATTCTATTGAGGTTACTATAACATGATCAGCTTGATCTATCACTTTGGTACTGGTCTTGCAGAGGCAAGAATTTGTAGAGTCACTCACTCAAGGTGGAAATAGGGGAGGGCACCTAGACGAAAATCATGAAGACAAAACTAGATAAGAAAATATAATACAATTATAATCGTACTTTTGAGTAATTCTTCGTCGCAGAACCTCATATAACAGCAGTAGTTACAGTCACTTACGTCCTATCTCATAAAATAATGAATTATTTGGTTTCTTTTAAGATATTAGAGGTACAATTTAACCTACGGTTGGGAAAGAGTGGATTGTATACTTTTGCTGGGGGGGGGGTATTTGTTCGAAAATGAATTTAATAGCATGACTGGAGTTCGAATACACTTACTATGATGGGCAGTCTTGCAAGTTAGGCACTAAACTACATGAACAAATTGCCATCCAATTAAGACGACCTGGAGATGCTGAGAGGAAATAGTGAATTAAGGTGAACTCGTAAGCAAATATTTCTTGTGGACACATGGACAGGCCAGTTTTGGGTGATCTGTGCAGGCACTGTATGCAAGCTAGAGGGCATGTCAGAAGAAGTAGGTAGGAGAGACATGTAGAGAGAGAGAGAGAGAGAGAGAGAGAGAGAGAGAGGTGGGGAAGGATGGAATTGAATGATTAGCAATACATAGCAATACTTGGAACTATTTGACTTTGTCGATCTACCTGAATTGTTGGAAATAGAACCTATTATATGTATAAAAAAGGATTTGACATTAAATAATCTACAATGGTTGATATGCCATAACACCAAACCAAATTAAAGTTCTGTAATTGATTTATATCGCATTATAACAGATAATGAATCCTGATATTTTTTATGTTGATTTTAACTATAACTATTGAGTAGCGTGCTTATTTTACAAATACTAGTGATCTGAATCTTTTTTTCTAATTCTCTTAATTGTTGTTCACCCATAGGCAATAGAATGCACCTCTGCAGATTTGTAAGACCCAACCACCGACGGGTGTCTTGGCATGTCACTAAAAAAATCTGATGGTGAGACTCCAGTCCTGAAAAATTATAAAATATAGAATTCACGTTGACTGCTATTGCTGCAGAGTCAACTCTGACCTTGAAAGTGTCACATCTGTAGACAAAATACAACTATTCAATCATTTACTAAATTTGAAACTATTTAGATATAAGAACTCTAATGGTTAATATTAAATAAATCTATTAGAATTAGAGCACCATACTTAAAACTATTTAAATGACTGCAAACAAATGACCACTGGCTTGTATAATAATAATGTTATCTGTGAATCACACACACACACACACACATATATATATATATATATATAGTGTCAGACAGACTGTTTCGATCTATCAGAAATCTTCAGCGTGGTTAGACATGTAAGACGCTTGAAGCTTGGATCAAAACCCATCCAACTCGACGTTAGACTTAGTATCAGACCGTTCGATCAACAAGCGTACCACGTTGGCTCATGGAATTATAAGTTCTTTTATGTAGCAACAGCAGCTACAGCGTCCGTTTGTTTACATGTTATACCCTATCGGCTACCAGAGTGCTCAATTCTTTCGAAGAAATTTTGCATTATGCGAGGGGCGGCCGACAATTCCTTCGCCAGAGTGCTCAAGCCCCATGGGGGAGCGTATATATTGTCATCCACAGACAGGCTGTTTCGTTCTATCAGAACACTTCAGTGTGGCTAGACACGTAGGACGTTTGAAGCCGGGATCGAAACTCATCCAACTCTTCGTTAGACTTCGTATATATATATATATATATATATATATGTGTGTGTGTGTGTGTGTGTGTGTGTGTGTGTGTGTGTGTGTGTGTGTGTGTGTGTGTGTGTGTAAAAGATTCTTTGGTGTAAATAATCCACGTGGGTAGATATGGCATAAAACACAAACAAGACAAACCATACTATTGTATTATATTAGATGAATAGCAACTAAGTTCAAAGCAAAATATATCAGTGACTGCAAGTATATACTGAAGCAGCATTATAAACAGATTCTACGAAATAGTAATACCATACAAATTTTTGCATTCATGTCTATAAACACGCAAGCAGACCAGCCATGATTGAATGACACAGAACCCTTAACTCTGAATTAAATAGTTTACTTTCTTATGACATAAATATGAACCTTCTTAACATGTGTGTCATGTTCATGTAAACTAATCTTCTTTTAGAAATATGAACATTTAAACAAGTCACTTTCTTTAATGAGTATTGCATTCTGGGAACTAAATAGATTGCTTTGCAAATATCTATTTTTTTTCTTTTCTTTTCTTTTTAAGTTGAAGCCAGGAATATAAAGTGACTTTTAAGATTCTTAATTTGTTGAAAGAAAAGATAAGGAATAAAAAAGACTTCTCTCTGTCTCTCTCTCTCTCCCCTTCTCCCTATCTCTCTCTCTATCTCTGTCTTTCACCTGTTATTCTTCGATTTCTGTTCGTGTAAACTCGCCAGGTGACGGGTTTTTCCACTAAAATAGAAATTATACATCCGCCATATTTTTTCCCTATTTTTAAACAATTTTGATCAATTTTGTTCTCACTGATTCAAACTTTTCAAACGATTGTTCACTTTGTTTTGTTGTTTTATTTCGGGGTGTATTTTTTTAAACATCAAATTATGAAATTTTAAAAATTCTATTCACTTAAAATCTTTACGAATATTCCTTTTTTTTTTTCTTTTTTATGAAGGTTCAACATTGTTTTTCTTTCTTTTTTTTTCTTTTGTAGAGTCTATAAATGCCAGGTAACTCTTCCCGAGAGATACCGGATGTATTTTAAAAATAAAATATAAAAATGAATAAATCTAAAAAAATCAAAAAGTAAGGTCGACAAAGCTGCAGTTCGCATGAGATGAAAAAATTTGAAGACCTTCGGTTTTTTTTTTTGTTTTATTTTTTGATAAATTTGGCTAATTTTATTTTTAGAATAAATCAGCAAACGAGACTGAAATTTACACGATGAGAAAAAAAAATGAAATCAGTAAGACTAACTTCAATAGAATGACTTATTTTATACAGATTATGGAATCCTATCGACAAATGATGACAGTACTTACAAATTCCCTGATATCTACTAATCAGGTCTTTTTGTTTCATTCAAAGAACGATAAAATAATTTTACCTATCTCTAGGTCTTGTGAAGGATACGAAAAGTGGTCAATTTTAATCTGCATTGAACAAACTTGAAAACAGAATCTTCCTTCTGATAGATCAGCTGCCATACCACAGATAAAGAGTCAGCCTGCTTTATTATTTACTAATAGCAGGAGAAAAGAATAGGATAATGCATAACTTTCTCATAATGTGAAATACAAATAGTCTCGTCCAAGATTTTTTACCCTGGTCACCGTGTCCATATCGATGGTTGGTTAGTTGGGTTTGGGTTTTATGGCATATCAACCTTTAAGTTATTTAACGCCATATCCATTTTATCCATATAAACAGTTACATTTCAAAACAATTCGGTTTAGAATAAGTATATTATGTTCTTTACACTCAATTAAATGTCAATAAAAAAACCTATATCAAACAATTCAGTTTACCGTCAGTACACAATTTCAATATAAAACAGTTCACTTTCAAAAAATTCTGTTTAGCAAAAGTACAATGTTTAGTTCTTTTTAACACATACATTGGACCTTATAAAGAGCCAACACACCTGGCCAAAATCGACCCGAGAGTAATGGCAATCAAGGGGCACTCAGCATTCCACAAACCTTCAACATTACTGGGGCCTCATCATCAGTTTGTTTAGTGTCATAATCAGGACACACATTGGAAGAATCTTACCCCACTGCAGAGATGCTGTAATATAATGGCCGAGAGATTAATGGTCGGTTCATTACTTTGGGTTTAGTTAGGCTGAGAACCGTTCGGCTCAGCACATGGATTAGTTAGGTGCAACGTTGATGCAGGTGTTAACGCAGGCGCGCGCAGAGCGGATATATAACTCAGAGATGTCACAATAGCCCGAGAAGAGAAATGGGTGACGGACTGCGAATGACGTCACGCACCGGAAGCGCACGGAGGATTTTGGGAATTTGAAGAAAGTTAAAAGAGTTGAAACTAGACAGCGGACGAGACGGTCGACTTTCGGGTTCGCAACGGCGAGACGAATTTGCGCGCCATAGATGCAGCACGAGATAGGGGCCAGATGATAAAGACAGAATAGTAAGATCGTGTCTCTCTCTTTATGTCGAAACCTTTAACTCAAAAGTAATAAAAAGGTTTCGAACCTGAACAAAGAAGTCGTCACGTGTTTTCGAATTTCGAGATTCCTATGTTCTTTATATATACATGTTATCTAAATGAGTTATGGACAATCGATGTACATTTCCCAAATAGCCATATCATGGCTATAGTACAATGCTGTCAGAGAACGCTACTGCTCCAGCCGACTTGGCCGAATAATTGAACTAATGGTATGATTAGTAATTAAATAATAATCAGGACACACGTTGTGGTGGTGGTGGTGGGTCTTACCCCTCTGCAAAGAAACAATCAGTGTATTCGACAGCTCCAGTCACCTGGGCAACATATCGATAGTAAGTAAAGTTGGCGACCGTAGTTGAGGCCGACCAGAAGAATCCCTTTTCAATAGCTACAACACTGAGGTGTAAGGGATGGCCCAACACCTTCCCTGGATTGCTCCACTTTACCTTCTATACTTACCTCATATTGCTGAATGTTAAGCAAGGAGGTGTAAAGTAGCATTTTTAAAGTCTTTGGTATGACGCGACCTGAGATTGAACGCAGGTCTCCTGGACTATTGACGATCACTTTACCCCCTAATAGTGCAATATATATATATATATATATATATATATATATTGCACTATATATATATATATATATATATATATATATATATATATATATTGCACTATATATATTGCACTATCTATATTGCACTATATATATATATATATATATATATATATACTCAATTTAATATTACCGTAATGACCATGTCAGCATTCTCTTTGATAATAATTTGTGCATTAGACTGCCTGACGGACAGAAGGTATAGATTTTCTCAATATAAAATGTGGATTACTCGGCGATGAATCCAAACAATCTATTTTAAAATATTAGGAAGTTTATGATTAAATGATTTAATTACTTAAATGTGTTTAAAATAATCAAAGCAATATTGATATTGTTTTAAGGTATTATTGTATTCTTTTTTGAGAAAGTAATTTTTCAACGATAACATGGTTTCAAGTAAACGATGAAAATCATATGAAATCAGTTATACTTTTAGATAGCTATGTTTATACGAATACTTCGTGTACACCTATTTGATTATGAATATATAATCCTATTTGATGACCACCGTAGTTGCTGGGGCTGTAGAATATGACGGCTGCACTTCTGCGGAGGAAGAAACCCTCCCTCCTAACGAGAGTACGTTGTCCGTGAGTGACAACCTGTAGTGTTTCAGGGTCGGGATAATGTTGGTTAAGCAGTCTGTGACCCGGTTTACAAATTCATCAGGTGATTTGTAACACTCCACTGTGGCACTTACTGGGCTAGACAGGTGTTCGAAGTGGCCTGATCCGATCAATTGTACAGTTATAGTAGTTATATGATTGCCCCGACTGCATTTTCTTCAAATTTTTATTCTTGTAAACAAATACTCAACCTAATTTTACCTAAAAGGTGCTAGAAAGCAGTGCCTGTAGATTAATTTTGCTGAGATAGCAAGGGTTGAAACGTTTTAAACTGTTAGCAAATCATCATCATCATCATCATCATCATGTCGTGCCACTAGTATGGATATCCCTGACCCTCTCTCGCCACTTTTCCCAATCCTTCATCGCCTCTGGTAGGTCTTCAGGGCTATACCCCGTATCCTCACATAACTACTGTATGTATGTTCGAGCTGGTAATCCTGCTTTTGCTTGGCCATATGAGGGGGTCCATAGGAGTACACCACTTATGTGCTCGTCTCTGCTTCTCCAGCAGTGTTAGCAAATAATCGAATCAAATGAAATCAGATTATTATTATTAAATAGCAGTAACAAAACCATTAAATAAATTTAATTGTTATTTATAAATAGCAATATTTGAAACCATTTAACTTTCTGCAAACTAATGGATAATATTATATAGAATTAGAAATATGAATATAAATACTTGAAACCATTTGATAAATAGAATTATAACTCTTAAATAACACTACTTGAAACGTTTTAACTGATTGAAAACAAATGAATAATTTTAGTAGAATTATTAATATAAATAGCAATACTTGAAAACATATGTGAAATAGAATTATTAGTGCAAATTAGGAAAACATTTTACTGTATGCAAACAAAAGAGTATTAGTACGTCTAAAAAGAAACCTAAAAAGTATTCACTTTGAAATTATGTATATAAAGCTCTTCTAACAAATTGAGCACTCCGGTCTCTATTACCGTAAATGTAACCCCCACCTCCCCAAAAAATAATAATACATATATTAAAAACCCTCGCTTACCTTCAGGCTGCTGATTGCTTTAAGTTTATCTAATCAGGCTGACGTAAAGATATCCGACTTTCGGGCCCAGCTTAAGGGATTTCGCAGTCTGATGAGTTGTGATACAAATAAACTGTCTGTCTCTGAATGGCAACATATAAACAGTATTTGGCATTAAATAACCCAGAAAGTCTGATATGCTATAAAACATCACCAATCTCCGAGCTAAAGAAATGATCATTAGTAGTGTCGTATTTCTGGGTCTGGACGAGATTTCTCTGAAACAAAGATCTGATGAATAGTTGACAACCACTACTGACCCGGAGTCCAGTCTGCACGTCGCTTGGATGGGACATACTTCGACCGGCCGTGTTGATGGTACACAGATCAGGTTGGATGTGTTTTGGCTTCGATGGCCGTCGGTCGATGCCGTCTGATGTGGATCTCGTAAGCCGGCATTCATGTCACGCATGCTGAGACCGGCTCTGCTGGCGCTTCGGAAGCTGTCCCCCAAGCTTTAACTCTCTCCGGAGTGTATGGTTTATCACCTGGCGCATGACGCGCCGCTTTATAGGGAATGTCGACGGAGCCAAAGGCATTTGAGGGAATACTTGCTGTCTTATTCACTCTTTAAAAAATTCACACCTCTTGTGCGAACATTTTCGTTTCTTTCACGTGGGCTCTTGCCGTTGACTTTTTACTTCGGCACATAGATGGTCAAGAGGATCACTAGATTTGTTTGTGATAGTGCGAATTCGCCCAGTTCATTATTTTAGTAGTACAAGGTTATATTCTTTAAATAATTCCTACCTAATACAGCTGATTTTAAAACAAATCAACTTGACCCATTGACCTGATCTTAACTGATATTAATCCTCCGGATTAGAATGAACTTGAAAGTAATGCTGACCAAACGGTTATTTTACACTTTCCAGGGTTTCAGAATTTGGGTCTGACCATTGGATGCAGCCTTGTGTCATACGCAAGGCACACTTTTTGTCGTCAGTGGGAGTATCTTATTCGTCTTCCGAGAATGCAATCAGTTTTAGTTCGGTTATTTTGCTTAATGGATTATTTAATGACAAAGCAATCCTTGTAGAATAACAATAGTGATACTCATCATCATCATCATGTCTTGCCGCCGGCACGGGTATCCCTGACCCTCTCTCGCAACTTTTCCCTATCGTTCATCGCCTTGGGCAGGTCTTCAGGGCTACATCCCGTTTCCTTACAGAGCTACAGTATGTATGTTCGAGCTGGTCGTCCTGCTTTTGCTCGGCCATATGCGGGGTTCCATAGGAGTACATCACTTATGAGCTCGTCCTTGCTTCTTAAGCAGTGTCCTGCGTGTCTGTTTCGTCTAACATGGATAGTTTTCGTGATGGGAGGTAAGTGGCTATATAGTTGGTGTCTTGTGGGGTGCTGCCTTCAGGACTTGTTCAATATTGCACGCAACATTCTTGTGTAATTGCCGTCAAGCTTTTTCTCCAGCCGTTGTGTTAGCGTCCAAGTAGTGCATCCATATAGCAGTATCGACACGACTGCCGCTTGGAAGAACCCGTGCTTCATTTTATCGGTCAGGTCTGACTTCCATATGATCGATTGCTTATCAAAAGCTGTCCATGCCTTCGTTAGCCACGTCTTTTCCGGTTGATTAGACACTGCTTCCTAGGTAGGTGAATTTGTCTAACTGGTGAGGTAAGGTGGTTCATACCTTTACCAAGGGCATTAATCCAAAAGTTAACGTAACAGCACAACTGGAGTTCAAACTTGCTAACTCCGAGGCCGCAGTCTAGCACTAGCTCTTACGCTACAGGGGCTACCTACTGGATACAATCAGTTTACTCTAAGCTCTACCTGTAGGATGCTATTCAAAGATTAAAAAACTAAAAATTATTGATAAATACTTAATAATGTCATGTAAGTCTGTTTGAAATATATTTTTCTTTCAAAGGTATCATTGTTTTATTTTCCCTTTCCTTTCTATCATTAATTTTTATCGCCATTTTTATTCATTTTTCAATTCGATTATTGAATGCATGAAACTATAATACAGCAAAACTGTATATGACAGCGGGTGTTTAGGACGAGTAATACTGTTCGCACAATCCAATTTACAGAATAATGTATTTTCCTGTCCTTCTTTTAAGTCACTGACATTGTTGTGTAATCATTTGCATCCCCCTCAATAATAAACATATTTTAATACTCGACCAAACCAGATAAATCTCTGTCGGTGGAGCATAGAATACGTTGACTTGTTCCTTTGTAAAACAGTAAGAGCAACCCCAAAAAAGGGCGTGTTTTTGGTATGGTACTAAACTGTAGCTGGTCATGAAACTTCAGTTTCAAGGAGTCCAGAGTATCCCCTTTTTTGCCATTATTCCTAGGAACAGTGAGGTAGTACCCGTTATGGTCGCATAATGTTGGGAAATAGACGTTTTCGAAATAATCTATATTAGATCGGAATACTTGAAAGTATGTAAAATACAGATGGTTGACAATATGGGACAAGGTTAAAATCCCACGGTGCAGTCACAAACTGATGCACCGGAAGAGGGTGACCTGTGAACTGCACGACTGTTATTTCCGCTAGATGATGATCAAACATGCCATTCCAAAGACGGTGGAAGTTGCATATTCCATTTGCCAGTTATGGGGAAAGATTGCGTAGGTGAGCTTGGCTGACAATACGGGACAAGATTAAAATCCCACGGTGCTGCCACTAACTGATGCACTGGAAGAGGGTGACCTGTGAACTGCATGACAGTTATTTCCGCTAGATGATGGTCAAACATGCCATTCCAAAGACGGTTGAAGTTGGATATTCCGTTGGCCAGTTATGAAAAGAGATTGCGTGGGCGTAGAGGCCTGTCCATATCTCTGCGTGGGAGTTTGATTGTAATATAAGGCCGAGGAATTGAACGGAAGACAGTGAAAAATACTGCTGTTCACGCAAGCTTGTCCCGTCGTTACCCCGTGTGCGTTTCCTCTAACTTACACCGAAGGGTCCAGGCCTCATAGACGAACGATTCTAATACCTCTCCTGATTGCTCTTCCTTGACACAAGCGTCCGTCGAGAAAATAAATATATATTGTTATATATATTACGTGTTGTTGTTTGTTTGGCCTGAGCGAAAGGTAACAACTATAAGTGTTAGCAACCAAATAATTATTGAATAGAATAATTACGTTAAACTATAATCTTGTGCAAAAATAGTTGTAAAATCAGTACAATCGATGGAAAAAGTAATTTCACATCTATTGTGCAAGAGAATGACGGTTTTCAAAAACATTTTTCAAGCACTTCTCTATATACAAAAAAAAAAAGAAAAGATAATCAGAACCCTTTACACCGAAGCATCAATATTATCATGAAGAGATGCTTCTTGGATATATTTTACATGGATAGATTACATCAGCTTTTTCACAAGTCATCAAATGTACTGTATCATGTATTACTCAGTCTAAATCTGAAATGATTCTGTATATATATAGATCTATGTTTCTGAAGCAAATGCCGAAGACCGACAAATAGAAAACGTGCAATCATTTGGTCGAAAAATGTGATTAAAATATGTAATGAAATATTGTAAATAGGATTATATTTACAATAAACCAATCACAATTTATCAAATTTAGGAATTAGACATGTAAGAAGTTGAAATACCATTAAACAATACACAAAACAAAACCAAAGGATTGGTTTTGTTTGGTTTGATTTCATGGTATATCAAACATTTTAGGTCATTTAATGATAAATGCCGTCTTGATATATAGTAAATATATATCATAATTAAACACATTTTGTAACATACATTTTAAACAAGCCAGAGCTCTCTCTCTCTCTCTCTCTTTCTCTCTCTCTCTCTCTCTTTCTTTTTTAGCACACCATTAAATGGTTTCTATGAGTATTATATTACACTGATAATTTAACATCAGTAATTTTCTTTATACACATTTAAATAGATATACACATATGATTTGTAAGTCATCTATTGCTATTGTTTCTACTCATTCAATATTGATCATTTGTTTGTACTCAGTGAAGTGGCTACTAAAATTGCTATCAACACTAATTCTATTCAACAGTACTTATTCGTGTGCAATCAGCTCAGTGGATCCATGTTTTGCCATGTATCTCATATAACTCAATTAGAAATCAGTCATTTTTTTAAACAGCGTTTAAATGTCAAACAGTTCTATTTGACCAATAGATACGACTCTATCAGTGTTGTAAAGCGGTTCAAAGATGAAGGACAACGCTTCATTATAAAAATACATATCTTTTATTCTTTCAAATGGGGTTGAAGATTCTGTAGTGAGTGAGAGACAGATGGACACAGGGATAATGTAAGACACATTGCTATATTGACCCATATCCTCTTCTTTTGACTGAGATTATTCATGATTCCCACTTATACTTCTTCCGCTTCTCGGCCGGGGAATCTCAACTGGAGGCCATGTGAGCGCCTCTCTCTCCCCAACGGGGTTCTTTAAGTGACTTACACTGCCTCTGACAAGCAGGCATCTTCATAAATTATTTCCTAACGCCCATAACTTCCGATGGATCCCGTGACAGCTTCTGCTTATTTACTAGGTGCATCTATGATTTACGGCTCCGCTAAAGATCAATATCTAACACCAGGAGTTATATCTCAGGGTCAGATCGTACCTTGGAACAATGGCAATGATAGGGTACCACATTCCCCTAGATCCTCACCCTCAGATTGTTTTACCCTGAACACTCGTTATGATGTAGGGTATCTTACCCATCTGCAGAGATGTAATCAGTGTATTCTACCGCCATATCCGACTGCAGTTCCAACCAAAAGAGATAAATTCAAGTGTGTATTGGGGGATATGTTTAAATTTCTATTACCTGTTCAAAATGGCTTAATCAGAATCATTCTAAAAAGTTTTTGAAGATTAATGCTGTGAGCAGTCTTGAACTTTACGCCCCACAAAACTGCAGCTGTACGACTACCTACCACCCATTACGAATAATATCCAAGTTAGACAAACCAGGCATGCGTAACACTGCTGGAGATTTAAGGACGAACTAATAATCGATATACTCCAGTGGACCCTTCACATGGACGAGCAAAGTTAGGACAACCAGCAAGAATCTATATACAACAGCTCTGGAAAACCTCCCGGGAGCCATGGACGATAGAGACGAGTAGAGAGAGAGTGTTAGGGATATCCGTGCTAGCAGCGTGACAGCTTGCTTTATATTGGCTCATTGGTATAATAGCTCGAGTCTTTTCCGATGGTCCGGGAAACCGGAGTTCAATCATTACCCGGTCGAGTTATACTAAATACTTTTAAAAAAAAAGTGGTACTTGAAGCCACCTTGCTTAAAAGTCACCATTATAAGGAACGGATCAAGGGCAAGTTGAGCAATCCCGAAAAAGAAGTACTGCCCTTACCTACACGTCCAGGTTGGTCAACTTACTTTCTAAAAAAACTACTATCTAGATGGTACACGTATGATATCCTAATAGATTCTATCTGTTTAATACAGTTAAAATGATTTTTGAGAGAAACCTGGTCAATTTTCAATGCTTACACTGATAATTATTGATTTTTGTTTGTATGGGCAAATGTATGACTAAGGGAGATAACTCCAAGTGTACTCTTTCTAGTGTATGTCGCTAAACAGAATTCGTTGGTGAGGCTCCATTTCCGGTGTTCTGCAGCGTGCGGAACACCGGTCCATTGCCATTAATTCAAAGTCCACTGAAAAAGAGTGATAGAATCTTAAATATCTTTAAGAATCATACGTATCGGATAGCAATGTTTGTAACTGTTAGCGAAATAGTTTGAAGGGAATATGTACCTCAAACCATATGAATATGAACATTATAAGTTCCAAAAATTCACACTGAATTGTCCAGCAGGACACATAGTGTAACGACTATAAGCGTTGGTTCCCTAAGCTTCAAAGAGATAATCATCTGGAGGTTGCAGATACAATCCTGACTGCAGACAAGCAACGAAACAGGAATAATTAACACTTATTACCAGGATATGCTTAAAGGAATCAGATCAAGTGATTCCCCTGGATCAAATAAAGGACATGGTTCGATGTTCCGTGTAAACTCCCGAGAAAGAAACATGGACGGCTGGAGGTTATATCAGGCGAAATGTGAATATAACAATAAAGATGAAGACGATAGTCGGATAACCTGAATAAGAAAAAGGTTATGTACAAGTTGTTAGAATTAGATTAGAATACTTGAAACCATACCATAGTGTGCAAATTCTTATTATTAGATAAGAGTACTTGAAGCCAATACAAATGGGGGGAATTAAATTATTATGGGTCGAGAAAAAGTGCAATGTAAAAAATGCAAAGGAACACTGAAATAATAATTGTCAAAAACACAATTAGGAATGAGCACGAGCTAGTTTGACATGCCGTTAAAATTAAACCCATCCAATGTCATTGTAATTCTTTTGAATTTGATATTTCATTTTCTACAAATATTCGTATTAGATACTTTAGGCCAAAAAAAGAAATCTAAATATAACAGAGAAGTTCTCGTAACGCTGTGGCTAAGGTACTTCTCAAAGATATCGAAAAAAAGGGACTTCTATCTCCAGTCGTTTGGTTTGGTTTGGTTTGGTAGGTTTTATGGCATATCAACCTTTGTAGGTTATTTAATGCCAAATCCATTTTTATGTAAATAATCTGTTCTATTTGAAACAATTCAGTTTAGCATAAGTACACAACTTAATTGTCAAAAACACTTATACTTCAAACTATTCAAGCACTTATATGTAACAATTCAATTAAGTATAAATACATTTTTAATGTCGAAAAACAGTACTATTTCAAATAATTCAATTAAGCATAAGTATGCAGTTTAAATGTAAGTACGGTTTAATTGTCAAAAACATTTTTATTTCAAGCTATTGAGTTTAATCAAACAATTTAGTTTAGCATAAGCATGCTGTTAGTTCTGTTTAACCCATACATAGGGCCCTATCAGGTGCTACCACTCCGAGCAAGAGTGGACTGGGAGCGATGGCAATGAAGGGGAACTCCGTATTCCCCAAAGCTCCAACATTGCTGGAACCTCACCATCGGATTGTTTTGAGTCATATCCAGGACACTCGTGGGGGGGTCTTACCCCTCTGCAGAGAAGCAGTCAGTGTATTCTACAGTCCCAGCCGACTGGGCAGATCTCCAGTCGTATAATTGCGTTTACCTTTGGATGAATGACAAAATGAAAGATAAGAACCCCCTTATGAACGCCTGCAAAGGGTTAAATAACAAAACTAGTGTTCTTCAAAAGGGACATCAAAAAACCCACCCAAGTTGATATGCCAATTAACCCAAACTAAACGAAACAAACTTTTATAACCCTATGGTTGAAGCGTATACAACGGAAAACACAGTAATTAGATAGTCTTATTGTTAATATCTGAAGAAAAAAGTTCATCAATAGTAATATAGATGGTAAATTGAAAAAGTATACTGACTTCCCAATAAAATAATGCATATTATATAATAAAGGTCTCCTTTTTTTACAGTCAACAATAGTTTATTTTTCTTCTTCTTTTCATTCTCTACTATATTTATTTATTTATTTATTTATAAACAGTTGAAGAGAAATTATAAGAAAATAATTACTTCCTATTTTTACAAGTCTTTGATACAAGTTAGCCAGTCGGTTTTGAGAGGCTGTAGTATACACCGACTGCATCTCTGCAAAGGGATAAGACCCCACCAACGCATGTTCTGGATATGACATAATCTGATTGACAGGTTCCAGTAATGCTACAGATTTGAGGGATGCGGAGTACGCCTTTATTGCCATCGTTCCCACGTCCACTATAGACTGGTGTTGCTGCACCTGATACAGTCCTTTCTATGGGTCAAATAGAACTAAACCGTGTATTTATGCTAAACTGAATTGTTAAAAATTGAAATGTTTTTGTAAGCAAAACTGAAATGTTTGAAATAGAACGGAGATGGGTTTGGCATTATATAACCTACAATGGTTGTTGTGCCATAAAACCTAAACAAACCAAACCAAACTTTTACAAAACAATTAAACTTCAGTGTTACCTTCTCATTTATTGATTTTACATGAATATTTTAAACTCAAAACTAAACGTTTAGGAATAAAATGTTTGTCAAAATGCTTAAAAACGATGCTCCATTTATTGGATTTGATATATATATATATATATATATATATATATATATATATATATATATATATGTGTGTGTGTGTGTGTGTGTGTGTGTGTGTTTGTGTGTGTGTGTGTGTGTGTGTTTGTGTGTGTGTGTGGTAAGGAAGAGATACAGTGAAATAAAGAGTTAATTATTTATTAACTGATGTGGTACAATCCAACAAATATCATAAGTCTCGCGCTGTTGGTGTTACGTCCGAAGTTGGTCTTACTACTAACCGAGATCTGGCAGAACAATCGTGCTTAAGAAACACCACGTCTTTTATACCTCAACGATACTGGAAGTCACGTGGTACGAGGTACTATACAACAATATATATACGCTCCACCGTCGGTGTTAGTGCTTTAACGAATGAAATAACGGTTATCACTCGGGTAATGAAAATCTCAGCAAAAGAAGTGAGCACTTCGGTATCCGATAGCGAAAAACGTAAAAGGCGAAATTAAATACATTTGTGTTAAATTTCCGAACTGACGTTGAGTGATAGGTTAGCTTTCGGGTATGTCATCGGTCTTGGGGAAAGACAGGGGGATTTCGAACAGAGGTTAAAGCGTCTCGTGTGTCTAGCTACACCGATGAGTTATGATACAAAGAAACAGTATGTCTCTGGATTACAATATATATACTTTTGACTCTCTCTCTCTCTATCTCTATCTCCCTCTCTCCTTACTCATCCTTATCGACTATCGATCCAAGTAAACCCTCAGGTCAGCTCAGCTGGTTTTGTCCTCATAAATCTGATGTATGTAAATTTTTGTTAGTTTTCCAAAACTGATAGGTCCATGCGTAGTAGTTCATAAGAGACCATTCCTTATGCGTTATCCTTTACTTCTCTACCAGTGACCAGCATATCTTGAAAGGTTTTCGAAATGGGATATAAATGGTCGGTGAACTGATGTTTTGTAACTTTTTTTCTTCCAGGATTTGTTCAAAACGGTACGAAGAATCTTTATGTAGTTCCCTTCTAGCTTTTGTCCCAAAGTGTTTCTCTAGAGTCCAACAGGTGTAACCATTCAATAGTACTGACACAACTACGGGTTGCATGATTTTAAATTTTATTTTATCAGAATTCCAAAAAGCTGACGAACTATCCATGCCCTACTCATGTGAAGGTGAACATCACTTTCAGTTGAAGTATTTTTGCTACTGAAGTAATATGAATTGTTCCTTTAATTTCAATAAGGTTATATCATTATTAGTTACTTGTAGTTCAATACGTTCAGAATTTGGCCTGCGGTCTTCAGTCGAATTTTGTTATGAAGATTTCGCTGTATAATTTCCGTTTTATATGATTTAATTTTCAACTGAATTAAGTACATTGATATTGAAGAATATTATTTTGATTTAGTAAAACTTATATATATATATATATATATATATATATATATATATATATATATATATATATATATATATCCTGATTAATTATGCATTTATCAGTAGAAAGCGTTTAAACATTAAATCTCGATCTTATCGAAAGTAAGGTTACGTTTGATTTCGTAATAATTTATAAGATATCTGTATGAAAGCACGCACGCACGCACGCACTTACGTAATTACGTGTCCTGCTATTAAAACTAAATTGCATCCGATTGTGAGGCTACATTTCTAGAGTTCCCGGGACTGCAAACTCACAAATTCCTTTCCATTACTCTCATAACTAACAGTATTTGAGAAAGCTTAACTGAGTAGTGATTCAAGGCCATCAGTATTGGATTACAAGAAAAAATCAAACTCACAATCAAGCTTTCCTAATACAAGTATGGACATGTATATGGTTTTAAATGTTACTGTTTAATAAGAGTAATTTTATGCAATTATATGGATTTAATTAACTATTTTTTATCATTTGTTTTAAGATTTCAAGTAACGAATAATAAACTTTACAAAACAATTATAACTTCAAATAATAGGAGGTTCCAGTGGTGTAATGGTTATTGTCGTAAGAAATGGACTCGGCGACACGAGTTTAAATCCTGGACGAGACTGATTGCATGTCACATAGCACTAATACCTTTGGGAAAGGTATGAATCCAATTATTCTCCCTCCAGCTATCGGTAAATAGTAGGACAGACTAGGTTCTTCAGCCTTGGTGGGGAAACTAGTCTAGGAGAAGGAAAATTCTGGATTCAAACCTGTTAAACTCCGCTTAAAAGTTGACCTTGTGTCATATCCTGCCCAAGCGGAGGGGTTGGTAAATATATATAACTTCAAATAATATTTTTATGAAATGGTATTAAATAACGCAGGAAAGTTGATATGCCGTTAAATAAAGCAAATAGACAAACCAAATGTGATACACTCGGCGTATTGTTGTATAACGTGATATGGTAGGTCCATGATATAAAGAGACCGAGAATCTAATATTTGGGGAAGGTGTGAGAGAAGAAAAATTAAGAAGCAAAAGGCGGACAGAGAGGCTAGCGTAGGAGTAGCTGACCTCTGAGTGACTTAGACCAAGGTACTCGTTGTGGATCAGCCAGTCACAGGTGAATGACAAGAGTAATTAAGAATGACTAGGGTATTTCAAAATGACTAAAAAAAAAATGGATGTCCCAGGATTTCTGCGCAGGCGTGGATCTAGCAGAAAAGGATGTTCCTCTCTCCGCCACCAGGTGGAAGTTAGAGTATGATGGGTTTGAATCTACCGGACACGAAGAGGTAAAGACAAGAGTTCAGCTCCAGCTTCTAAAATTTAAAAACTTACGAAAATTACGACCCCCGTTTTGGGTGGAGCCGGAAAAGGGATCTCACTCTAGGTATGGACTGGTGAAGATGAAACCAGCGAACAAACACGCTAGAACTACAAGAAAACACTGGAAAAAAAATGCAGTTTTGTGCCTGCTCACTCACTCGCTCCCTCTCTCTCTCTATCTCTATCTCTCTCTCTCTCTCTCTTTTAAGACATGTTGTGCTCTTTGTCCAGCTAAAGCGCGTGACTCAGTTTTCATACTCTCTTCATTTCTCATAGCAGATTCTTAAAAAAATGAATAACGAATAAACTTTTGTTTTAGTGAACTAAGACAAAAGTTCGTGAGTTCGTCAACTTTTCCCACGACGGGGTAACAAGACAGACTGACTACTTAAGGCGTAGCGATACAACCATTAACCCGCTCGAGCACGTTGTGGTACAAGTGTACATTTAGAGTGTAACTTTACAACATCTCTTTTGTACCGTTATTGGACCGTTATGGTACAGTAGGCCTCATGAAGAAGTCGTTGCTACTGTCGTGTGATATCATATAGACATAATTAAATAAACTAAAGAGAATGTACAATTCCTAATGTTGTGTCGGTATTAACAACGAAGAACACGTATGTATATAAAAATATAAGATTATATTTTAATTTTCGGCGACGATACTCGTGTGGAGCAGAAAGCAATTGCAGAGAGTTCGCGCACACGGAGGAGCTGTCGGGAGACGGAGGAGCTGTCGAGAGACGGACGAGCCAGTGAACAACTGACTTTAGCCGAAATTCGGGAACTTACATAGTCTACAACTCTCACGTGACCTGCAGCAATTCCTCCTTTTCGTCAACCATGGTTATGCCCACATCTCACTTATTTACTTTTCATTGGTTATGATGTCTGCTTCCCATTGGCTTCTTGCCCAAGCCCGGTTCTGTGGGCGTACGCATCTGCCATTATCACCGAATTCAACGACGCCCACTGTTCAGGTGATTTTCCGATATCTTAGACTGGATGCGCCTGCTTTCAACATAACAACTGTGGTAATGCTGACATTTCGGCAATCACCTTGTTGATATAACCCTTGAGCGGATATAATCCTGTCAACATCCTAGGATACACAGCACCTGTGGACATGATGACATTTCGGTGATCACACCGGTGTTATCAATCTATATGTCAACAACATCCGCCGTATTCACACCCGCAGGTCACGTTAATATATTACACTAAAGAAATGTTACCCACCACGAAAAGATTGATATGAAAACTAAATATTATCAAAATATCTGAAATGAGAGCGTAAGTAGAATCAATATATTCTTTATTATGGAATCATATTGAATAAATAGTCTTAGATATATTCCAAAATTCAATAATAGCTATATAGCTAAGTTTGAGGGGCTTTCTACACAGGTGGTTAAGACAACCCCAAAAGAGGGGGCATTGTGTTGGTACTGTTTGGTGAATATGTGTTCCCACAATTTATGTTGTCCCATTATTGAAAAGCAAAAGAAGTAAAACAGCATAAAAAGACACGGACAAACGAACATTCAAAACAAATCAGTACAAACAAAATTAAATTCATATATCAACAAATACATAAAAAAGGATACATTGCAAAACATTACGAATATTCTACTATAGTCTGTTAAATATTTCTCGGTGTGTGTGTGTGTGAGTATGTAACTAACACGAATATTATGGTGCAAGAGCAAATATTAAAAGTGCCATGATAACTATAAAATGTAAGTTGACTAAGAACTGCATGCAAGGTATCAATATACAGAAATATAGCGATGTATTCTTGGAGGAACGTCTCTTCTACCATGTTGGTTGTTTGTCTCTCTCGGGGTTTGACGAAATTTCTGAGGCTGCGTAGGAGACTGGAACAAGTTTAACAAAAAAGGCAGAACAGGAAAGAAAAAAGTCGAATCCATGTTACGCGTATTGAGTTGTATCTTTACTAAGTGGTAACGTTAAGCTATTTCTGGAAGTCAAAATGAATAGACAGAGAGAGAGAGAGAGAGAGAGAGAGAGAGAGAGAGAGAGAGAGAGAGAGAGAGAGAGAGAGAGAGCTGTCTCTGAAGTCAAAATATGAGAGAATGAGTGATTGGAAGACGAGAGTATATAGGCAACCCTGGTCATGTGGTCGGCTCCAAATACGCGGGAAAAAATCAAAGATGCAGGCGTATTTGTGAGCCCAAATCACGTGATTTTCCTGACCAACAGGTTCTTGAGAATGATTAGTTTGTCGACGTCCACCATCTTTGTTTCGGGAACAAGTGGTATCACAGCCATTTTGAAATCTGGAACTATGGGGATTGTTGAATTCTCCCTTATTGTTATTAATCTTTGTTTACATTGATACGGAGTTGCTGCACCTTTTATAGTCGAGTCTATATACCAAATAGATAATTTTGTAACTTGTTAGAATTAAATTGTCATATCACATATTATATAACCCCGTCCAAAGGAATTTAATAATTACACCAAAATGTAGACCCGCATTTACAATATACAGAATTCTGTTAGCGCTAAACTTGAAATGATACCTGATGGTCTGACAAGTTTTTAAAATCGATCAGTCATAAACAAATAAAATGATAATCAGAGTTTACATTAATATATCCTACAGTGACGAAATGGTAATTTATTTGTCTGTTTCACCTCTTTGGGCACTTCTCATTTTAATGACTTCTCACATCAGCGTTTAAATATTTGCATAAAACAATTACACAATTAATACAACATATATATATATATATATATAGAGAGAGAGAGAGAGAGAGGGGGAGGGAGAGATGAAGGAGAAATGACGGATTGGAGGAACCCGATAAAATGTGAAAAATAAGTGTAAAAATGGATAAAGCAAAACACAGAGCACAGATTCAATTAGGTTTGGCCTTTATTTACCCAAAGACTAATTCAGATTGTTGATGATTACTCGTCTCTCTTTCGTTCTGCTGCTCCCTCTTTTTATCTATTTCCTCCTATGCCAACCGCTTCGGAATAACCAACATTCTGGAGAAGTCTTCGGAAAAATAAAGACTGAGAGATAAAAACATAGATAGATTGATATATATATATATATATATATAGAGAGAGAGAGAGAGAGAGAGAGAAACTGATATAGATAGATAGATAGATATATAGGAAGATAAAGAGAGAGAGAGAGAATGAGAGAAACTGATATAGATAGATAAATAGATTGACAGAGACAGAGACAGAGAATGAGAGAGTCTGATACATATATATATATATATATATATATATAGAGAGAGAGAGAGAGAGAGAAAGAGAAACAGAATAAGAGAAACTGATAGATAGATGGATAGAAATCACATTTTGTTAAGTCATTGATCCTTTAGTTACCTAAATACCCTCGTAAATTGTTTTCCTTATAATTATTTCAAAAATCGTCCAACTTAATCCTGATTCTTTTACATTACTGTTGTTTTTGATGTGATTAGATAATTTGTTCTAGAGTACATTATTCGTTTAACTAAAATATCCAATTGTCCAATCTACTCAGTTGTTGAAATCTCTCTTGTCAGTAAATTTTCACTTCGAGGAAAAAAAAGTATGAAAAAAATGTCTACCATAATTAAAAATTTCTTTAATCATTTTTTAAAGATTTAATTAGATCATTTCTCGTTTCGTTTTTCTTTTGACTTTTGGTGTCAATCCTAATTTCCATTATCTCCTCTAATACATATTTACCCAACCCCTCCGCTCGGGCAGGATATTTCACAAGGTCAAATTTTAAGCGAAGTTTAACAGCTTTGAATTCAGAGGTTTCCTTCTCATAGACTAGTTGCCTCACCAAGGCTGAAGGACCTAGTCTGTCCTACTATTTACCCAAAGCTGGAAGGAGAATTATAGGATTCATACCTTTCCTAAGTGTAGTAATGTGAAATGCAATTAACCTGCTCCAGGATTTGAACTCGTGTCACCGTGTCAATTTACTACGACGATAACCATTGCACTAGGGGCACCTCTACTCCTCCTATAACTGTAATCTTTTACACGTTTTATTATTCTTGTCATAACTCTTTTTATGCCTTCCAATCTGAATATTATACTCGAATTTTCATGTCTTGACACTGGATTCTAAGATAGGGTACAATATTCTATAACAATCATTAGGATTTTATATTTTTAAAACGTTTGCCTGAATTAAAATAAAGTCAGACCTGACTGATAAAATGAAACGCAATTTCTTCCAAGCAGCGGTCGTATCGATACTGCTATATGGATGCACTACATGGACACTAACTAAACGCATAGAAAAGAAGCTTGACAGCAACTACAAAGAATGCTGCGAGCAATTTTGTACAAGTCCTGGAGGCAACACCCCAGAAAGCTGCTGCTGCACGGCCAACTTCCTCCCATCACGAATACTATCAATGTTAGACGAACAATACATGCAGTACACTGCTGGAGATGCAGGGACGAGCTCATAAGTGATGTTCTCCTATGGACCCCTTCATATGGCCGAGCAAAAGCAGGGTGACCTGCTCAAACGTAGATACAGCAGCTTAGTGAGGATACGGGATGTGGCCCTGAAGACATACCAGAAGTGATGAATGATAGGGAGGAGTATCGAGAGAGGGTCAGGGATATTCGTACTAGTGGCTCGACAAGATGATGATCATATTTACCAACCCCTCCGCTCGGGCAGTATATGACACACGGTCAATTTTTAAGCGGAGTTTAAGAGGTTTGAATTTAGAGTTTTCCTTCTCCTAGACTAGTTGCCTCACCAAGGCTGAAGAATCCAGTCTGTCCTACTATTTACCCATAGCTGGAGGGAGAATAATTGGATTCATACCTTTCCCAAGAGTATTAGTGCGATGTGAAATGTAATCGTTCTCGTCCAGGATTTGAACTCGTATCACCGTGTCCATTTCCTATGACGATAATCATTACACCACGGGCATCTCCATCAATTTTTGTTTTCAACCAACCCCTCCGCTTGGGCAGGATATGATACAAGGTCAATTTTTTAAGCGGAGTTTAACAGGTTTGAATTCAGAGTTTGCCTTCTCCTAGACTAGTTGCCTCACCAAGGCTGAAGAATCTAGTCAGCCCTACTATTTACCCATAGCTGGAGGGAGAATATTTGGATTCATACCTTTCCCAAGGGTATTAGTGCTATGTGAAATGCAATCAGTCTCGTCCAGGTTTTGAACACGTGTGGCCGTGTCCATGCCCTACGACGATAAACATTACATCACGGGCACCTCCTGACAAGATGATAATGATGAAATAATTTTAATCATCCATGCAATCATTCTATTTATCCTCAATACACTTTAGGAAATATGTTTATCAGCTTTGATTGTATCATTAAAGCTACCTCCTTGGTCAAATTCCCTATTTTCTATTCCTGGTTTTCTTCGTTGCTTAATACTTATTGAACTCTTAATTTTTGAATCCTATATCTAATACTATTCATTGTTCAGTATCCCATCATGACAATTTATTTATATATATCTGTATTGTTTCTTTTGGTAATGGTTTTATACGTAATTTGACATGAACGACAAATCGCTTTAACTCTGATTTTGTATCATTAGCAAAATCCTTTACGAATATCAAATCAATCCAGGGTCTAGTACTGATCCCTTAGAAATAATACATATGTCTATATATTATCGATCATCGAACGATTTAGGATAGAAATCTTTAAGAAAACTTAAACTTTCATGCAAGAATTCACTGGAGGTTTCCTAATAATTCGCAGATGATTAAAAGGAACATATATATATATATATATATATATATATATATATATATAAGTGTGTGCGTGTTTGTGTAAAATTTCAAGTTGAATGAGTTTTGTTAGTGTTTAATATTTCATAATGATCGTAAATCTAACACATTTGAGAAAATTGCTGTAAGTGACTTTTTTTTCAATTTTTATCCAAATTAAGAAAAAAAAAAAAAAAAAGAAAAACTATGAAAAATTGTTTTTTAATATTTTCAGTATGAAGACGCTTAATTTGGAATTTCAACAATTTTTGTTACATCTTCCTTGAAAATTTTTCTCTTATTAAATTAAATGAAAAAAGTCGACTTTTCCATCTATATTTTGATTTTCCCACCAAAAATGTTCTGTGTCCAGAGTTGGGTGTGGAAGTTGGATCATTAAGCCGTTGCCCGCCAGCAGAGAAGCAATTAAAAATAAGAGTGACTTTCTGAAATTTTGAAAATTTGGTTATATTTGGCGCGATGAATATTCTGCCGTAAAATCGCAAAAGAAAAAAAAATAGTAACAGAAAGAGAGAAGGAAAAGGAAAAGAAATAAGTGTTTACATGTATTTATTCGTGTTTCCAAAAGTCTTATTATTAACATAGTTCGTAATTTTTTGTACTTAGTTAAAAATTCATAATACTATGATTTTTATACAGTTTCACACACATATACGCTCACGCACACTCATAAACATGAACACACACACAAACACACACGCGCGCACAAACTGTCTTGAACACATTCACAAACATACTCGAACACGCACACGCACGCACACACACACACACACACACACATACACACACACACATTTAAATATATACTCGTTCACGGTTACTCTTGAAAATATACGCACACTCTTGAACTTAAACACTCATGAATACACACACAAATATTTATTAAAACGCACACGCACGCACTCCTTAGCATATATATTATTGAACTTACACATTTTCTTGAATGCAGTAGCAATTATACTTTAAAACGTACACACTTAGACACTTACTTACATACAGCCACTCTTGCTGACCAAATAAATGAGTTAGTATCTAAGAGTAGGCAGGATAGCAGATTTCTACTGTGTCATCTACCACTTGACCCTGATTAATCCCCTAACATTTTGACTCTTATTTTACAATGCCGAAGAAAAGGTAACAATTGAGAAAAATCAATCTATGTTTTATTCTATGTTTTTCTGTAAATGTCACGTGAACGAAAAGTTGATCACGTGAATCTACCTCATAATAAATGGAAGCCCGATTAAATTTATTTTCACAATTCCAACTGAACATTGTGTAAAAAGCATGAAACTCATGGTAAGAGCCTTAAAGTGTCCATCATTCTAATATTTGCTGGTTTTATATCAGCTGCTGTCAAACCATCGAGTACACTTTTTAAAAGACATTTCTGTATATATATATATATATATATATATATATATATATATATATATATATATCATCCGAAGAAAATAGTCTAAGATTAGACTATTAAATAATAATCCGATGAGAATAGTAATGGCCAATTGAGTGCTCAGAATCGCCGGTTATCGAATGTATAATTAATTTACGATTAAAAATACATCGAAACTCACGTGCTGAGGAAAAACGTTTCTATCAAATAAAACGAAAAAATTCAATTTCTCGTTCCATGATATATTTTTCTTACCCATATAAAAAGACCTCTTTCAGATGGACGAAATACAGTTATATATTTAAATGTAGTGTAGAAAGATTTACATTGCTTCCGGAAAAAGGAGATTTAAAATTAAAAAAACAACAACATTTTTTTAATTTAAAAAATAAATTTAATCATGGAAATATCATTATGTTTTAATAACTATAATATCTATGCATTTTTTTCTTTTTTTAATAAACCCGTAAGCTATAATTCAAAATATTACTGAATTTTTCAAAACACTGAATACAAAAAATATTAGTTGTAACTCAATAATCAGTTAAATGAAATATGAATAAAAATAAATTCTTAATTTCTTTTAATTATTGTATATCATAAAGATTAAAAAGATATAATACAGAGATAATATTAATTTAACCCAAACTCATTAAGAAACATATCAATATTTAGAATTATATTGTAAATCTCTTACCATGTGGTAACGTTAAATATATTCATCATATTTACAATACAAAATCGTATTATACTCAGAATTCATTTCTATGCCTACAATTATACTATTGATTCTTCCCCGTGTTTAGTAAATTTCTATCTTTATATTTATATATTCATATTTTTTTATCAAAGTATAAGTTATACCTACCATGTATACTGTTTGTATTAAGATTATTTAATGATTTTCCAATTTAAAATAGGTGTTAAGCCAGAATATTTTAATAACTGTGGTATTTAGAAAGGATTATTTGATTTTATAATGTTGGGATTTCAATGATTGAACGTGGTTGTAATATCGACATTTCTAGTTTAAAATTAGTAATACCTAAGTCATGCTCTCCATTAGTATTAGTTTCTTTTGTAGAAATGTTAGCTTGATATATATTATTTAGGTTACATCTATTCCCTGAGAGGTGGGGTATTCATTATTTCTATTTACAAATACAAGACTGTTTTAAGTTGTCATTGTTATTCAAATATAGTTTTTCTATTGATTTTTTGTTGGGGGTTAAAAATTGTTTTAGAGATATCATTAGTAAAACAATCATACATTTTTACATTATTACTAACATCAAACGGACGACATTTCCACACTAGACGGAACCTCTCTGAAACTGGTTGACAAATTCACCTACCTAGGTAGCAGTGTCTCATCAACCGAAAAAGACATCGACACGTGGCTAACAAAGGCATGGACAGCTATCGATAGGCTATCGATCATATGGAAATCAGATAAAATGAAACACAGTTTCTTCCAGACAGTAGTCGTTCCGATACTGCTGTATGGATTCACTACTTAGACGCTAACTAACGGCCGGAGAAGAAGGTGGACGGCAATTACACGAGAATGCTGCGAGCAATATGGAACCAGTCCTGGCGGCAACACCCCAGGAGGCACCAACTATACGGCCACCTGCCTCCCATCACGAAAACTATTCAAGTTAGACGAACCGAACTGCCGGACATTGCTGGAGAAGCAATGACGAGCTCATAAGTGATGTATTCCTATGGACCCCTACATATGGCCGATCAAAAGCAGGACGACCAGCTCGAACATACAGCATCTATGTGAGGATACGGGATGTAGCCCTGAAGACCTGCCAGAGGCGATGAACGATAAGGAGAAGTGCTCGAGAGGGTCTGGATATCCGTGCTAGCGGCACGACATGATATATATATATATATATATATAATATATAATATATGGGGGGGTATATATGTGTGTGCGTGCGTGCACACGCGTGTGTCTGTCTGTGTGCCTGTCTATGCGGTACAGTTCTAATGCATTTGAATAAAAAAAAAACAGTTTGATATGAACCATTTGTTTCTGAAATGGCTTTGGATAGTGGCAATTCAACTCTTTCTGAGTTCTTTAATACTGAGACTTAATTCGAATTATACAAAAATATTCATAATGTAGAAATTTAATTAATATATTTATGAGTATATTTGTGTTGAGCTATAGTGGTAAACAGTTAGGGCAATAGTTAAGTATTTTTAACTGGAACAGACATTTGTTTCCAATAATTCTTTTTGCATACTAATAATTTACAAAAAGATCTATTTGCGTCAGAGATGAGACCCTTATAGTTGCAACAACTCTAAACAGTAGATATCAGTCAATAATCTAGAGACTGCTTCCTACCTCCGGTAACTCTTGCACCTCGCTGTGTGAATAACAACAAACTGTCCGTCATTTTTGCGGTCGTCGATAGAATTGTTGAGGAGTTTGTCAGTTACTGGCAGTTACTGGCTGCGCAACTAGTAATGATCTTAATTTAGTGGATTGTAAAACCAATCTCTATAGGAGGTGCCCGTGGTGTAATCGTTATCGTCGTAGGAAATGGACACGGCGATTCGAGTTCAAATCCTGGACGAGACTGATTGCATTTCACATAGCACTAATACCCTTGGGAAAGGTATGAATCCAATTATTCTCCCTCCAGCTATGGGTAAATAGTAGGTTCTTCAGCCTTGGTGAGGCAACTAGTCTAGGAGAAGGAAAACTCTGAATTAAAACCTGTTAAACTCCGCTTAAAAATTGACCTTGTGTCATATCCTGCCCGAGCGGAGGGGTTGGGTAAATAGGGTAAAACCAATCTCTATTTGCGGTACGCAAGGATTTGTCAAAGAGTAGAACTTTCCTTCAGATTAGAAAATACTTGTTACGGTTTTCCTGTTTTTGAGACAGTTATTGATGGTATTTATAATAAACACAGGAAAGTGAATGGAATATATCTGTAAGCCTGCGTTTGCATTTATGCTTTCCGATCTCATCTGGGTGCCATCTTCTCCACTCATCTTTATACCTACATGTACAACACCACAAACCTACGGGTATAATGACAAACAAAGGGTAAATGCACCATCTCAGCAACTGAAGAATTTTAATGCAATACACGAATTAATATCGAACGCTAATAATTCTTGATGTTAATATTTTGTTTGTTCACTGTTTAATGGTTTACAGTATGGTAAATTATTTGGTTTAATGAAGATATCAACCGTTGATGCTTATTTAATGCCATATATATATATATATATATATATATATATATATATATATATATATATATATATATATATATATATATATATAATATTATTCGGTCCAGTTTAAACCAGAGTTAGGAGTAATTCCTTCAGGACAAGAAAATCATTCAGGAGCTGGACATAAATTTATAATCCTAATATATATATATATATATATATATATATATATATATATATATATATATATATATATTATTTTCTAGTTCATGGTTTGAACGTAAGTTTTAAAACGAGTAAGGACTAATTTGTTGGCACTTTGTAAAATGGTTTCACCTGTTGCTATTTAAAACAAATATTTGTATTTGTACACACTTAAAGAGTTCCATGTATTACAAACGATTCAATAGTTATATTTGACCAATAGATGGGACCTTACAGTTACTTCTACTGCTGGTCAAAGTGGTCATAGCAACAAGGAGTATTCCACATTTTCTCCAACCAGAGAAGTGCTAATTTTGCATTAGATGCATTATAGTACCATATCCAGGTCACTAATTGGAGGTGTCAGACCCCTCTGCAGAAATGTAGTCAGCGTGTTCTACTGCCACATCCGACTGGGCAAGAAATGAATGAAACGTTTTCTACAAAAGATGATTCCATGAAAAAAATAATTGAGCTTAAATATTTATTTACCAAGAGAGGAAGACAATGAATGAAGCGATGATTTTCTTTAAAATACGATATGTGTTCAAAAACTATCGAGATTGAATCCGTAATCCCGAAGAGAGAAATGAAGAACCAACGAAACATTAATTTTCTTCAAAATGCGAGTTGTGTTTTAAAATATTTAGGTTTCATCAATCAGTATAACTGGGGACAATGAATGAAATTTTCTTCAAAATCTTTGTTCTTTTTCGAGAAAATTCCCCCCTATAATCAACTCAAAACCAGTAAATGATTTTGTGATTGAGTCAGGATTTATCTTAGTGATATTCTAACATTCTTCATGATAATAATTTTTGATCTGAGTGAGCAGCATACATATATTTGCAAAGAACAAACCTGTTTTTGTGTATATAATCACTTGAAAAATTCACATATTTTATTTGACATTTTTAGCTTTACTTTGCACAGGTGAAAATATATAGATGATAATAATAATAATAATAATAATAATAATAATAATAATAATAATAATAATAATAATAATAATAATAATAATGAAAAAATCTGAAAGAAAGTGAAAAGAAAGATAAGTACCTCGACCTTGCTAGAGAATTGAAAAAGCTGTGGAACGTGAAAGTAACGATTGTGCCAATTGTGATTGGTGACTTAGGCACAATAACTAAAGGATTATTAAAAGGCCTGGAAGACTTGGAAGTTGGCGGACGGGTAGAGACTATCCAAACGACAGCATTGCTAAGAACGGCCTGAATCCTGAGAATAGTTCTGGAGATTTGAGGAGACTTGCTGTCACTCAAACACCGGTGAAAAACCATCAGCTAACACTGATGTGAAAAACTCTAAAGTAAATAATAATAATAATAATAATAATAATAATAATAATAATAATTAGAAGAAGAAGAAGAAGAAGAAGAAGAAGAAGAAGAAGAAGAAGAAGAAGAAGGCCATATGACATAACTTGTGATAGTCAACCAAAAAAAGAGGTCCTGCCGAATTGTTGATTGCAGTTTCGGCAGACAACTGAGGTAAAATAAAGATTTAAAAAAAGAAAAGAGATAAATATCTTGACCTTGATTGAGAACTGAAAAAAACTATGAAACATGAAAGAGACGGTAATACTAATTGTAGTCAGTGTGCTTGGAACACTCCCCAAAAGATTGGTAAAGGGCCAGGAAAAGTTTGGAAATAAGAGGAGACCATCCAAACTAAAGCATTGCTGACATGGCTAGAATACCAAGAAGGGTCCTGGCGACTTGGGGAGACTTGTTGTCACTCAAACTCCAGTGAAAACCATCAGTTAACTTTGCGCGTGATAGCTGAAAGAACTTTGGAGCATGAAAGTGACGATGATACCAATAACTAACGTTGGTGTGAAAAACTCTCAAAAGAGTAAAATAATAATGCAAAAAAGAAGACGTGAATTTTTCGTGGTATTAAAGAGATTCGCTTGTGATCGACAGTGACCGCACCTAGGTAATCACGCATGGCCTTAAGTTAGTATCACAGTGTGCCAACAGATGGCGCAAAAGCCAATCACATCGCTCGCCCTGATTTAGCACTATGTTTTGTACAGTTCGTGCCAAACGCACCCAAGCCGCGCCCAAGTATATCCTTCCCGTGTGATTAACTGAGCGGGCATGCTGAGCAAACTTGAGACTGAAAAAAAAACTTTCTTCAAGGTTATTGAGTTTCTTGGTTCATAAAGTTGAAGATACAGGGAGTTTTTCGCGAACTATTTTACTATTTTATTATTTCGGATTTTTACAGATTTTACCGAATTCTAATGTGCGCGTGCACACACACACACACACACACACACACACGTGCGCGTACAAATCGTTTTCAAAAAGTATCGAGACTGGAGATGTCTTCACCTAGAGAGAAATTATCAAGGAAATAAATATTTTTTTTCCAAAACAAGAAGTGTATTAAAAAGAACCGTGATTGAAGGTGTAATTAGCGGGTTTATTGGTGAAATGGTCTGGAAGACCGGGGTGTAATCCCAGTCATACCAAAGACTAAAAAAACGGTACTTGATGCTGCCTTGCTTAACACTCTGCATTATAAAGTAAAGATCAAGGGTAAAATGGAGCAATCTATGGAATGATCAGCGCCCTTCCTTACACCTCGATATAGTAGCTATTGAAAAGGGAGCCTTCGGGTCACCCTCGACTCAGGTCAGCAACTTTACTCATAAGGAATTGTTATTTTGGCAGCAAGGGTGGATTTTTAGTTATTTATTTACCATTTAACCTAAAGTTTTTCGAAAAAAAAATATCAGAAAACAATTCATCATATGTTTAATTCAATAATGTCCTGTTTATATCTCACCTACCAAAGGGGAGACGCTGGCCCCGTACCTCTTTATCATTTGTCAAGACTACGTACTTAGAACATCGATTGACAAAATCAGAGAGAATGGCTTCGAGCTGACGAAGAAAAGAAGCAGAAGGTACCCCGCAAAAACAATTACCGACGCCGACTACGCCGATGACATAGCGATACTGGCAAATACACCCGACCAAGCCGAAACACTACTGCATAGTTTGGAACGAGCAGCCGTAGGCATAGGCCTCTATGTTAATGCACACAAAACGGAATATATGTTATAATCAAACGGGGGACATCTCCACTCTAAACGGAACCCCTCTTAATCTAGTAGACAAATTCACTTACCTAGGAAGCAGTGTCGCATCAACCGAAAAGGACATCGACAAGAGGTTATCAAAAGCATGGACAGCTATCAATAGGCTATCGACTATATGGAAATCAGACCTGACTGATAAAATGAAACGCACTTTCTTCCAGGCAGCGGTCACATCGATACTGTTATACGGGTGCACTACATGGACTCTAACAAAACGGCTGGAGAAGAAGCTAGACGGCAATTACACAAGAATGCTGCAAGCAATCTTGAACAAGTCCTGGCGGCTACACCCTACAAGACACCAACTGTACGGCCACCTGCCTCCTACCACGAAAACTATTCAAGTTAGACAAACCAGACATGCAGGACACTGCTGGAGAAGCAGGGACGAACTCATAAGAGATGTACTCTTATGGACCCCCACACATGGCCGTGCAAAAGCAGGACGACCAGCTTGAACATATATTCAGCAGCTATGTGAGGATACGGTATGTTGTCGTGAAGACCTGCCTAGGGCGATGAACGATAGGGAGGAGTGGCGAGAGAGGGTCAGGGATATCCATGCTACCAGCACGACATGATGATGATGATGAGGTTGGATAAATTACAAATGTTGTGTTCTCAAGTATCCATCTTGTTGTTTCCTACTAGTATTTTTTCTGTAAAGAATCAATCATTGGTTTCAGGAGATTACTCTCCCTTTACATATCAGCGTTTCTTTAGATGCGACACAAGGCTGTATGAATGGGGCACCAATGACATTCGAATTGACTCATTTAAGTTTGCTACTTTAGCAAGCTAACCATTACACCATCCGGCAAAAGGGAAGATTCTTAATCGTTTCCTCCCCCCAAAGCTCCAATAATAGCGTTTTATATCTATTGATACCCTAACACCACATCAACAGATAGAAAAAACAAACCAGACAAATTCATATAAAAAATCAGATATTTAATCAGTCGGCTGTCGCTGAAGAATACACTGACAGCAGCACTGCATAAATGTAAGATCCTGCCACTGTTGAGTGTCTTGGATATGGCATTACAAATCTGATGGTGAGGTTCCAGTAATGCAGGGGCATAGGGGAATGCAGAGCGACACTTTATTTCCATCGCTCCTAACTCCTCCCTGGCCCAGAGTAGTAGCACCTGAAAAGTCTGATTTCTGGCTCAAATAGAACTGTTCTCATTTAAACTGGGTGAAAAAATGATTTTGCTAAATTAAATAGTTAAAAATAGAACTGTCTCATGTATTAAATGTGTATAAACAAATAACTGATTTTAATTGAATTGTTAGTAATACATAGCAATATTTGGAACTATTTCGTTTTGCTGACTTATATTTACAAATAATATATATACAATATATATGTACATACCGGGTTTGGAATTAACTTACCTGAAATGGTTGGTATGTCATAAAAACCAAACCAAACCTAACCAAACCAATATGTTCATATAATGATGTAAAAAATGTCCAAAAATTTACAAATAATATATATGTACATACCGGATTTGGAATCAAATTCCCTGAAAGGGTTGGTATGTCTTAAAACCAAAACAAACCTAACCAAACCAATAGGTACATATAATAATGTAATAAATGTTCAAAAATTTACAAATAATATATATGCAATATATATGTACATACCGGATTTGGAATTAACTTACCTGAAATGGTTGGTATGTCATAAAAACCAAACCAAACCTAACCAAACCAATAGGTACATATAATAATGTAATAAATGTCCAAAAATTTACAAATAATATATATGTAATATATATGTACATATCGGATTTGGAATTGAATTACCTCCAATGGTAGGTATGTCATTAAACCAAACCAAACCTAACCAAACCAACAGGTACTTATAATGATGTAATAAATGTCCAAAAATTTACATTATGTTCCAAAGCAAATAGATTACGCATATTGCTCCATTAACAAGCAGAGCTTGAAAGGGATACAAAGTAGTGCAATGTAAATATCTCACCGTCTAATTACTTCACGAGGAGTTGAAAATAACGTCATCGTTTTATTCAAGAAAGAAAAAGAAAAATCGTGTCCAATATTTCGCCCAAATGGCGCCGACAAAAAAAGAACTCATTTTCTTAGTTCATCGAACGGAGGCAAACAAAAAGAAGAAAAATTTAGGGGTTAAATTCTCACGTGAGCCACGAAAACTTGACATAACCCCAATCTGGGGAACACAATTTACATTGTCTCCCTCAACGGTATTAATCACGAACAAAATGAAAAAAAAAAATAATCCGACTTTGATCTTCTTCAAAATTCGTGGTATGTTCTAAAACTACCAAGACTGAAGCTCTATTAATCATGAGAAAAATAAACAATGAATGGAACCTCAATTTTCTTCAAAATAAGAAATGGATTCAAAATATATTTCAACTGAAGTTCTATTTACCAAAACGGAAAGATCAATAATTTCAAATTTCGAGAGCGTGGAGCTTTATTTATCCAGGCAGAAATTAGCAATGAATGTAAAATAATTTTCTTCGGAATAACTCTCGTTTGAAGTCAGTATATTTATTCCCTCGTGTTTTCGATTGGTTGAAGCAACTCTCAAACTTTTCTTTTAGTACGGTGCAAAACTACATCGCCATATTTCTTTTGGTGTCCGCTATGTCCTGAATGAATTTTCACTTTAACTTTAGGTATTGTCACGCCGCCATATGACCAGTGAGCTTGCAGGGTGCTGTTCGTTCCCGCCAAGTCCAGCAGTTAATGCAGGGCACAGACGTTGGCTGTGGTCTGCCGAACCCTATTTAGTGTCACAGATACCACCAACTCCTAAGCGGAACCACATTTTAAAGCCACTAGGCTAGTTATAGGTGAATTAGTATGAGTCAACACTGCTAACTGGCGAGCTTTCCCCATCAAATACAAGGTCTTCGACAACTACAATTATTCCACTATAAAAATAGGACTCCGAACTGCCGTGTTTGAGTTAACAAGATTATTAACAATATTCTTTTATTGCATAAAAGAAAGAAACAAAGAAAACAAAACAATTCAGGTAAAAGTCAGGAGTGAGAAAGTCTTTCTGTATCTCGGAGGAGCCTCCACTAAAATATCCGTATCCTGGACTAAGCCCACATAAAATATCTTTCTCCTCGGACGAGCCCGGCATAAAATATCTGTTAATGGCGGAAGCTGAGAAGGTAGAGCTCGTGCTTCAAATCTCAAGTTTATCATTTCAGTATGACTGAAGAAAAATAAAGTTGAATATACTTCAATTGTATGTTCACTTACTTGAGATCCTGTGGAATTTATTCTCTTCTCTTTTTCCTCTCGTTATTGGGTTTCCATACCTCGTTGGGAGAAGGATACACGTCTTATTTCAGGTAAGACCAAGATCAATAATTGCCTCTTTCCTCGTGGACAAGTCTTTCCTTTGGGTATTCGTTTAACGAGGATTATCATACCTCGGAGAGCTGAGTTCATTCAAAGGATAAACTTCTTTTCTCTGCGTTCTCTGCGCGGCATTATTTGGAATTTGGATTTCTTTCGTATCCCAAATTATGTTCTTGGTTTTTCAACGAACAAAGGCAACTCCTCATGCGTCTTCATCCTTTGAGGAATAAATAGTAACTCATTATGCGTCCTCACCCGGTGATGAATGAACGGCAGCTAACTAGTTTCGGTAGTTTCAAAATCCACCACGTGCTGGCCCAATTTGTCGGTTTCTTTCTCAGTAAAAATCATAGTCAGAGACTTACCTCTCCGCCGCTGACACATACAAGACTCACTAAATAAGTTTCCAGACTTTTTTCGTATTGACACTTTTATTGATAGTGCATACATGAAACTCTAGTCCCCTTCGAAGTAATCTCCTCTGGCTGCAATGCACCTGTTGTACCGTTCCAACAACTTCTCGAAGGCCCCATGGAAGTCCACTTATGTGAGTCTGTCAATGACTTTCATCCCAGCCGCTTTCATCTCCTCAATTGTCTCATAACGACAGCTTAGGGAATAAGAAAAAGTCACAGAGAGCAAGGTCTGGACTATAGGGAGGGTGAGGAACTGTCTTGATGCCCATCTTGGTCAAATAGTCTTTGACAAGGATGGAGTTGTGGACTGCTGCATTGCCCTGCTGGAAATGCCACTGACCCGATTTGAAGAGCACTGGCCTTTTCCGACAGAATCTATTCCTGAACTCCCTTAAAACCTCAGCATACTAATCCTAACCTTAACCCTGTGGCCAATCAACTCTGGTGTATTGACTTCCTTACTCCCCCTACATCTCTGATCATCCCTAACAGACTCCCTGCCTTCCTTGAATCTCATATTCCACTCAAAAACGGATGCAAAATTCATGCAAGATGGTCGAAAAACAGTCTGAAGCATTCCATACGTTTCTGTGGTATATTTTTCAAGTTTAAAACAGAATTTTATTGCATATCGTTCTACTTAAATGTCCTCACGTCCAGATTGCATTTTTGAAATTCATCAGCTGTGACAATATGGCTTTAGTAGACTGTATTCCAATTTCTCCTGTAGAAGTTCATTTGAACCTGAAATCATGAAGATTGGTCAGTCATCTAATAAGATATATAAAAATAACATACTAAATTGTCAAGAGTCTACGACAATTTTAAATGTCTGTACAAAAAAGGTCTGGAAACCTACTGAATGAACCACGTACATGGCTAATAGAGAGTGGGGTCCTCCCAAGCCTATCACACCTTGTAGTGTTAGAGAGGGTGGGAGAGAGAGAGAGCCAGCCTCTCCCACTGCCACAATCCTGTAATTATTGCTTACTACTATCGTCCGCTGACGTTCAAATGTATTAGGGTGTCATATTTTCGCGTCGCAGGATTTACGAATGTTATCGTTTAATAATCCGTGAAGGTTCGCAATTGAATTTCATGTAACTTCCCACTCGATCATTACGTCTTATTTTTGACTAGATTTTTGAGTTTTGGCAATAAGAAAACTCTTGGAAGAATGGAAGATACATCACATGTACAACTCTATTTGTCAAAAACATTTCCACAAATAATTAGGGGTACCTTTCTTATAACATATCAACATTTCTTGGTAATTTTAATAGCAAATTCATGTTTGAAGAACAGTAGTGGTACTATTTAACACATAACTGGCTGGATAAGGTGATTCATACCAATGTTATTTTTTTTTAAATTAAACGCAATACCATAACTAGAATTTGAACTCTCTTACTATGATATCGCAGTACAATACGTTAGCTACAACACTATTAGGACTCCCTATAAAGTAAAGGTTAAACGTGAATCAGTATTTTTTTTCCAAATTGAACTGAGATTAGATAATAATAATAAAGTTAGCCCCATCCAAGTACCAGTAAAACTTGTGACCGGCTGTGTGATTTACAACAATGACCCTTTATGGTAGGTGAGAGAAACATTTACATGCTAGATATCGAGTTTGTTTGTTTTTTAGAGAAAAGTAAGTCACTAAAATTTGGGGCAACCGAATTTCTTCTTATCGGGGACGAACTACAATTTACTAATTCATTTGTTGACTCTAAATCATCGTTCACTTTATAACTCAGTTTCAACCTCCATCTAAACTTGTCTCTAATCAAGAAGGCATGAGGTTTTAAATAAGTAATCATTTAAAAAAAAAAGCTGTGAAAATTAGCTATTAGAAAAAAAATCTTCTTTTGTCAAATCATATTACAAGTTAATCAGAAACTTGTGTGAGGTACTGAAGAGGGTTCATTTTTGGCTCAAAATGTTATGTAACACCTGATCTTAGACAAACATACATAGGAGGTGCATACGATAAGTTTTCAGAAATTTTTGTATGGACACTTTTATTGATCATATTTACCAAACCCTCCACTTGGGCAGGATATGACACAAGGTCAATTTTTAAGCGGAGTTTAACAGGTTTGAATTCAGAGTTTTCCTTCTCCTAGACTAGTTGCCTCACCAAGGCTGAAGACCCTAGTCTGCCCTACTATTTACCCATAGCTGGAGAATAATTGAATTCATACCTTTCCCAAGGGTATTAGTGTTATGTGAAATGCAATCAGTCAGGTCCAGGATTTGAACTCGTGTCGCCGTGTCCATATCCTGCGACGATAACCATTACACCACGGGCACCTCCACTTTTATTGATAGTACACACATGAAAGTAATCTCCTCCGGCAGCAATAAACTTGTTGATCGAGTTGTGGACTGGTGCATTGTCCAGCAGGAAATGACACTGACCCGATTTGAAGAGTGCTGGCCTCTTCTGAAAGAATCTCTTCCTGAACTCCCTTAAAACCTCAACATAGTAACCCTAACCCTAACCATAATCCTTTGACTTCCTTACTCTGCCCACAATTCTCATCATTCCTCACAGACAACCTGCCTTTCTTGAATCTCTTATGCCACTTAAAATTGATGCTCGATTCAAGCAAGATGCTCCAAAAGCAATCTGAAGCATTCAATACGTTTCTGTGGTCTTCCCAAGTTTAAAACAGAATTTTATCGCATATCGTTCTTCTAAAGTGTCAGATTACACTTTTGAAATTCGGCATCTGTGACAATCAGTCTGTAGTGAACTTGCTTTTCTCTAATCTCCACCTTACTTCCATTGCCACGACCTCTAGCCATACATGGCTTATTTGTGGAATATTCCATATTTATTAATTATTCCTCGTCCATTTTACCCATGTGTTTTACAGAAACATTGTATTTTTTAAATACACGGAGTT
>OY757928.1:56484451-56494451 GCA_963585895.1 Sepioteuthis lessoniana | reverse complement strand
TCAAAATAGTGGCAATCTGTTGGATTTCTTTTTTCTGGCAGTCTCATATTGGCGGGAGGTATTTCAAAAACCGTCAGACACGAAATTGTGAGAAACTAATTCCTGTAAATTGCGGAAATCGAGCTTTTAATCATGAAAAAATCTTAACAATACTCGGAGTAGACTTACACGGAAGTGCTAAATACCAAACGTTTTTAACAAATTGTTGAACTAGTGAAAAACTATTCTGAACAATCGATATACATTATTGACGGTAACTCTTTCAGACTGACACAAATACTTTCAACTTAAACTTGAGTTTAATTAATACACTTAACAAATCAACACAGATATGTATATAACATAGCCAAACTGATAAAAATTAATTATTATATGTACGCTATATCAGATTTCGTTCCCAACGGCTAATACTTTGACAGTAGATACTAACCAAAACCTCACAATACTCAGAGGATCAATCAGATGAAAATGGTTTGTTTGCGCAATTTCAAGATAGCGCATCAGATTGTAAATTTATATGAATATATTCTAATGTGTAAGATTTGCATATTTCATATTTGGCTGATTTAATTCTGATTTCAGAGAAAAATATTGTACTAATTGAGCAAATCAAGTTTTATATGACATAATGTTAGTTTATTGAATATGCACACATTGGCTTTCTTACTGTTATTCAGTAGGAAAACATTTTAAATGATGGTTATCATATCCTCTCCAAATTTAGGCTAATTGGGTTATTTTTACACTACACATACTTTCTGCAAATGTGGGCATCGAGCTATACAGTAGGTATAGTTAAAAATTATTACGGTGAGCAAAAAATTCTTTAAAATCAATTAATATTAAATTACTCTATTAAATAATCAGTCCTTTCTATTAAAATTTAGTTTCAAAAATATTTCATAGTCAAATATTGGAATTAAGAATAATATAAAATGAAGAGAAAATTATGTGAACGAACAATAAAAACGGTAAAACTTCACGAGAGGGACTCTAAATCAGAAAGGAATTGCTGAAAAGAAAATAAGGTTTCATTTCTGTTTGAGGTTTGAGGAGAAAGTTTGAGGTCTGAGGAGAAAGTTTGAGGAGTTTTTTTCATTTTCATTACTTCCAGATAGAACTATGTTTTAAAAAGAAAAAAAAAATCACATTAAAAATAATTACACAGCAAATGGAAAATGAATGTATAATGAACGCGATTACCTATCATCTAGGTTTAAAATAACCTTAAATATATATATATATATATATATATATATATATATACATATATATATATATATATATATATATATATATATATATATATATATATAGTTTTTTGGGGGGTGGGGTTGGTGGCCCTTGTACATGTTTAAAACCAGAATCGTCGGCTATTTAGAAATTGAAAACTGAGAAATTTTTTTTCTCGAAGAAGAAGAAGAAAATGGATTTTGTTCAAACATTTAGAAATACTTTTTTTGTATATTTTTGTTTATTTTTACTTTTTCCTCCTATGGTGAAATAAATCGTTTAATGAAATAATAATTTCAACTGAGATTGGATGTTTAATTTCTCGGGTTTTAATACTGGTTGAAATTGAACGTTTTTTATTGTCTACGTCTCTCGAAATGTTTTCGTATTGTCCAGGACATTCCATTTTTAATTGGTTTGCTGTCTTTATTTACCACTTTTAATGCGGTAAAGAAAATAATTGATTTTTTGTAAATTGAAGATCAACGGGAAACACTCCGTAATATATATATATATATATATATATATATATATATATATATATATATATATATATATATATATATATATGGTTGTGTTCTCTAGCAAAGAAGTAATCGTGTTGCCATTAGTGCCTTTGCAAGTCTCTTCGTATTTGAATTGAGATCTCGGAGGCCATTGAACGTATGTATGTAAACAATATTAATTGTGATTCATAACTGTTTAAAATGTACTGCGGAGATAATATCTCCTCGTAGCTAAATGGTTAGAAGCTTTGGCTTGGTGTTTGAGTCGACAGGGTTTCGATCCCAGCTACGGGGAAATACTGTCTAGTCACACTGATGAGTTCTGATAGAACGAAACAGATCTGTGTGTGGACGACTTTATATATATATATATATATATTGCAGAATTTCGGGTCACATATCTTCTTCGACTCTTACTTGTAACCCATGATGATTTTTTTGGCTTTACTCAGATGAATAATATCTGTTAAAAATATATTCACTTTAGTGATAAAGAAAGAAACGGACAGACAGAGAAGTATAGATCTCATGAGAGAGAGAGAGAGAGAGAGAGAGAGAGAGAGTGCATATGTGCGTGCGTGAATGAAAGAAAGTTTTATTTAAAAAATAAATATTTATAAAATGCAATTTTTTTTAAGTATAAAACTGAGAAAAAAATTACATTAGTAGCAAAAAGTAGTAAGAATAAAATGCATGAAAGAAGGATACAAAAGAAGATTTTAGATGGGTTTCTTTGGTTCATGGCATATAAATCTTTGCAGATAATTTAATGCCAAAACCATCTTTCTAAAGGGACAGGAGTGATACTATTTAACCTATAATTGGGGTGGGGATAAACGGGGTTCATACCTTTCCCAAGGATATATGTCCGAAAATTAACGCAACTTGAGTTCGAACCCGCTTATAACGATTCCGCAGTCCACTGCTCTAACCATTACACCTAGAGGACACCCACAACGATTTTAGAGGAAAATAGGAAAGTTGTGAGTAAAATAATATCAATACATATATGAATGGTAGAGGAAAAAAGAAAGAAATATGCATTGATCCAAAGAGAAAGAAAGAAAGAAAGAGACAGACAGACAGACAGACAGACAAACTAAAATAACATAGCAAAAATTAAACCTTAGGTCATGTTCTGTTTATTGCTCTGACCACCACTGGATACCCAAACAGTGTCTTAACATCTTAGTCGCATGATATTACCATAACTATGCGCTAACATTAAATGAGTGAATGATAGCAACACGGACACCTATAGAAGAAAATGTGTATTTTGGTTTAGTTTTTCTTCTTGCTCAACAATGTAAGAACAACTCAGGACGTTTTAACAACATAGATTATTGCTTGTGCAAGCATAATAGAATGAATGGAGTAATGACATAAATTACTGAAAAATAGGTTCTGAGATAAGTATTGTGTTAAAGAATATTCTCCCCCTAGCTATGGGTAAATAATCGAGTAGTCTAGGTTCTTTAGTCTTAGTTATGAAACTTGTGGAGGAGACGTAAAACTAAGAATTCAAATTAGAATCAGCTGAATAATTGACCTTATATCACCTATTGCCGATATGAGGTGCCCGTGGTGTAATGGTTACCGTCGTAGGAAAGGGACACGACGACTCGAATTCAAACCTTGACGAGGCTGATTGCATTTCGCACAACACTAATATCATTGGGAAAGTGATGAATCCAATGATTCTCCCTCCAGTTATGGATAAATAGTAGGGCAGAATGGGTTCCTTAACCTTGGTTAGGCAACCAGTCTAGGATAAGGAAAGCTCTGCATCAAAACCTGTTAAATTCGGCTATAAGATTGCATCACATCCTCCTCGGGTGAAGGGATTTTGTAAATACATATTTACTCTTTAGTTGACGGGGCACAAAGAAGGGACTTGACTTTGCCTAAGTTTCTTTCATATGCAAATATGGCCAGTGCACCTCGTGGCCATTAGTTGTACTGTTAGCAGACGAGGGATGTAATCTCTACGTTAGTAACACAATAAAGAAACTCAGATCCGACTACAAAGACTTTTTAACTATTTACTTAACGTGATTGTTTGTACATATTTTGGTTCCTTTGTTTTACGTCTGTTAACACTTTTTTAGTTATTCTATCCCAACGTCAGTTAAATAATTACGATCCGTGGACTACGCTGACAATAGTGCTACTAGTAAATAAACCCGCTCCAGCCAAAAAGGCAACATCCCCAAACTAAAGGATGGTCCTTTGAAACGAGTGGACAAGTTCATGTACCTCGGAAGCAGCGTCTCATCTACGGAAAATGACATCAACACGCGACTAATAAAGGTATGGTCAGCTATCGATAGCCTATCGGTCATATGGAAGCCAGACCTGACCGATAAATTAAAACGCAGTTTTTTCAAAACAGCGGTCAAACCGATACTACTATATGGAAGCACTACATGGATGCTAAGTAAACGTCTGGAGAAAAAGCTTGACACCAATTACAAAAGAATTCTGCAAGCAATATTGAACAAGTCTTGGAGGCAACGCTCCACAAAACAGCAACTATACGGCCACCGACCACTGATCACGAAACTATCAAAGTTAGACGAACCAGACATGCAGAACACTGCTGGAGAAGTAAGGACGAACTCGTAAGCGATATACTCGAGTGGATCCCTGCACATGGACGATTAAACGTAGGATGGCCATCTAGAACCAATATACAATCGCTCTATGCCAATACAGGATATAGCCTTGAAAACCTACCTGGAGCGATGAAGGACAGGGACGAGTAGCGAAGTAGGGTCAGGGAGATCTGTGCAGGCGACGTGAAATGACGATGATGCTATTTATTATAATTCAACTGTATGCAAACAAATGACTGATGTCAAATTAGATTGTTTTAGTTTCGCTGGGTTTTTATGGCATATCACCCATTGCAGGTTATTCAATGCCAAATAATATCATATAAAATATATGATTTCAAAACGCAGGGTTTGTAGATATAATTTTTAAACGGGCCTGAGTTTATTTTATTTGCACACAGTTAAATAGTTTTAAGCATTGCTCTGTGTATTTGAATAATTCGTTGAGAATTTCATTTTTAAATGAGTTAGAAGTAGTATGTTTGCACACAGGTATTGCTATTCAATATAGCACGAACATCTGGAACCTACATACAACAGCTCTGTACCGATACAGAATGTAACCTGGAAGTCCTCCAGGGCGTGATGGACAATAGAGACGGGTTTTGAGAGATGGTCAGAGAGATCCATGCTAGCAGCCCGACATCATGATGATGACATTTATTTACGGTGCAAAAACGTATCTTTAGAAGTATTTTAAGTAAGAAGTCAATGATACTTAACATTGAATCACTGTCTTAAGATAAAATAGTGTAATTTATTTCTAAACTGTGGATAAGTTTTACAGATGAAAACAGCATGGATAATGGTTCATAATGCTAAATAGAAATTATAATAAACAGAAATAATTGTGATGTATCTGATCTTGGTCCGAGTAGAACGGTGTATCATTATTACTCTTTTGAGAATGTTTATTCGCCTTTGGTTTTAAAATGGTTCATTCTATTATAGATTTTTTTACAGAGTGGAATTATATTGGGGAGAAGCGTGCAAATTGTAGTTTCTAAATAATTATCTGTTAAAGTTAGCTCTATATTCAAGGGAGGTAACTGGTCATTCGTTATGGCAGAAATGCTAAAGACTGGCTCGAATTATGCATACAATATAATGATTATAATTGTTCTCACCTCCAGGCAGGAAAGACGTCTGCTAAAACCGCTTTTTACGGACATTTTTTATTGCCTTTTCATGTGGGAGATGTTGAGATATCTGCCAACATTTTAAAGTAGTCATCTTTATTTTCATTCTTCATTTCAAAAAAATACCTCCGGCTATTTACTGAAAATTGTTTTTCATTGAAAAATAGTGTTTTATGAATATAGAGCTGCATAAGAGAGATGTGAGGGAAGAAGGGTTATTTATTGATATTGATTAAGAACAAAAAAGAAAGAAAGAAAGAAAATTAAAAAGCTACAAATAAGATGTAATAAATGATTTATAAATAAATAAATGAATAAATAAATAAGAATTAGAGTAAAAGAAAGAAAGAAAGAAAGAGTGAAATTGAAAATGAATCAGAAAGAAAAAATAAAATAAAAATATCGACGAGAAAAATAAAGAAAGAAAGAAATTTAAAAGAAAATAAATAAAAATACTGAAGAAACGAAGAAAAAGAACTAATAACACAGGGATAGAAAGAAAGAAAGAAAGAAAGAAAGAAAGAGACGGGGATAGAAAAAGAAAGACGAATAAAAAAGAGAAAAGAAAGAACGAATAAAAGAAAAAAAAGAAGGAATCACTCAAAATTGTTTTCTGAGGAAAATGTGAAAAGAGCGAAGAACAGTGTAAAGATAAGCGTATGACTGATAGAAGAAAGAAGAAAGGAATATAAATATATTCAAGCAACGGAGAGAAAGAAAGAAAGAAAGAAAGAAAGAAAGAAAGAAAGAAAGAAAGAGACTGAGATAGAAAAAGAAAGACGAATAAAAAAGAAAAAAGAAAGAACGAATAAAAGAAAAAAAAGAAGGAATCACTCAAAATTGTTTTCGGAGGAAAATGTGAAAAGAGCGAAGAACAGTGTAAAGATAAGCGTATGACTGATAGAAGAAAGAAGAAAGGAATATAAATGTATTCAAGCAACGGAGAGAAAGAAAGAAAGAAAAAAAGAAAGAAAGAAAACTTGATAGATCGTATTAGAAAGAAGAAATTAAACCGAAAATTGTGTTGATAGAGAGAATATTAAAAAGAAATAAAGTGAGAGTACAGAAGAGAAAGAGGGGGGAGAGGACATTATAAAAATAGAAAAGAAAGTAAGAAGGAAAAATAGACATTTTCAGAAAAATAAACCCTAATACTTCATAATACCATCATTTTGTCGTCTTCTATCGGTTATTTACTTCAGATGCACAAAAAAAAAATAATCAGAAAATGAATTATGGAGAAAAATTTAAGCTTGAAGCAAAATAAAAGATGGAAAGTTGTTTTTTATTTTCATAAAATTCATATGTCACATGGATGAGCATTTAGGCAATTAATTTAATCTATATCAACACGTTTAACCATTATTTCTTCTTCTTCTTCTTCTTCTTCTTCTTCTTCTTCTTCTTCTTCTTCTTCTTCTTCCAAAGATTTACCCCTTGCCATCATTCTTTTTAAGAGCGTACCTATCATATCGTCCATGTGAAACACCCTGATAGTTATGATTATATGTGTCGTATTGGTTGCTTTTGCGAGTTAAACTCTTTAAGAAAGTCTAAGTGCTTATGAAGAGAGAGAGAGAGAGAGAGAGAGAGAGAGAGAGAGAGGGAGATGCGTGAGTGATCATGAGAATGTAGGCTTGAAGGAAAAAATTGATGGATGAGAGGGGAGGAATGTTTTTAGGAATGAAAAAGGAAAGGGTATTAAATGAAAATCATAAAGTGTTGAGGAAAATAGAAGGCTGGGTTGAAAGGCGAGAAATCGAAGAAAGACATTTAGATTATCACTATCATAATAAAAACAGGAGTACCAAAGAAGGAAGAAAACAATGAAAAACAGGTGCGGCGCAAGTAACTTTATTAAAAGTCACTCTAAATAACGAATACCCACGATTTTCCCTTACTTGCCTTGGCAATCATGACCATTGACCATACACCTATAAATCAGACCTCCGCAAAGGTTTGATACATCCACCATCTTGTTTGTCTAGTGTGGTAAAAACCAATAACTAGCATGAATTTCCCTGATCCGCTCCTATCACTCGTCCATATCGTGCATCGCCCTCTATATGTCTTCAAGGTTACATCCTGTATTAGTACAGAGCTGTTCTCGATAGGCTATACCTACTTTTCTTGTCCGTGTTAGGAGTTCCACAAGAGTACGTCGCTTATGAGCTCGCCCTTACTTCTCCGTCAGTGTACTGCATATCTTTGGATGGTTTTCGAGGTCGGTATAGGTGTCCTACAGCTCCAGGACATGTTCAATACGGCTCACAGTATTCTTTTGTAATTGCTGTCAAGCCTTCCCTCAAGCCAGCGTCCATGTGGAAAAAATTGCACTTTATTTTATCTGATAGGTCTGACTTCCATATTACAGATAGTCTATCGATAGCTGTCATCTGTGGATATTATTTTCGGTAGATGAGACGCTGCTTCCGGGGTAGGGGAACTTGCCTACAAGTTTTAGAGATCCTTGACTTAGTGTGGAGGTGTCACTTCTTTGATTAAAGCAGATTAACTCTGTTTTATCTGCGTTGACATGGAGACCTATGCTACCTGCTGCCCATTCTACACTATGAAACAGGGATTTGGCCTGAGCAGATGTATTTGTCAAAAGCGCTATTTTAGTGTGTTCTGCGTCCGTAATCGCTCAAGCGGAGTATCTTTTGCTTCTTGTCTTAGCCAGCGTAAAGCCATTTTCTTTCATTAAATGTAGCGACGTTCGAAGCATGTTGTCCACCCAGATAACACAGGGGAAGAATTTTTTTTTACTTTTTGAATATTGTCTTGATTTCTATAACTGATCTAAGGTATTTTTTCACGGGTAAATCGGGAAATGGCATCCGATTTTCTCCATCATGTCAGGTTTTTGTGCTAAGTTGCTGTGAAAAAAAAAAGATCAAGTGACAAACTCGATTACATTTTTGTGACATTATCAGCTGATTTTTGTCAATACATATGATCCTAAATATGTTTTTTGAGAGAAAAAATGTTTTGCCAAAAAATATATATCGATTACCTGATAGAAACATCGAATACTGAAAACTGAACGGTGGGCATTGGTAAAGGTAAGTACACGTAAATTGCATGTTGCTTCAAAATTATTCAAACTTTAGGGCTTGAACTTCCGTTTCCTCGAACTTCTGGAATGCTCAGCGGCAGAGAAGTCTCTCTGCAGATTCCAACAGTAGTCAGCCATCATGACTGCGTCCCTGCGACCCTGATACCTGGTCTCTGTCTCTTTCAGGTCCTGATGGAATCTTTTCCCTTGCTCGTCACTCATTGAACCCAGGTTCTCAGGAAACTGGTCCATATGTGAAAATTGGTAGTGCATCTTAACGCTCATGTTGTAGCCCAGGTTTCTGAAAGCAGTCAGTATGCTGTTTACAAGTTTTTCGCAGTTTCTGGCCTTATCATATTTACCATCCCCTCCGCTCCGGCAGGATATGACACACGGTCAGTTTTTTTAAGCGGATTTTAACAGGTTTGAATTCAGAGTTTTCCTTCTCCTAGACTAGATGCCTCACCAAGGCTGAAGAACCTAGTCTGCCCTACTATTTACCCATAGCTAGAGGGAGAATAATTGGGTTCATACCTTTCCCAAGGGTATTAGTGCTATGTGAAATGCAATCAGTCTGGTCCAGGATTTGAACTCGTGTCGCCGTGTTCATTTCCTACGGCGATAACCTTATTGTTGCCAAGAACGTTCTTCAGTACTACAACAAATGCCTTCCACGCTTCCAGTTCCACTTCGTTCATTGAGTTTTCGAACTGAATCTCTGATGAGCTGCCGGATCTGAGGACCGTCAATAATGCCAGCTTTCAACTTCTCTATGGTCAATCCTGGAAAAGCCTGGCACAAGTAAGTGAAGCAGTCACCATCCTGGTCCAGATGCTTGGTGAGCTACTTGATTAAGCCGAGCTTGATGTGCAGCGGTGGGAAGAGTATTCGGTCTCTGTCCACCATAGGGTCGTTGATGACGTTCCTTTCTTTGCAAGGCACCAATTCCCCACCAGAATCCTAGTCCTTCTTTGTGTAATGCTGAGCACGGTGCCTCCTAAGATTTCGAGGTTTTATGACTTCAAACTGGTCCCTTTTCGCCAAAATCACCCTGAACTATCGGACCTGAGTACTTCTTATCATTAAAATAATCATTTCTAATGAAAACAATTAATCGACATGGCATTTTACCTCCACCCACTTCTAAAATGCTCCACACATGAGTACATGTGAAGAAAAACGTAAAAACGACATTTGGCCATAGCTCAAAAACTCGACCTGATTGAGCAAAACCAATATGATTTTTTGGATTCAGCGCATCAGATTCGTCCTAAATTAGCTAAGAAAACGCAGACAACAAATTTGTTGTTGACCAGTGTAATAAATATGTATGGGGCTAATATGTCTCCTTTGCAGCACACCTGCAACAATATCTAGTGTTTTTTGTCTCCATCCGGTGAGCGAACAGTTTTTTTGTGTTTTATATCAGCATTATTGCTGCGGCGGTTA
>OY757928.1:56461951-56479451 GCA_963585895.1 Sepioteuthis lessoniana | reverse complement strand
AGATAGATAAGATCAGAGACTCGGTAGAAGATAGACAATCTAGAATTGCCTGGCAAACAATAAACGAAGTGAGCAGAAGAAAGAACACAACCAAAGCAAAACTTAAAGCAGCAAACCAACAAGAAAGAATAAAACTGTGGAAACAGCACTTCGAAAACTTACTTGGAAACCCACCAAAAATAACGCATGAACCAATCACCAGAATAATTAGCAAACAATTAGACATTAAACTTGGACCGTTCACACAAGGAGAACTCGACTCGGTTCTCAGAAAAATTAAAAATAGGAAAGCTGCAGGACTGGACGAAATTCCCCCGGAAGTATGGAAGACCAGACAATTCGACGACATACTGCTCCGACACTGCAACGCAGTATACAATCAAAATCCGATAGATAGATGGACAAAGGGATGCATACTCCCCTTCCCTAAAAAGGGAGACCTCGGATTAGCCAAAAACTACCGAGGCATAACACTTACATCCATAGCTGCCAAAATCTACAATGCCCTACTACGAAACCGCATAGAACCCAAAATCGACAACATACTTAGAAAAAACCAAAATGGCTTCCGAAGAAATAGATCTACGACCTCACAAATACTAACCATCCGCAGAATCCTTGAGGGTGTACGGGCAAAGAACCTACAAGCGACATTAATATTTGTCGACTTTACCAAGGCTTTCGACTCCATTCACAGAGGAAAGATGGAACAAATCCTACTAGCGTACGGCATACCTAAAGAAACCGTAGCGGCAATAACGATTCTCTATAGAAACACTAAAGTAAAAGTACGATCACCAGATGGAGACACAGAATACTTCGACATTGTAGCAGGAGTACTACAAGGGGACACGCTGGCTCCGTATCTCTTTATCATTTGTCTAGACTACGTACTTAGAACATCGATTGACAAAATCAAAGAGAATGGCTTCGAACTGACGAAGAAAAGAAGCAGAAGATATCCCGCAACAACAATTACCGACGCCGACTACGCCGATGACATAGCGATACTGGCAAATACACCTGACCAAGCCGAAACACTTCTGCATAGCCTGGAACGAGCAGCAGCAAGCATAGGCCTCCATGTTAATGCACACAAAACGGAATATATGTGCTATAACCAAACAGGGGACATCTCCACTCTAGAAGGAACCCCTCTTAAACTAGTAGACAAATTCACGTACCTAGGAAGCAGCGTCGAATCAACCGAAAAGGACATCGAAACGAGGTTAACGAAAGCATGGACAGCTATCAATAGGCTATCGACTATATGGAAATCAGACCTAACCGATAAAATGAAACGCAGTTTCTTCCAGGCAGCGGTCACATCGATACTGCTATATGGATGCACTACATGGACGCTAACAAAACGGCTGGAGAAGAAACTAGATGGCAATTACACAAGAATGCTGCGTGCAATCCTCAACAAGTCCTGGCAGCAACACCCCACAAGACACCAACTGTACGGCCACCTGCCCCCTATCACGAAATCTATTCAAGTTAGGCGAACCAGACATGCAGGACATTGCTGGAGAAGCAGAGATGAACTCATAAGAGATGTACTCTTATGGATCCCCACACACGGCCGCGCAAAAGCAGGACGACCAGCACGAACGTACATTCAGCAGCTATGTGAGGATACAGGTTGTTGTCCTGAAGACCTACCTAGGGCGATGAACGATAGGGAGGAGTGGCGAGAGAGGGTCAGGGATATCCGTGCTGCCAGCACGATATGATGATGATGATGATATTCAACATTAGATAACCTAAAAAGATCAATATGCCATAAAAAAAAACCCAAAGAAACAGACAAACAAACAAATTAGAATATCTGCCGGGAGCGATTGATGATCGGAACGATTCGCGCGAGTGAGTCAGAGAAATCTGTGCCAGCTTCGTGACTTGATGATAATGATGATGATGATATTTATTTACAAAACCTCCTGTAATAATTAGAATGTGACAAAAGATAATTTGTTGCAGAGTTTATTAGGTTTGAACTTAGAGGTTTTTTTCTTCTTATAAACCAATTTCTACACCAAAGTTAAAGAGACCAGTCTGCTTTATTCATACTTGGATACTTATCTTTCCCAAGGGAAGCAGCGCTATTTGAAATTTTAAAAGTCTCGTCCAGAATTTGAACTTGGGTCACAGTGTCATTTTCCTTGGTAAATAACCATTATATCTCAAGGCCCTTTTGATATTGTGACACGCTTATGATAAGGTTATAGTTGATTTTTTTTCAGGTAGTTGCGCCTCTGTTGATGTAAATCGTCGAATCAAGAAATTATTATTGTGGCTGTATTTGTTGTTTTTATTGTTGTTCCATTACAAAATTGCCTTTTACATATGTTTGCATTGTTTCATTCTTCTATATATGGTTACTTCTTCTTGTTCTTGTTCTACTTGTTCTCGTTCTTGTTCTTGTTCTTACGATTAGCTTTGTCATCCTTTTTCTTCTGCTGATTGTCTACTTGTCTACTCCAAGCTTTTCTGCATTCTATCATTTCCTTCATGGTGTGACTTACTTGTTTTCTTTCCCTTTTGTCATCCTCCAGTGAGAAAATGCTCTCTCTCTCTCTCTCTCTCTCTCTCTCTCTCTCAATTCATCACGTCACAATATTTTATTCATTATTATTTTGATTTTCATTCCTCTTCTCTTTTTCGGCTTCCCCTAATTGCATTTCCACTTTATTTTGTATTGCGGTTTTTTTGTTTTTTCATTAAATTATCCGGAGAAACTTGATATTTTTTTCTCTTCTGCTTAAAAAAAAATGACTGTGGACCAAGTTATGTTTCACACTATCTAAGGGACATAAAATTCGCCAACTGCATCGTCTGCGAAGGACTTCGACCGCCAAAATAAAATGGAGTTATGTACATTTTCAAGTAGCGGAATTATATTGTGAATACAATTACCATGACTATAAAATTCAACGAACACTTGCATGTGACATACGGAAATATTAGACAGCTGTTTCGACCTTATTAGGTCTCATCAGCGGTGTATACCGTGATTTCCACGACTGGAGATAGAACCAGAAACTGCAAAGTCGAAACTCTACAACTGAACCATCGGGCCATATTGCACGCACGTGACGCCAGATTAACTAGTCATGTTAATTACGCAGCCAATTAAACTAAATGTGTCTTACAAGTTATATTATAGGATTTACACTCCTATATTTTTAGAATGGCCGTGATACAAGAAAATTCTAGAAAATTGGATACTGATTCAGTTGTTCTTTAAACAAAGATGCCGGAAGTCGGTAAACTAATTAATTTCGAGAATTTATTGGTCAGGAAATTCACAAGATTTATGCTCCCAACTACGTCCGCATCTTTGATTTTGTCCCACGCAAAACAAATAGTGTGTTTGGAGCCGATCACATGATAAGGATTAGCCCTATATACTCTCGACTTCTAATAACTCACTCTCTCACATTTTGACTTCCAGAGACAGCACTCTTTCTCTTACATTTTGAATTTCAGAGAAATCTCGGGTTTGCAAAGCTAGTGACACACAGCTCAATACACGCAACATAGTCACGTATATACTGTGCAACCCTTTTCTTTCCTGTTCTGCCTTTTCGGCTGGACTTGTTCAAGTCTCAAACACAACCTCAAAGATTTTGTCAGATCCCGAAAGAGACAAATGATCAACATGGGAGAAAACAATTTCTCCGATAATACATAGCTATATTTCTGTGTATTGACATATCACGTTAAATACTTAGTCAACAGACATTTATAGTTTACAGGACACTTTTAATATTTACTCTTTCACAAAAATATTTCTGTTAGTCACATAAACACATGCACTCATAGAAGAATATTTAACAAGCTATATTAGAATATTCGTAATGTTTTGTAATTTTTCCTTTTTATGTAGTTGTTGATATATAAATTTGTTTTTGTTTGTATTGCTTCTGTCACGCGATATCCCAGTGGGAGGAGGGAGATAAAATTACTACTCGCCGTGTTTGAATTAACAGTATCTAGCCGTCAAAAAAAAGTGACCGTTAAGGAAGAATGTAGGTCACAGAGGGGTATCAACAGGTGTTGGTACTTAGTAACCTCAGGTCGCCAGACACCGGAAGGGGAAAGAGAGAGAAGCCAAATGATTGGCTGGGACCCCAAAACGGAAGTGGGGTTCCCTTCCCCTCAGCGGAAGTAAAGGATAAGAGGGGGAGTTTTTGAGCAGGGTTTGTAGCGGGCAGACGAACCATAGCCAGTATTCCGGGTTGAAGACAAAAGTATACCTGAGACACGAAGGACCCCAGGTTCTTCAAGCCAGTGTAAAAAAAATAGAACAAAGTCTATTAGCCCGTGAAAGAAGAAAGATTCTCCATTGGAACCCCGTCGAGAAATAAGATAAGTAACTTTGGGGACATTTCTCCTTTATACCCAAATTTTGTATACCTCTCTCTCTCTCTCAATTTGAAGAAAAAAACAAAAGTCAAGAAAAGACATTCATATTAGTGGACTGTCCAATTATTATACGTTTTGACACCTTGAAAGTGTATATAACTGTAGTAAAGAATTCATGTATTTTTATGTTACCGCGTGGTCTATGTTGTTCTTTGCCGTTCTACTACGAATATGTTGTTACTTCATGCTTCCCTTTCAGCTTCTATTCGCCTTATGTTATCTTGCTTAGAATTGTCCTCTTAATTCCTTAACAATATCACACGGGGAACTGGAGTTGCCGACTACTACAATATAATATTATTACGACTAAAACCTATAGGTCCATATTCTTCCATTGTCTAGGGGAAAGAAGTTAAGCGGCCTGGTGGGTGTGTGATAGTGTGAAATTTGGAACCCCTTGCCAGCGGCGGTCAGTCTGGCCCTAAATTAATCCCTCACGTAATATGCCAGTTCTTATATGCCTGAGAGAAAAACTCTGAACGAGGACTTATTCTATAGAGGATCAAGTGCCAACCTGCCCCGTCTTCACACGTGCGAAAATAAAGTCCCATTTTGGGATTTTAGTCAATTATCCGTCACACTTCCGTTTGAATGTTCTTTTGCTTTTCAATCATGGGCCATCATATATTGTGGGAGCCACATTATTCAGCAAACCAACCCTGAACATCCGTACACTTTACAGCGGACACGGTCATCTTCAGTGCTGGATTTTCTGGCCATGGTAATTCAATTCAGAAAATAGAGTGGATTAGCTATAATAGTAATCTGTATCTGTTAGTGAGTCTTATGTTCCAGAGATTAAGTGAGTGACAAGTACTCCTTCATTCCCATTATTTATCCTTCAAGCAAGGAGTTTCGAACTAGATTATGTCTTCGTTTGCTTTGGTTTAGTTTAGTTTTATGGTATATCAGCCATTGTAGGTTATATAATGCAAAATCCTGATTATATATATATCAAAATATATGATTTCTATATATATGTTGCTAATTTAACATTTTTAAATGAGCCTGGACCCATTAGTTTGGCACACAGTTAAATGGTTTCAAGTATTTCAATCAAATACGAATAATTCTATTAACTTTTAATCATTTGTTTGTCCACAGTTAAATAATTTAAAGCATTGCTATGTATCACTAACAATTTAGCATCACTCATTTGTTTGCTCGCAGTTTAGTGTCAAACAGTTCTATTTGACCCATAGATAGGATCCTATCAGGTGCTACTTCTCAGGGAAAGAGAGGACTTAGGAGCAATGGCAATGAACGGGTATTCTGCATTCCCCAAATCTCCAGCATAAATGGAACCTAACATTCGATTGTTTCGTGTCATATCGTGGACACTCTTTAGGCGGAGAGTCTTGCCCCTCTACAGATATCCACTCAGTCTTTTCTGCAACCCCAGCCAACTGGGGTGATTGTTTTCTAAGGAAATTCTGTCTCATACAATATCAGATCTGACCCGCAAGGAGTTTGAATAAATTCATACTGTTGCATACTCAACACAATAAAGACGAGCGACACAATTCTTTAGAAAAATATGCATTTCACTTTATTTGAAAGGGTTGTGTGTTAGTGGGAGTTGGAGACCGAACAGAACTGCAACATATTGACCTCCACTCTCATGGCCATCAACGTTTCTTTCCCGTTCTCCTGGACTTCTCAACCGGGGACCTGGGGACCCAGCCTCTCTGGGTGCTGGTTTTCTCAAACCGCATCTTATATCCAACTCTCTGATCTCCAAACTCATTGAATTTCCTGTGCACTGAGTTATATAATAGTTCATCGCCACTCAATCTCTTCCCATAAATGGCCCACGGAATATGTAACTTCCACAGTCTTTGGAATGGCATGCTTTGATCATCATCGAGAGGAAATAACTGTCATACAGTTCACAGGTTACCCTCTTCCGGTGCATCAGTTTGTGACTGTACTGTGGGATTTTAACCCTGTCCCATATTGTCAGCCAAGCTCGCCTACGCAAATGGAATATGCAACTTCCGCTGTCTTTGGAATGGCATGTTTGGCCGGGACGGAGATCAACATACAACAATACTTACCAACTCTAGTCTTGTGTAACGGTGTCTTTATGATTGAACTGAAAAGTTTAAAATTTGAGAACGTGGAGGACGTTAAAGAATACGATTACCCAGCTTCAATGTATCTCTAATGGTATATTAAAAACGTATTTCGGGCTATGGGAAACTTCGTGAAATCAACCTATTGCAATCTGAGGAAATTAGTTTGAAAAAAAAAAGGTTCTTTTATTTATTTATTTATTTATTTTTGTTTTTATTTTTGACAATGACGATATTTATAAAAACAAATGAAGCCTGTTGTGAAAAACACAGGTGATTTGTTTCATTGTCCATTTATTCTTTAGAAAATACATTTTTTGTCTCTATATTTTCGTACACCTTTCTACCCATATTCGATGTGTAATAAAAATATTCTCGGCCCATTTAATAAAAAAGCAATGAAATTATTTGTTTCCCATTTAACTGGATTTCTTTGTAGGGGTTAAATAAACTTCAAAAACCATCTGCTGAGTGTGTTGAAGAGTGATGAATTGTCTACGTATTAGTAAACACAGCCACAATGTTTTATGTTCTCCCATCACCGACAGTCGATGCCTAGAAGCGTTTGATTGACAGGACGTGGTAGATGTAAATTTTATTGAAACAAATGGTAAGAGAGCCTCTATTTCAAAATTTAGCACTCTCAATTCAGGGAAACTAGAGAGTGTACATAAGTCTGAGCGTTTTAATATATGAGGGACGATTTGGAAACTCAAGTAGGTTGCCAACTTGGATTGTTAAGATATTAGTGTTGGAAGAAAACTAAGAACATATTTGTCAACAACATTCACCACTGGGGTCAAATTACAATATTACGAGCGACCGATGATGCTTCACTTTGTCTTGATACTTTGTGAACATGATTCGTGTATATATATATATATATATATATATATATATATAATGTGGAGCCTGCAGTTTGCGTAATAAAATCTCACGCTTGAATATGAATTTTTTATGCAGATATATATATATATATATATCTATATATATATATATATATATATATATATATATGGAAATTTGTATATTTTTTGTATTGACTGGATAGCATCAACTTTATCCATAAAGATTGATGAATACATTAATTTGTGTAATAAGGTAAAACACAAGGATTAGAAATATTATTTTAGGGAAGGAAATGTTGTTTTATAAATATGTAAAACTCGAAAAAGACCTCATTTAAAATATGGTCCTCCATCATGGACTCCAGTGTTAAGATATAGAAAATTGAGTGTAATATTACAATTGGAGTATATACAAAGAAAAGTGACAAAAGGAATAAATGAATTAAGAAATCAAAGTTACCGGGAGAGATTATAGAAATTAGGATTGACTACTTACTTTTTAGTCGAGGGGAGACCTGGGTTCAATCAAAGGTCGTGTCATTCCAATGACTTTAAAAATGGTACTTGATACCTTCAAGCTTAAACCCCAGCAATATAAGGTATGTATCAAGGGTGAAGTGGAGTAATCCAGAGAAAGGAGTAGTGCCCTCCCCTACACTTCGGTGTAGAAGCTATTGAAAAAGGAGCATTCTGGTCGCCCTCGACAACGGTCATCAACTTCACTTTTACTTACTTCAAATAAAGAATGAAAATGCGTCTAATTGAAACTTCCATAATGATAAATGCATTTTTTTGGTAGTCATTTCTTTTTTTTTTTTTTTTTTTGGGATAATTCTCCTCCAACTTGAAATTTTCTATGGGGGCAGGTATTAAAATAGTTTTGTCAACCAATTGTTTTTTTTTTTTTTTTTTGTTAAAAGAATAATGAACAAATTGCCTAATCAGATAAAAACCAGCATAATTGTTAAAAAAAGTAACTGGATAATTTTAGAAATAATGATTTTAAAAAATTAAGAGATCCTTTTTGGGGATAATCGAATAAATTACCAAACATAATTTGGTCTGAATGTAGATATTGAATATGTTCTGTGAAAGGTTCTCTTATTTTTCTATTTTTTTTTTCTTTTCTCTTTTCAAAGTTGATGTGATTTGTTAGTAAAAAGGGATACGTCCAAGGTGGCATAACAAACAAATGAATTATAATGAAATTTCTTATTTCTTTCTTCCTCTTTATTCCATTTAGACAGTTTTTAATTTATCTTCCTGGTATTATTATTCTTATTTTTCTTCTTTGCAAAAATACCGTTCATGTTTAATCGCTTTCTCTTTCTTTCTCAGCAGTTCGTATATTCATCTCCCCTATTTTATTTTTCCTTTTCTACTCTTCCTTATTGAGTACAGTCCAAGATAGATTCACATTGCATAGATAAGTTTATTTTGATTTTACTTCATTTCTTTTTATCCTCTATGAAACGGCAACTGGTTCATTAAGGGGTATAATATCTATTTTGATGTTAAAGCATAACTTCTCACCGGAGAAGTTGTTTCTTTATCGTCTTATCTTGCTCAGGTTATTTTTCCTGTGTCTTTTCTTTCTCGTATTACAGCTGTTCTCTTAAGTAAACAATTTTTTTGTTTCGCAAAGATATTTGAACATTTAAAATATAGCACAGAAGCACACATTGAGAAAAGAAACAAAAAAATATTAATAAAAATAAAACGATTTATTTAACATTTTTAGTAAAATAAAGGTGGGGTTTCTTTGTTTTTGTTATGATAATTCGTTATTATTTTATTCATACTTCTCAGTAATTCAAGTTGAACTACCAATTTAAGTACCTAAACTAAAAATCCAAATGAATGAAAATACTGGCTTAATTTAGTGTGGAATGATTCTTCCTCGCGATTATTCCCAGGAATTTTTTATCTTCAACACTACCCAGATCAACAGAATAGGAGCTACACTAATAAATAAGGTTTAGTATTATACCAAGATGCCCATTTTTGGGGAGAGGAATCTTAGCCATCAGCAGTGGTTAAAGTCAGCGTATTCTTAGTTTAATCGACATTGCGCTAAACTATCTTTGCAGACTGGACTTTTTTTCGTAACTGCAACGATGTTCCGCTTTTTAAAATATATAATCTAGTCAAAATACAGGTGTTTCTTTTCGAAACACTTTGCAAATGCCAGTAAATACTCCCAAGTGAAACTCGATACATTTCTAACCCCCTTTACAAGAGATTTAAGATTATATAGAGGTAAGTATATTGTTCAAGAGCGTGCCTAAATCGCCGGCTGTGCGAACGACAAATGGTTGATCACAAGACCATTCGAGACAGTTGTGAATAACGGTCAGGGGAGAGACGGGGATTTTGGAAAAATGGCAGCCAGTAAATTAGTAACTGGAAAGATCTTGAATTTTGGGGCGAATAAAGCCTTTCTAATGTGTTTGGCTACGATTTCTTAAACAATATATTTTTATGGACTCCAGAATACGACTTCACGTTTCCTGATTTGGGACTGGTCCAGAGGGAGCTTGAAAGATCTATATTATCAGTGGTGTTTTTCTTTGCCTTCATGTCTTATCCTTTTTCTCTTTTTTTTTCCGTATATGATTTCGTTATCATCCCTCCGTCTCGTCTTTGTCGTCAATACAATACCACATTAAAAAAATGATTTTTTAAAAATCTCAATCTATCTTCTCGAAAACTTGATGTGGCAAGCGTGATTGACTTCAAGATTAATATGGGAAATAGGAATCCCTTTCTTTGTTGGGCATAGAACCTGTTAATTCGTGGTAATACAATTCTTCATCATACGGAAACATTTTCAATACATTTTCATACGTGGTGTGACAATCGATATTTAGTCTAAACTTTTTTTATTAAAAAATCTGAATAAAGCCTGTTTACGAGATGCGACAATACACTATCTTTACTTATCCATCAATCTTTTTAGATAGATAGATAGATAGATAGATTGGAACTGAATGAGATAGATAGATAGATCGATAGATAGATAGATCCTGAGGGAGAGAGAGAGAGAGAGAGAGAGAGAGAGAGAGAGAGATGAAAAACCCTGATAAATATATAGATATATATATATGTAGAGACTGAAAATGGAAGGGATATGGTCTGCCTGACTCTGCCCAACCAAGAAAAAAAAAAAAAAAAAAAAAAACAAACACTGTTCCTAGTTAGCACATCCGTTTTTGCTGCCATTTTCCAACGTATAAATTACAGAAAAATGTGTATGAAATAATTTGTAAAAAAAAAAAATTAAAAAATACAACTATACGTATTTAATATCGATGCCAAACTGCGCATGCGCTTAGATGGCGTTGCTAAAGATGTTTTGAAGTTCAGTGGCATCAAATTTCTTCTGCTTGATAGAATTTATTTTTCCTCATTATTGTTAATTATTAAATTTTTGTCTTGCATTTTTATTAAACTTTAGAATATTTTTTCTTTATTTTTAGATTACAGGAATTGCCTCAAAGCTCGGATTTTTTTTTATTATTATTAATTCGGATCAAGTTCCGACTAACATGAAGATTTTTTTTTCATTTTTTTAATATAGTTTCTTCTCATATTATAAAATTGGTGCTTTTGATTTAAACAAAAAGAAGTTTAAATTCAAATAAAATGTTAAAACCAAAAAGAGCCACAATTCTTCAATTCAGAAAAATTACAAAAAACATTTTACAAAATTAATTTTATCAAACTTCATTTTTTTTCTTTTCTTTTTCTTTTCTTTTTTTTATATTAACAATTTCGTTAGGACAATTTTTATTTGCATTTTAAAAGAAGCATATTTTTTGTCTGTTTTCCTTGATGTCTCATATTACTGGATCTGACACTTTTCAAGTTTCAATTTTATTCAGTAATCGTCTCTCATGAGCGCCTACTGTAGAGCGATGGTTTACAAGTTTGTGTCTTTACTTCTATCGCAAGTTCAATATTCAGCTTTCTCTAAGGTTTCTATATTTTTAAAAATTTACTAATATTCTAAACCGTACTGCCACTCTGTCAGTTACATTCTGAACAAATAAACTGCATCATATCCAGAATTGCCCAATCGGCTAGGGCTGTGGAATACACTGACTGCATCTAACACCCCCTTCAAACAACGAGTGTTTCGTATATGATACTAAACAATCTGATGGTGAGGTTTCAGTAATGCTGGAGCTTTGAGGAATGCGGAGTACCCCTTCTTTGCCATCGCTCCCCGGCCTTCTCAGGCCCGGAGTGGTAGCACCTGATAGAGTCCTATCTCTGGGTCGAATAGAACTAACCTGCGTAATTAGGCTTAACTGAATTGATTGAAATGTAACTATTATTGTATGCTAAATTGAATTGTTTTAAATAGAACTGTTTTTGAAATTGAAACTACTTACGCTAAGTAGATTGCTTGAAATAAAACTCTTTTGAGATTTAACAGTGCGTAAAGAAAAAACATACATAGACTAAACTGAATTCTTTAAAACAAAACTGTTTGACTATACTAAATAGCTTCTAATTGAAATGCTTTTGATATTTAAACTGTGTACTTATGGTAAACTGAATTGTTTGAAATAGAAATATTTATTTGTATAAAAGTGGTTTTGGCATTAAATAACCTAAAATGGTCGATATGCCATAAAACCCAAACAAACACAAAAAAAAAAACAAACAAACAAGAAAACATCACCGGATTAGAGGTGGCCCGAGCCTTTCACTAAAATACATCTTATAGTGAAACACCGGTTCTGAAGATTGAGTGTTTGTGTGTTTAGAACACCTTTATTAGTATTAATCCAAGATCGGAAATGAATCGAAGTGAAGGTTCTAGTCAGGGTTCCATCAGTAGGTCAAAAGCAATTTTTCAAAGATATTTTCCTCCCATAAGAATATTTATGACATGATCATCATCATCAATCTCCCTGATTTATTTCTCTCTCTCTCCGTCCTAATCATCCATCGCTGTCCGGCAGGTCTTCCAAACTATATCCTTTGTCCAGAGCTCATGTGAATAAGTTCTTGATGGCCAACACTGATATGTCCATGCGTAGGAGTCAAGAGAAGAATGTCAAGAGTGACATTCTTCTCTTGACTCCTTGCTTCTCCAGCAGTCTCTTGCTTCTCCAGCAGTCTCTTGCCTGTCTTATTCCTCTAATTTGGATGGTCTTAAGATAGGTGGTAAGTTGCCGTACAGTTGTTGCTTCGGGGGATGGTACTTCGATGATTTGATCAAAATAGCTCGTAGCAGTCTTGTCTAGTTTCCATCTATCTTTTTCTCTAGGCATTTTGTTGGCGTGCCTGTGGTGCATCTATAAAGTATTATTGACAGAACAGCAGCTTTGAAAAAAACCCGCTTTATTTTATCGGATGGGTCATACTTCCATATGATTAATAACCTATCGATAGCAAAACACGCCTTCGTTAGACGTATAGCAACATCACATTCAGTAGAGGAGACTCTGCTGACCAGGTACGTAAACTAATTTGAGAGGCCCATCACTTAGAGTAAAGATGGCTACTTCTCGTTTTCTTGATTATCATCTAATATAAACAATATATGTGTTTTTTTTAAATACTATCTAAATTATGTTTTGATATGTAATTTCAGTAGTTGTTGGCGCCCATAGTCGAAGGTGACCCGAAGGCTCCCTTTTCGATAGCTACTACAGAAAGGTGTAGGAGAGGGCGCTACTCCTTTCCCAGGATTGCTCCACTTTACCCTTGATCCGTACCTTATAATGCTGAATGTTAAGCAAGGAGGAATCAAGTACCATTTTGTGAGTCTTTGGTATGAATCGACCTCGAATTGAACCCAGCTCTCCCGGGGCATTGGTGAACATTCTAACCGCTAGGCCAATGTCCGGATATAATTTCAATAGTAGTTGAATAAAAATATCCCTTTCTTCTTGAAGAACGTGTACTATGGGTTAAATTTCAATCAGTTATTTCACGGCTACATGTTGCCAGTATAACACTAAAGATGTTCACTGAACTGAGATGATACAATTTGAATCATCTACCATTTTCTTCTGATCTCGAAACCACCTACTACCATTTTTTCAATTAAATGGGGGCTTATTCCCACAAACACCAGCATCAAACTAATCATGCCAAAGATGAAATAGTAACTTCATTTAAAGATGTTTTGGCATCAAAACCTTCATATTTTTACCGAACAGGCAATAATACCCCTATTTACCAATCCCTCCGCTCGGTCAGGATATGACACAAGGTCAATTTTTGAGCAGATTTTAAGAGGTTTGAATTCAGTTTTCCTTCTCCTAGACTAGTTGCCTCACCAAGGCTGAATAACCCAGTATGTCCTACAATTTACCAATAGCTGGAGGGAGAATAATTGGATTCATACCTTTCCCAAGGGTATTAGTGCTATGTGAAATGCAATCAGTCTCGTCCAGGATTTAAACTCGAGTTGCCGTGTCCATTTTCTACGACGATAACCATTACACCACGGGGACTAATAACCTTGCTAATTGATGTCAAAAATGATAGAATTTAAGGGATTGTTTTGACTGTTTGAAACATTGTTTAAATTTATTGATTCAGTTGTCCACACAGCTGAGGCCGTTGAAAATAGCGACTGCACCTCTGCAGAGGGGTAAGACCCACCAATGAGTGTCCAAGATATGACACAAAAGAATCTGATGGTGAGGTTCCTGTGATCTTGGAACTTTGGGGAATGTGGTGCACCCCTTCATTGCCATTGCTCCCAGGTCCACTCTGGCCCAGAATGGTAGCATCTGGTAGGGCCCTATTTATGAGTTAAATAGAAGTAACTGCATACTTATGCTGAACTGAATTGTTTGAATTAGAACTGTTTGACTAAACTGAATCACTTGAAATAGAAATGTTTTTGACAATTAAACTGTACTTGCATTTAAACTGGGTGCTTATACTAAACTCAATTATTCGAAATGGAACTTTTTTTTCAGATTGAAACTCTACTAAAAATATACTAAATCATTTCATATAGAACTGTTTCGACAGTTAACTGTCTGTAAACAAAATCTGTACTTATACTAAACTGAATTTTCTGAATTAGAACTGTTTCAATAAACTCAATAGCTTGAAATAAAAGTGTTTTTGACAATTAAAACAGATTTTTTTTAAATATAACTATTTGCATTAAAATGGATTTAGCCTTAGATATCCTGCAAAGGTTGATATGCCATAAAATCCAACCAACTAACCAACCAACTATTGATTCAGGAATAAGATTTTATTATAAAATGGGACATTATTATCCAAAAGAAATTTTATATATATATATATATATATATATATATATATATATATATATATATATAATGAGTATATTAAAACAGTGTCCAAATGTCACCATCAATCCAACATTTGCTGGTAAATTTAGTACTTAATTCAGTATTAAGCTTCTTATTAGTGATTTTCCGTTTGTTGGTTTGAGGTTATTGTATGAATGGATTTGTACATGCAACCTGATCAAAAATATCACCATCATTATAAAAGTACCTCTAGCATTTTCATGTTCTCAATTCCTAAAAAGACAGGTTTGTGATCTTACACAGGAAATTTTAAAAAGTTGGTATTTCTTCAAGCGTATCTTTATCAAAAACGTTAAAATTATATGATGGAGACTACCAGTGGAAAGTTCTAAAATGTTTTTATGGAGATGGGGAATAAGAGGAGACTTTGAAATCATATCATTATTATTGAACTCCCCTCGAAATGTTACCACGCTTTTTGAAAAACACTGTATTTTATATCACTGTTCATCTTTTGACGACATTAATCAAAATCTTTGATTTCTTTCCAATAAGATATTACTATTCATTTGAATCTGGTTTACTTAGTATCATTTTGCTCTATTCCTCGGTATGGAAGGACGCCTGCGTTAGTGTAATGGTCAGCATGTTAGACTAGCAAACCATTATGAGTGAGTCCGTGTCACATTGGGAACCTAATTCATATGGCCTTGTGCTTCATATAAGTGGAAAGATTAGTGAACTATACCTCACACGCATTTTTGCAAACGGGTAAGGCACACCCCAATCAATGGCCTGGATAGGACATTAAACCCTCCGATGTCGAGGTTCCAGCCGGGAAGATTTGGGGAATGTGGAGTAACTTTTCGTTGTCATTGCTCCCAGGTTCACTTAAAGTTCTTATCATTTTCCTGGAACCAATTTACAAAGGAATCAAACTTTAGCATTAAATAACACTTTAATAGTTGATCTGCCTCTAAAGAAATACGTTCAAACACAGAGAGAAGCACACACACACACACTCACACACACACACACACACACACACATATATATATATATATATATATATATATATATATATATATATATATATATAAATAACGTTTTGAATGAAAATATATGTGTGTATTTGTTTTCGGTCGAAAACATAAAACTAATTTTAAAGTTAGGAGTCAAAAAGCAGAGAATGCCATTATTTTTGGATACACGCACACACGATCACACACACACACACACACACATATATATATATATTGAGAGAGTGAGAGAGAGAGAGAGAGAGAGAGAGAGAGAGAGAGAGAGAGAAACCTACGTACGTGTAGGTGCGTGTGTGTGTCTGCAATTGTGTTTTCATTTTGAGAGGTTTTCCAATTTCTATTAAGTTGAAATGTCAATTTCCCTTAGTTTTAGACTGAGAAATTTCTAATGATACCCATTTTAAATATATAATGATTTGCCAGAATAATGAAATACTAGTTTCATTGGTGTAGAAAAAAAACTTGGTAGCGGTGCCTATATATATATATATATATATGAGAAAAGTCCTCCTTAACACACACACACACACACACACACACACACATATATATATATATATATATATATATATATATATATATATATATTACCAAAGCTATTAATAGCCACGTGCAAGGATACCCTAAAACCATTAACCATGTATCGAAGTTTATCTACACTACCCCCAACATTTGTTTAAGAAATACGTAAATAATTGTTGTGATATTTTGTAATTAAAGCCATAAAAGATATTTTTAGAGAATCAGGTATACTGACCAATCGTCGACCATTAAATCCAGAGAATTGATAAGAACCGACAGCTTGTGAAAAAAAATTTTAGTAATCCGTAAAAACCCCACAATAAAATCCATTAAAGTTTGCCTTCCATGAAATATAAAAAAAGGTTTTTGACAGCAAATACAGGAAGACTTATTAACTTGCTTCACCACTCAAAATGCTTTTTAAAATCTTTCTTTCAATCAAATTTAATTGAGAAATATATAACTTATTTACTGGACTGCACTCGTACCCAAAAACACTACGTTGGAATTTCAGAATGATCACTTTACTTCAGACTCAATAACAATGAAAATAGAAAAAAACTACATGGATTAGATAAAATTGATACTCGCAGAATAGCCTTTCGGCTCAAATGGTAATGATTTTAAAAGGGCTGCAAGAGTCACGATTATAGAAATCATTGCAAAAATACAGATATAACAACAATATTGGAAACGTAAGAAGATGAATAGATAAAACTCTTATAAACAATGGAAGCAAATAGATTTAACATCAAACTTAATAACTTTGAAATAGGCTTGGTAGATTTGGGATGATACACAGATATCTAGATAACAGAAATGCAAGCTGGTTAGTCAGGGCTAATTTGAAGCACACTCCTCTCATCCTTAGTATATATCCCCACAAAGGAAAACTTCATTTGCCAGATGTCTTTATTAGAGATCAATAAATCTCAGTTGACGCACTTGGAAACCATAAAATAACCTCCATTCAACGAATGGATATTCAACGACACTAGTTTATATCTTTTTCACTTGACATGACAGTAATTTCTTTAAAAGTTAATTCTTTTCTTTAAATACTTTTCTTGGCGGAGACTGTTTTTCCTGACGATGATGTAAGGTTGAAACTAGTTGAGAAAAACAACTAAAGCTAAATACAATAAATTACGTTTGATCATCCCCCATCTCTCTCTCTCTCTCTCTCTCTCTCTCTCTCTCTCTCTCTCTCTCTCTCTCTCATGTTATTTACAGGCACTTAAAAGTAATACAACTGAGTTCGTGAAAATCAAATAAAACTCACTTTATATAAGCTTAATGACTATTTAGATAGCTGAACTATTTGC
>OY757928.1:56346951-56456951 GCA_963585895.1 Sepioteuthis lessoniana | reverse complement strand
CGGGGTGGTGGCACCTGACTGGGTCATATCTATGGGTCAAATGGAACGAAACAGTTTACCTATGCTAAATTTAATAGCTTGAAAGAGAACTGCTTTTGACATTGAAACTGCGTACTTAATCTAAACTGAATGTTTTAAACAGAATTTGTTTTAACATTAACTGTGTTTAAACAAAACCATAAATATACTGAACTGAATTGTTTGAAATTAAATTCGGCGTTATATGACCTGAAAAGTGTAATTACGCTGTAAATCAATGGAGCGTTCAATAAATTATTTCTTCTTTGGTTCATTTCTTCGTAAATTTACAGAAGTGTAGTACGATTTAAAAAAAAAAAATACTGTTATTTTTATCCTAATCGAAGTGGAATATTTAAAAAAACAGCAGCAAAAAAAACCTTTCGTTCTTTAATATTGGACGCTACAGTTGATGGAAGAGAAGATAAGGAATTTCTTAGAGAGATGAGTGTTTGCAACCACGATTGAATTTAGGAATATTTAGACGGTTTCCAATAATCATATTGACAATGATCAAACCCCACTATTGTGAGACCGCTACAAAATGTCATTGATGCGATTTCGCCCAGCACATATTTCTGAACAATAGACAATAATCAAAACTTCGGAAGAGATCGAAAAGTAACGGTCCTTCAATATCAATACTTATAGAAGAGCCTGCAGAATGATTTTCCAGATATAAAACTTTAAAATCAAACTTTAATAGTATCTCTGCTGTCCTTATCTTTTTGAACTTCAAAACGGCAGAAATTATTCTCATCCGGTTTTTTTTTAAAAGTAATTAAAAATATCAAAAAAACCGTATATACTGGTCCTAAGGCGAAACAAAAAGATTATAGATAGATATGATTTGGTGTGTATTGACCAACTCCTCCGTTTGTGCGTGAAATGACCCAAGTTCAAACTTTAGCGGAACATAAAGTAAGTAAGGTTGGTAATCTTAATCAAGGGTGACCCGAAGGGTCCTTTTTTAATAGCTACTCCATTCCCTGGATTGCTCCACTTAACTCGGGATCTACACCTTATAATACTGAATATTATGATGGGTGGCATCAAGTACCATCTTTTGAGTCTTTGGCATGACACGATCTGGGATTGAATTCCGGTCCCCCAACCATTAGCTAAAACTCTACTCATTTGGCCAATGGCGTGTACAAATATGGCGAAATATAACAGCTTTAAATTCGGAGTTTTCCTTCTCCTAGAGTAGTAGTCAAACAAAACTGAAGTAGCCCAGTTCAATGTAATATTTTCTCTCAGTTTGAAGTCGAACAACTCGTATCCAAGGATACGAGCACTATGAAAAAGGAAAACTGCTTCCTCTTGGAATTGAACTCGGATTACCGTGTCCATTACCTTTGACGATAACCATTACATAAGATGTATATATATATATATATATATATATATATATATATATATATATATATATATATATATATAAGAAGGCTTAAAATGTTTGTAAGATAGATGTAGCTTATTTTTATGTAAAGTTTATTCTTATAAAATATTCATAGATCTCTGTGGGCTTGGTCGGTAGAATGCACCGACTGCATCTCAGCAGTCGGCTAACCCTACCTATTACAAGTGCCCTGGTTATGCCACTAAACTGAATGCGACGGTGAGACTACAGTCCTGAAGATTGGGAGAATAAAGAATATCCCTTCATAGCCATTATCCCCTGGTCTACTCCGACAGGGAATGGTAGGATCCAATCTATGGGTCAAATAGAACTAACACTTTCACTGTGTATAAACAAATTATATTGTTAATGTTAGATAGGTATGCTTGAAATCGTTTTACTGTGCCAAATAAAAATGTTTGAATTAAATCAAAATACTTAAAACCATTTCAATGTGTGCAAACAAATCATTGATACTGAATAGAATAATTTGTGCTCGATAGGAATAGTGAAACCATTTAAATGTGTGCAAATGATCATTAATATTAAATGATTATTAGTGTTAGCAATTCGTGAAAACATTTAAGTATTGGCAACCAAACGATCGCTGTCTTTTCTTGAAATGTTACTGGCCAACAATTTGCTTATGAATGAGATAGATAGATAGATAGATAGATATATAGTATTTGGCATTCAGTATCCATTGGGGCAGATATTCCATAAACCCCAGCCAGCGAACCAATCAACCAACATATAAAAGTGAAAAATGTTAGACTTATTTGTATTATTGTCATGTAAAATAAGATTTATTCGTACAAAATCTTCGATTAGTCCAATCATGTGGGGCTGTAAAAAATGTCGACTGAATTTGTGCAGAGGATTAACACCCTAATAATGCCACTCATGGATATAACATTAAACTCACTAATTGTGAAGCTCCGCTACAGAAGCTTTGGTGGGGTAGAATACCGCTTTATTTCATTATTCCCAGGTCCACTCTGACCGGAGTCGTAGTACTTGTAATGATCCCAGCAATAGGCCAAATAGAAATATATTATCATTTTCTATAAGTGAAACCATCTACTTTTGTGTCAACATATGACTAAAAAATTGAATTATCAGTATTAGATAGAAATACGTGGAACAATTTTCCGATGAGATAATCTATGAACTTTGTTGAATAGAATTATTATTTTTGTAAAGCAATAATTAAGACCATTTAACTATGTGCAAACCAATGAGCTCAGACACGTTTTTTTGGCCTTGTACCAACCTTGAATTTATGAATATAATTTTTGTAAATTTTGAGGAAATAAATAACATGTTCTAATCTTGTTACCTTGAAACTTTTCGTTTACAAATCATATATTTTCAATATATCTGTAAAAACAGTATTCGGCATCAAATAACCAACAAGGTTTGATATGCCATAAAACCCAACCAACCCAATCTTCGAAGCAAAGTTGATAACATTATGTGTAAATCAACATAATATACATCAGCAATTTCGTTTCTAATGTAGGCTGTTGGCAAAAACAAATACTTCGCATAAACTACACTTACTGGAGGAAGGTAATAGTACATACCCCAGGCATTTTAAGATCGGTGGAATATGGTATAATGAAATAGCAATTGAAGTCAACCGACTAGATGTAAAACACTTTAAGTATATGTTTTTAGAAAAATCAATTTTTGAGAGTAAAATTTAAGAAATAAATTGACAAAGGAGGATGATATAATACCATACTATATGCTGTAATTTTTTTATTCTGTCATTATCTATTAAAATGGAAACTTATAACTGTACAAAAACAAAAAACTGGTAAAATTTTACTAAAGAGACAAGACGATTCAATTCAAGATGGCGGGTCTAAAGAAACATTCATCAGTCAGTCGTTATGTTTGCTGGGAATAAGGCAACCTATAATTACCATCATGGTTACAGTGAACTGTCTCTGTATGCTGATCCTGGTGAGTGTGATTAAGAGTCTGGAGGCTGGTGACTCGGGAGATAAATAGCGGAGGGAGGGAAAGCAAGTTCGATTAAAATGGCAATTATGTTTCTCGAGTAGAATCCCTGTCTTCGTTCTTTGGAACATAATGGCTCCTTAGAATTCTACACGGAAAGCTCTGAATGCCTGCGGATTAGAAAAAAAAATTGCAAGAAATGGGAAAAAACAGCAAAATTAACAACTAAAGTAAAACAAAAAGTAAATGAATGATTAAGTATGAAAGAATAATGACTCAATGGATATTGTTAAACAAAAACAAAAAGAGGAAAGGAAAAATGAAACATTAAATAAATGGAAAGAATATAGAAACCTAATACCCCCCAATATATTTTTTTATTATATGTCAATTCGAGGTACGGATCGGGTGCATTATTTTTCTCTTAGAATCCTTTGCACCAAGCATCCAGGTTTGGAAGCAGAGGTTAACTGAAATGACAGACAAGCATGACAAGATCACCTGCTGAAAAGTGGCATTTTGTATACAAGAATGTTTACCATTTAAAATAAAATGAAAACTTAATAAAGGAACGTTATAATATTTAGATATAAATACCCTTAGGCTCTGTGGAACCACGTCAAGTAAATTACGTAAGAAAAAAAGGAGTGTGCTTGGTGCAGTGACAGAAAGGGCTATATATATATATATATATATATATATATATATATATATATATATATATATATATAGGTCGTTCAAATACTTATAAGCATCACCTGGATATAAGATTAATCACACACTTCTGACTTTTGTATTGGCTACACCTACATAAAAATAAGACAGAAATCTGAATTAGTTTCTGCAAGTTTTATTATAATTGATTGTGTATTTGTAGTATACGTACTGCGCACGCGCGTTTGTGTGCATGTGTATGTGTGTGTGTTATGAGCAGATGCTATGGCAAAAATGAATTGAAATACAGAAAGGAAACGATAAGTCAGCGCCCCACAAAGCCTTCATCAGGAAATGACTATGAGTTAAAGGATGCTTTTGGGGGCGAAACCTTACTACCAGTAAACCAGAGTGCACCACCAATATTACAAAATACAGCAAGAAATTGTTGACTTTCTGTCCCTCAGTGGAAATTTCAAATCAAGTAATAGTCTCTTCAAAAATGTATTTATTGTATTTACAACATTCCTCTGACAAAGCCTTAAGACAATAATGTAAGTTTTGAATTAACTGACAAATCGCACGTCAATACACACACACACACACACACATACACATATATAATTATATATATATATATATATATATATATATATATATATATCACGGAAACACCAAGTAGTCATAAGTGCTGCAAATGTAAAACTGGAGACTAAGGTTGCAAATATTAGCTGCCGTAAGGAGAAATTGATTCCAATAAGTTGCCTGCGGTAAAAGAATCAGGAGCATTACATCACAAATGACTCCGCCATGCTCATCAAATTATATATATATACATGTGTGTGTGTGTGTGTGTGTGTGTGTGTTAAAGTGAATAGGTCATTGAATGATTTAAAATTTGACGTTTAATTTTTATTTATCCAATACTCCGTATTCGTTTTGCAGACATTCTAGTACAGTTCAGACATTTAAATAGTTGGTTATGAGTTCAATTTCTTTATATATATATATATATATATATATATATATATATATATATATATATAGACTCCCCCACGGCAGTTGAACGCACTGGCGAAAGAATTTACGGGTGCCACTCGCATAATGCTAAACTCTTCGAGTGAATTGAGCACTCTGCTATCCGGTAAGGCAAAAATGTTAACAAACAAGAGCGACTACATAATGTCGTATAAATCCTCAGCTGACGCGATTCGCTTGTTGGCTGAGCGGTATGATACTAAACCTTGGGCGGGTTTCACTGTCTAGCCACACTGAAGAGTTGTGATACAACAAAACAGTTTGTCCGTGGGCGACAATATATATATATATATATATATATATATATATTGCGGTATTTCACCAGGCATTATGGTGTGATGTGTGTGTGTGTGTGTGTGTGTGTGTGTGTGTGTGTTTATGTGTCTGTGTATGGGAGCATTGCTAGGACCTACTTGTGATATAAGGATTGACGTTCAAGACTAAGAAAACATTGGCAATGATTTCATTTTTCTTTTGTGATGAATTAAACTTAACTAAATAAATGACAACTGCAGACCTTGTAATAATCTAGGGTCAGTATGACTTAAAAAGCACTGAAATATTCCTACGCTGACTACGCCGATGACATAGCGATACTGGCAAATACACCCAACCAAGCCGAAACACTACTGCATAGTTTGGAAGGAGCAGCCGCAGGCATAGACCTCTATGTAAATGCACACAAAACGGAATATATGTGCGATAATCAAACAGGTGACATCTCCACACTAGACGGAACCCCTCTTAAACTAGTAGACAAATTCACTTACCAAGGAAGCAGGGTCTCATCAACCGAAAAGGACATCGACAAAAGGTTAACGAAGGCATGGACAGCTATCAATAGGCTATTGATTATATGGAGATCAGACCTAACCGATAAAATGAAACACAGTTTCTTCCAGGCAGCGGTCGTGTCGATACTGCTATATGGATGCACTACATGGACTCTAACAAAACGGCTGGAGAAGAAGCTAGACGGCAATTACACAAGAATGCTGCGAGCAATCTTGAACAAGTCATGGCGGCAACACCCCACAAGACACCAACTGTAGAGCCACCTGCATCCTATCACGAAAACTATTCAAGTAGGACGAACCAGACATGCAGGACACTGCTGAAGAAGCAGGGACGAACTCATAAGAGATGTACTCTTATGGACCCCCACTCATGGCCGAACAAAAGCAGGACGACCAGCACGAACATACATTCAGCAACTATGTGAGGATACGGGATGTAGTCCAGAAGACCTACCGGAGGCGATGAACGATAGGGAAAAGTGGCGAGAGAGGGTCAGGATATCCGTGCAAGCGACACGACATGATGATGATGAATGATGAATATAATTGTACATTGCTAAATAGTTTCAATTATTCGCATATAACACCCAATATTTTTAGACATTTGCCTTTTATATGGGACTGTAACAGGTACTAATATTCCGAGATAGATTAGTGCTGGAAGTAATAGCAATAAAGGGATACAGAGGGCCTCAGAACTTGACTTTAGCCATTGTATGGAGTCTAATACAATAACATGAAATCTTAAGAAGAAACGTCCGATCAAAATTGTATGTGTCTGTAGAAAATAGATAATAGAGTGGAGTAGGTTAAATTCATGATCGCACATGCACCTCAGTGGCCATTCAGATACCGGTCACTTGGTTTCTGATGATACCCAAAGGATTTTAGATTAAAATAATTCTACAGAAAGACAATTATCCTGAACGAGTGCTACGGATATGGTTTTAATAATAAGAATGTGTACTCAACATTCATCGGAGCTTCAAATCTGATGCTTTCCCACTGGAGATTGTTTAATCCCTTATCCAGGAGACCATGAAGTATATGAAGGAAATTAATGTATAAAAAATATCATAGGTTTGAAGTGTTTAGGGCATAATTATATATTCAGACTAGGGGCCTGGCAAATCCATGTCACTCTGTCTCAGGCGATATCCTAAGGACTTTTTTTTATAATAAAACACAAAGAAAAATTAGATAATTAACCTCTTTTTTTTTTTTTTCGTAAGAACTGGTGATTTACTTTTAACTGATTTGAAATTACATCTCACAAAAACGAACGACTTCATGTAATAAACAACTTCGTGGAATGAACCACACCTTATGATTTTCCATGAAAATATTTTTATTATATATAATAGATTTTTGTTTGTGCGGAAGTCAATAAAGTAAAATATATCTAGATGTAGATTTTTCTATTTGAAATTTGATTTCAGCTGTTCCCTTTTCAAAAATGGATGGACGAACACAAAAATATTTAAAAGAATTAAAGTTAAAAAAATAATAGCTTAAATGTTTGAAGGTTAGTGTGTCACGAACTGCCTTGTGTTCGCTAATGGTCCGGGAGACCTGGGTTCAATCCCAGTCACGTTATACCAAAGACTTTAAAAATGGTACTTGATACCTCCTTGCTTAATACTCACCAATATAAGGTACGTATCAAGAGTAAAGTGGAGCAAGCCAGGGAAGGGAGTAGTGCCCTCCCGGACACCTCGGTGTAGTAGCTATTGAAAAGGGAGCCTTCTGGTCGCCCTCGAATACGGTCGACAACCTTACATATACCCGGCTGTCGGTGGTTCTTAGAATGCACTGACTGAATCATCTGCATATATTAAGACCATATTTCCAAAAAGAAATGTCTTGGGTATGAAACGCAAACTGCATCTGGTGCATAATGAACGACTTTAAGCTCAGGTATATTCAAAAATCTTTTTCTAGTTAAATACGTCCCCTTGATTTTACGGGTGAAAAAGGGTCTAAAAAGTTGGTTTTTTTTACACGAGTCTGTTCAGTGATATTGATAGTTTTTTTATTCATTTATTTGACCCATTGATAGGATTATCACAAGTAATGGCAAAAATGCCGGACTACGTCCTCGAAGTAAAAGATTTCGAACCTCAGTTGCGCAGTTACGTTAGCTTTCGGGCTATAACTCTTTAAAAAGTTATGAACCTCCTTATCCTCACTGGTATGAGTTTAATTTTGTTGCATATGGACCTCCGACCCGGCCGGGTTGTCAAAATAGGAAATGCATCTGTGTAAATAACAGGTGCATCCGGTCGAGGAATATCAGGATATTATAACCTTGACTGTGGACAGGTTGAATTAGTGCGAGTGTGACGCTCGCAGGAAGAAGAGTGGGCGTCAAATCATTAGATAACCCGGGTGAAGACAGGAAGTAAGTTAGTTGGGGATCAGACGAGTTGGAGAAAGGTGCGGTAGAGAAAACCAGCACCTAGAGAGGCTGGGCCCCCGGTTGAGCAGCCCAGGAGAACAGGAAAGAAATGCTGTTGTGGCCATAGGAGTGAGGATCAATATGTTGCAGATCTGTTCGGTCTCTAATTCTCTCTCACAAACAACCCTTTCAAATAAAATGACAGGTATATTTTTCTAGAGAACTGTGCCGCTCGTCTTTATTGTGTCGTCGTTATGATTCTGCATGCATAGGTATTATGTGGCTATACAACAATTTTTCTGTCGTTCTTCTATAAATATAGCTTTGACGAAGGAGGATATGCCATTAAAGCAAGAAGCCAAATCAAACCACGCTAACTGGTATAACTATTTCGGAAAAGCATGGACAAGGAGGTAATTGAAATGAAGAGGTACACATCGTTCAACAGAATTGGACTCACGATTGGATATAGGTTAATGCCATGCATAGGAGACCATGAAGCTTTAGATGAAATATCTGATTAAGATTATATTCATCTGTATGGAATTGACTTGTAGGAGAGGCAAGTTACAAGCGTATAACACGTACACACCCTATGCAGGCCCCTGTCATTCCGAATCCGATTATTAACGGAGGAGTTTGTTCACAAAATCTAAAAGAAAAAAAATGATTCACCGTTTTTCAAAGACATGTGATTTACTTTTAACCAATTGGAAATTACGAAATGAAAAAAGAAAAAGATGTTGGCTCGATTGAATCGTCCACACTGAACACAAGTTTTTGACATTTAAAGAAAAACAAATACAATCAAGGTAGTAATTAAATAATAATAAAAAAGGAACAGTTGAATCTTTTCTTGTTTTGACGGATATGTTGCCGATTTTAATTACACCTTGGTCGGAGCATATTGCATTACTGCTAGAAAAACCAACAACAAAAGAAAATACAATAAACGGGCAAGTCTCGAAAGAAATGTCAATTTGCACTCAAAAACAAACAAACAGGTTGTCAGATTGACTAAAACAGGGGAAAAAATCGGGTAGAATTGCTAAAGTGTTATTTTTTGTTGCTAATGTTAACGTTTTAATAATTGTTTCTCGTTTATTGAACAGATCAACGGCTGTTTCTTTCTGTCAGTTCATTTTCCTTTCAAAGTTTTAAGAATTCTCTCTCTCTTTCTCTCTCTCTCTCTCTCTCTCTCTCTCTCTTGGTCTCTGTTTCTCTGACATACAAATAATGTTAATGTGACAACAATTTTTTAAACAAAATTTTAAGAAATGGCAAATGGGCACAAGGTGCATTGTTGAAATCAAAATAAATAAGATAAATACGTAAAATAAACAAAGTGGATGGGGGAAATCGTAATTCTTTTTATTGCAGAGCTTTGCAAATTTGAAAACAACCAAACGAGTGGACAGCTATCGGAAATATATATATATATATATATATATATATATATATATATATAGCTGTGTATCATTTGAAATGTATGGGGTATTTAAAATATATACAATTCTGCATTCGAATAACATGACAGATACACGTTCAAATGACCTCAAATGTAAACTGCACGTGTTGAAATGTTTAAACAAATGTTCTTTTCTTTTCCAGTTAATGACATTTCTATACAAAAAAAAAAAAACAACAACTTTGAACATGAAATTCTTAGTTGTTTCTACATATGCTGATAAAATTTGAGATAATATGATTGTGAAATGGTATCTTCATTTGGTTACAAAGCAATATTTTCTCATATGCCCTCTCTCTTTTTCAATATACATATGTATGTATATATATATATATATATTATAGGACAGAATTTAATACAAATTTGAAATAATGTTTAATGACGAATCTACAATATATATATATATATATATATATATATATATATATATATATATGATATTTTTATATATATTTAATAGTATGTATGTTTAACTGCGACCACTGGTTTCATGCTGTCTTTATACGACAATGCCAGATGATTGCCATATAAAGACGTCATTCACTCTATTCAATATATATAAGAACTAATATATATATATATATATATATATATGTGTGTGTGTGTGTGTGTGTGTGTGTATGTATGTATGTGTGTGTGTGTGTTATTGTATTATATAATAGCTCTCTATCATAGATAATGAGCACTCTCCAAATTATAACGCATTTAGTCTACCACAGACCCACTAAGTGAGATAGTGATAGCCGTATACGGTAGTTTTACGAGTATATTTCTCTTACATATATATATATATATATATATATATATATATATATATATATATATATATATATATATATATATCGCAGATGGAAATTTTATGTCTGCATGTTCATGGAAGATGAAAATTAAACTTACATATTCATTTAAAATATTTTTTTTACTGTCCTGACAATCTAAATAACAAGGTATGGAATATGCATGTCAACAAAATGTTTTCGAATCTTAGGAACAGCTTATTTAGTTGAAAAATATGAGTAAAAGATTTCTAAGAATTCTTCGCAGAATAAGCATTTACTGAAATCTTTCTGACGGAAACAATATAAATGGAATGTATATTCACTTGTCGAAATCAAATTGGAACCTGCTTTACAATAGAAAAAAATCTAATAGAACTTTTGGTAGACAATGAATAATTATCTCCTTTGTATAAGGGGCGTATCAATCGATGGTAACATGTCAGTCGAATAATCCATGTCGGCCTCTTTTGTGTCCGTACTTAGAGCGTTAAAGACGCTTTTCTGCTCTATCTTCTTTATTAAGACGTGCCGTTTTTTTTTTTTTTTTATCCTTGTTCGGTTAACAGCAGAAGTTTGGTCACACCACCCTGCAATGGGCGTTGTCTCTTCCATTGTAAATGGAATATAAATAAAACATTGGTTTGTTCTGCATTGTACTCATCTTCTTTACGTAAGATTGCTTTACAGTTTCGTACCCCTTTCATATACTGCTTATTCATAGAACAATATGTGCACAGTTTGTATATTGGGGTACGCTTGTGCATTTTTGTTAAAATATTTCGTTAGCTTATGATGTATTCATTAGTAATTACATATCTCAGTAATATTAGGTACATTCTGCAGGCAAAATTCCACTTTACTTTAAACAAGAAAATATTAATTGTTTGAATTATTAAGACTAATATCCTGATCACAGTTATATTGTAGTCATTGTTTCTATTGGGAGGTTATTTTACTTAGTCCCGACTCACTAAGTGAAATGCGTAATCATGTTTACATACCTCGGCAGTAATATTCCATCTACTGACAATGATGTTAACATATAGCTGATTAATGCTAAGATTTCTATTCCCTGGGTATCAATCATATAGAAGGTGCCCGTGGTGTAATGGTTATCGTCGTAGGAAATGGACACGGCGACACGAGTTCAAATCCTGGACGAGACTGATTGCATTTCACAGAGCACTAATACCATTGGGAAAAGTATGAATGCAATTATTCTCCCTCCAGCTATGGGTAAGTAGCAGGACAGACTTGGTTCTTCAGCCTTGGTGAGGCAACTAGAAGGAAAACTCTGAATTGAAACCTTTTAAACTCTGCTCAAAAATTGACCTTGTGTCATATCCTGCCCGAGTTGAGGGGTTGGTAAATAGGATCAATCATATAGAAGTCTGATTGCTCCGATAGAATAAAAGGGAATTACTTCCAAAATGTTACTTTGTCAATACGACAGTATGAATATGCCCCCAAGGCCGCTAACGAAACTCAAGGAGAAAACAATTAGATAGGAAAAACAAAACAATGCGATTCTGAAGAAATCTTGGAAGCAAGACCCCACAAAACAGCTACTGTACGGCCACTAACCTCTAATCTCACAAAACATCAAAGGAAAACAAACAAGGTAAGCGAGCTACTGCAGAAGAAATAAGGACGAACTTATTAGCGACGTTCTCAAATGTACTCCGGCACATGGCTGGGCTAGCGTTGGCCGACTAGTCAACACTTAAATGTATCAACTCTGCACGGACACGGGGTGCAGTCTAGAATACCGTGCTATTTGTCTGACTTGATGAATATCAAATATACCTATATTAATTTGTCAGTTTATCTCTACATTCCTTCTCTTTTTACATTGTTAGTGTACCATTGAATATACTAATGTTGATGACTAAAAGAGTAGGGACAAGGTAAAATAACCTCCCAAGAGAAACAAACACGATTCTCGAACTAAGAGCAGAATATTAGTTTTAATAATTCAAACAATGAATATTCTCTTGTTTAACGTAAAGTGGAATTTTGCCGGCAGAAAGTATCGAATATTACAGTGATATGTAATTACTAATTCAAGGAATATATATATATATATATATATATATATATATATATCCACGTATCAATAATAAAATGAAATCTGCGTAGTTGTAAGAATCTAATACTACTGCGATCGGGATATTAGTCTTCATAATGATTTTATAATACCTGTCAAAATTGAAGAGAAATCTGCATCTAACGTAAGCACCTTATAATAGTAAAAGCAGGATATTAGCGCGAATAATTCATGTATTCTGAATTGAATACAATCTCTTTTTCTTTAAAAATCAGTCATGAGGTTTAAATGAATAATGTACCTTGTTTTTTTATTCCGATTCTTAGTTCTTCAGCTGACAATATCCTTTTTTTTCTTTCAGAACCGAACAACAGGAGACCAAATAGATTTACAGTCAAGTCACGCTATTAGTATCTGTTCGTGCATAATCACCAAAGTAAAGTATAAATGATCCTGTTCAATACTTAGATGGGAGAACATTTAGCAGCAGTAGGTAACGTAGACAACGTGAGACATGTGTGCCATATCTATGCAAAGCTTCGTAAATACATCATCATCATCATCGTGTCGTGCCGCTAGCACAGATATCCCTGACCCTCTCTCTCCATTTCTCCCTATCGTTCATCGCCCCTGGCAGGTCTTCAGGGCTACATCCCGAATCCTCACATAGCTGCTCTATGTATGTTCGAGCTGGTCGTCCTGCTTTTGCACGGCCATATGTGTGGGTCTATAGGAGTACATCACTTATGAGTTCGTCCCTGCTTCTCCAGCGGTGTCCTGCATGTCTGGTTCGTTTAACTTGCATAATTTTCGTGATGGGAGGTAGGGGGCCGTATAGTTGGTGATTTGTTGGGCGTTACCTCCAGGACTTGTTCACTATTGCTTGCAGCATTAGTGTATAATTGCCGTCTAGCTTCTTCTCCAGCTGTTTTGTTAGCGTCCAAGTAGTGCATCCATACAGCAGTATTGACACGACTGCTGCCTGGAAGAAACTGTGTTTCATTTTATCGGTCAGGTCTGATTTCCATATGATAGTAAATACAAAAATAAATGATGTCCGAAATAAAGCACTGGTTCCCGCACGAGCAAGCCACATCTGGAGGTGTAATGGTTAACAAGCTTAACTAGCAAACCTACACCAGTGAGTTTGGCTTTGTGCCGCATCGAAGCAAAGAGCTTCGTAAATTACTCTTCCCAGATGATCACCGAAGTTAAGTGTAAATAAACATGTTCAATACTTAGATGGGAGACCACTTAGCAGCAGTAGATACTCTAAGCAACTTGAGTCATGTGTGCCATAGCTAAGCAAAGCTTAATAATTATTAATAGATGAAAACAATGATATCCGAAATAAAGCACCTGTTCCCGCATGAGCAAGCCACCTCTGGTGGTGTAATGGTTAACAAGCTTGACTAGCAAACCTACACCAGTGAGCTCGGTTTTGTGCCACATCGAAGCAAACAGCTTCGTAAATCCCGGTTCCCGCATTATCACCGAAGTTAAGTGTAAATAAGCCTGTCCAATACTTAGATGGGAGACTATTTAGCTTCAGTAGGTACCATAAACAACCTGAGGTTTGTGTACCACATTTAAGCAAACTTTAATAAATAAAAACAGGAAATGAATAAATCTGATTTGCTAAATAACCCGAAAACATGAATACATAAAGAAATGAATGAAACAGAAGTAAAAATCAGTTTCCATTTCTCACCTCAAATAAACAAAGAATACAAAGTAAAACACGTATTGTGTTTTCGCGGGAAGTATTTTTTTTATCAAGGTTAAGAAGCTGGTTGGTAATGTAAGTCCACCCTTTGGGAATAATCGGAGATTAACGGTCATTGAAACATGAAGAATGATATTTGAGAAAAAACAGAAAATTTTTTTCGCCATAACGAAAAACAGCCAAGTGTCCGTATAAGCACAAAAATACATTCTCATAAAAAAAAAAAAAATACATATATTGGGTTCCGAGTGAATAAAACTACAAGGAGGAGTCTGGACATTATTGATTATTTATCATTAAAACAAATACATTGATCTTCCTTCCATAAGATTCGGGGAGAACTCCCCGTGGTTTAGTGGGTAATGTACTTGACTGCGAAATCATAGTAAGCGTGTTTGAACTCCAGTGACACTATAACGTTCACTTTCGAACAAATACCCAACCGAAAGTGATGAACATCCTCATCCCCTCGGCTCTGAGTTAAATACTATCATTAATGTTCTTCGATAAGTAAGGGATTGGCTTTAAATAACACATGAAGGTCGAGAAATCACATTAAAACAAATACCTAACAAAAGGGAATCAATTATAAGCCAAAATGAATTGTGTCTTAGGTCTGACACTAAGCTGAATGAGAGAGTATAGTTCCAGATCTCAAGTTTTCTTGAGTAAAGAGTAACCTTTCATTTTCATTACTCCTAAGACCACTCAAATCAGTAAAGTTTTTTTTTTCTGTTATGGACACATCTATATTTCAACCGAATCTGTTTAATAATTATTCGTACTGTGCGCAATAAAAATAAAAAAAAATTCTTAAAAATCAACAATACAAAAAAGTTAATATGAACAAATAATGATCGCGATTCTCAAAGCTCAAAATATAAAATATCTCTCTAGAGTTAGATTTGCCCTCAAAATTATTCTGTTAATCAATCGATCTCTTTGGGTAAAAATAAGAAATTAAAAACGAAATTTTTTGTCTGGTACTCAAGTAAAAGACGCGGTAAAAATCACGTACACTTATGTAAAATTGGTTTTCAGAATTGATCTGGCACGAGATTTTAACCTTTTTGTAAACATTAGATACACAGAACGTAAGTAAATAACTATGCGGAAACAAATGATTACTATCCTTGAAAAGAACTACTGACTTGAAACCATATAACTATGTGTATGATACTCATCACTCGATGATTCGCTTCGGTTCGGTTAAAGAAGTAACTGAACGGTGTTTTTTAAAGAAAAAAAAATTATCTCTTTCTCTTTTATTTCGCGTGTCTTATCTTTCGAACTCAGACATCGCGCGAAAACCCCAAAGAGCAAAAATCAATACGTCTATTCACCAGCTGTGCTGGAGCGAAGAGTCACAATTTCCACTTGCCCATGACTTCGACTCTCGAGACCTTGTCAGTCTTCTTATAGGCGTGTCTTTTAAGTGCTTGACATGTCACTTAGTGCAACTGCTTACGTCATACTTGACAATATGTCGAGTTTGAGGCGGTGAGATTTTCAACCCCGTACTTGGAACCTGCACTCCATGATCTTGTATCCCCTAAGCTGAGGTTGGCCCTCTGGTACTAACTTTGACACAAAGCTCTCCCTACCTAGCACCTCTTAGCGCACACATTTAACATATACAGAATTATAAGAATTCGATAGGAATACGAGAAACCATCGACAGCGTTAAAATTATATTAATTAAACAGGAATACTTGAAACTATTGTAAGTAAAGTATTATTAAACAAACCAGGTAACTGTAAATAATAATTATCGTGTAAGACCTCTAAAAAATTACTGCATGTAAATTATTCTTATCGCATAAGGCATAGGCCTCCATGTCAATGCACACAAAACGGAATATATGTGCTATAATAAAACAGGTGACATCTCCACACTAGACGGAACCCCGCTTGAACTAGTAGACAAATTCACTTACCTAGGAAGCAGCGTCTCATCAACCGAAAAGGACATCGACACATGGTTAACAAAGGCATGGACAGCTATCAATAGGCTATCGATCATATGGAAATCAGACATAACCGATAAAATGAAACGCAGTTTCTTCCAGACAGCTGTCGTATCGATACTGCTGTATGGATGCACTACATGGACGCTAACAAAACGGCTGGAGAAGAAGCTAGACGGCAATTACACAAGAATGCTGCGAGCAATCTTGAACAAGTCCTGGCGGCAACACCCCACAAGACACCAACTATACGGCTACCTGCCTCCTATCACGAAAAATATCCAAGTTAGACGAACCAGACATGCAAGACACCGCTGGAGAAGCAGGGACAAGCTCATAAGTGATGTACTTCTATGGACCCCCTCATAAAACCGGGCAAAAGCAGGACGACCAGCACGAACATACATTCAGCAGCTATGTGAGGATACGGGATGTAGCCCTGAAGACCTGCCAGAGGTGATGAACGATAGGGAAAAGTGGCGAGAGAGGGTCAGGGATATCCATGCTAGTGGTACGACATGATGATGATGATGACACGATACAAATCATTTATATAGCATATAGAACTCTATACCATATAACTAAATACAAATTATTTTTATAGCAGAATATTTGATACCATATAACAGCGGAAAAATTATCTCTATTGGAAAGTATTTGATACGATATAATGGTGTGCTCATTATCTATAGAGTATGCAGAACTTGATAACATAATTGCCCAGTCAGCTGGGGTAGTAGAATACACTGACTGCACCACTGAAGATGGGTAACCCCCTCGCCAAATAAGTGTTCTGGATATGACACTAAACAATCTGATGGTGGGGAATGCAGAATACCCCTTCATTGCCATCGCTCCCAGGTATACTCTGGCCCGGACTGGTAGCACCGGCTAGGGCCCAATCTATGGGTTAAATAGAACTAACAGCATACTTATGCTAAACTGAATTGTTTGAGTTAACTGAAGAGCTTAAAATAGAAATGTTTTAGACAATTAAACCGTACTTACATTTAAACTGCATGCTTATGCATAACTAGATTATTTGAAATTGAACTGTTTTTCGACATTAAAACTGTATTTACACTTTCCTGAATTGTTACATATAACTGCTTGAATACTTTGAAATAGAAATGTTTTTGACAATTAAATTGTGTACTCATGTTAAACTGAATTGTTTTAAAAAAACAGATTATTTCCTTAAAAATAGATTTGGCGTTAAATAACCTACAAAAGTTGGTATGCCATAAAACCCAATAAACCAAACCAGACCTTGATAACATAACTGAATGCAAACTATTTTTATAACAAAATGTTTGATACCATATAACGGCGTGCAACTTGTCTAAATAGCATATCGTTCATGATACTATATAAGTGATTGTAAATTATTTTTATAGCAGAGTTCTTGGTTCGATATAACTGCCTGTAAATTATCTTTATAGAATATAACTTAATACCATATAATTGCGTGCAAATTATTCTTATCGTAGAACAGATGATGCCATATAACTGCGTGCAAATTAACTTTATAGCAATGTACTTGAAACCATATAATTGCCTGTAAACTGACTTTATAAAGGAGGCCTTGATACCATGTAATTGTGTGTAAATTATATTTATCTCAGAGTTCGGTTTGGTTTAGTTTAGTTCGGTTTTATAGCTTATCAATTATTATAGGTTAATAAATGTCAAATCTATTTCTATACACTAACAGATCTATTGCAAACAATTCTGTTTAGCATAATTACAGTTTAGTTCTATTTGACCCGTAGATAGGACCCTATAAAGTAATACCACTCCGGATCAGAGTGGACTTGGGAGCGAGGGTAATAAATAGGTACTCAGCATTCCCCAAAGTTACATTACTTGAGACTCACCATCATAATTTAGTGTGATATATTGGACACTTCTTGAGTCTTACCCCTATACAGAGATGCAGTCTGTGTATACTGCAGCCCTAACCGGCTGGTTAAAATAGCAGAGTACTTGTTACAGTGTAATTGAGTGTAAATTACTTTTATTGCAGAGTACTTGATACCATATAACTGTGTGTAAATCATTTTATTGGGTAGTACTTGATACCAGATACTTGGATGCAAATTATTTTCATAGCATAGTACTCTATAGGAGTCTGGATGTGCCCGTGGTGCAATGGGTATCGTCGTAGTACTTGATTCGAAATAATAGCATAGAAATTACTTTTATAGCATAGTATTTGATTCCATATAACTCTGTGCAAATTATCTCTATAGTATATATAGAACATACTACCATAAAACTGCGTGAATAATTATTTGGTATAGTACTTGATATCATATTACTCGATTCAAATTATCTTTAACTCCACATTCATGCAGGTGCACGAAGACACATATACACATACGCAGAACCACACACACACACACACACACATATATATATATATATAAAGTAAAAGTAATGTTGGCGGCCGTCGTCGAGGGTGACTAGAAGACTCCTTTTACAATAGCAACTACACCGAGCTGTATGAGAGGGCGCAACTCTTTTTCCTGGATTGTTCCATTTTACCAGTATCACGAAACTTTTCCACTGGTTTACTGTCGGCGAAGGGGACAAATTTTTCGTCTCAATCCTTTAACCTACGCCTAATGCCCGGATTACGCCAAGCTGATTGCTGGTATCAGGTCGGACAATATTTAATTTGGGGATGTCGTTTAACCACAAGCGAACAGGAAAAACTATGACAGAGATTTTCGAACAAGCCGATAATGAAGACAATGCGAAATGCATGATTTAGAATTCAAATTATTTTATGTTTAACCCCCACCAAAAAAAAAAAAAAAGGGACGTATGCAAAGTAAGATTGTCTTAGCGACAAAAATAAAATTGGTCATATTTTAACAACTAGGGACAATTCACTGAAATTTTTTCTTGTGATGATGTGTGTAAAATATTTCTTTTGAAGTGTTTTGTGTGTGGTGAGAAAAATAAAACAACATTAATATGAAAGCTTATCTTACTTCTCTCTCTACTTTTTTTTAAAATCTTATATATATATATATATATATATATATATATATATGTATATGTATATGTTTGACTCTTTTTATGATGTCACTGACAGTTAATTTTTCTTTCTGTTTTTTTTTTTTTTTTTTTTTTTTTTTGGTGTCGTGTTTCACTAACCGTTGATTGTTCTTTCGTCTTTTCTCTAGTATACTCAACAGGTCATTCTTTATCTTCATAATCCATCGTCTTCTGCCTGGGACAAGGCAAACCATTTCTCTTTCATCTTTCTTTCTTTCTTGGTACATCTTCTTCAAATCGTTTCTTGTTCTTTTTCTCGTTGTCAGTCGACACACAAAATAGTCATACGTTTATTATCTTTTACTGACGGCATTTTAATCTTCCCATGTGAGCAGGCCTGAGGAAGACGGATTACTCTTCGCGCCACAAACACATCTGTCTGTTATTGGATCTCTTGGCTAACTGACTTTTTCCTCTTTTTGGATTCGACCTTCGACCTTCCCGCTGTCTCGTATCACGTGGGCCTTTTAGCCAATTGGCTTTCAGCCTTCAAATCGGTCGCTTGTTGCTAGGCGCTGCTTGCCAGTTCATACACCCATAGAAGGGAACTTAACAGTCCATCGGTTAGGACGCGACCTTGCCTGATTCAACTCTTCAGACTTTTCGTCTACTTCTGCAGGTTTGCGAGGGAAAGAGAGAGAGAGATAGACAGACAGACAGACAGACAGACAGATACATTCTATATTTATGAGTAAAATATGAATTTGCTTATCCCCTAGGCCCAAATTCATAAAACCCTTGATACGTACCGAATAATGCTGAGTTACCAAGGAGTTATCAAGTAACATTTTTCGAGACTTGACCTATGATTGAACCCTGTCTCCTGGACCATTTTCGACTCGGGGGATTTCCCCTCGCATAGTTGCTAAGGTGCTGGACTGTGACATTGTTGTAAGTGAATACAAAATCCACACAAGCTATTACGTACATTTCAGACAAATAATTTTGGGAAAGGTATGAACATCATCTCCCTGATTATGAGTTAAACATTACCATGACTGTTATTTTAGAAAGAGAACTTTCACATTAAAAAAATATAAAAATGTTGATAGGCCAATAAATAAAGAATTAGCTAAATGTGAATAAATTATATATATATATATATATAATTAACTTAAATCGCGAGTCGGAAATCTCCTACTAAAGTTTCACCTTAATGGATCATCAGGAAGCCTAAAACCGGTCGGTTTTAGACTTCCTGATGATCTGTTAAGGTGAAACTTTAGTAGATTTCTGACTCGCGATTTAAGTTAATTTTATAATTGGCTCCACTCGTGTTGAGCACTCTTTTAATTGTAGCATTGCAGTATTTACGGAGGGTTTTAGTTTTCTTTTGACCAACTGACTGCATATCTCTTGATTTTTTTCAAGTGGTGTGAAGGGGTTGGCCTTTTCTTTCTTATCGTCCTATAATATTTTTTCTTTCTTCCCCCGCGCGGTGATTCGAGATATTTTATCTCTTGTTCCTGGCGGTTTTTTTTTCTTTTTTTCTTTTTTTCTGGTAACCGTGAGTTCTGGTAGATATTAGATTAGGAAATATATATATATATATATATATATATATATATATATATATATATATATATATATATATACGTTTCTGCGTGGGGGGGTATTTGTGTGTGTATTTGTGTGTGTTTGTGTTTTTATGCATGGTAACAAAAACGATGACGAAGCCTGTATCCGTCTATAGAAAGAGTAAAAGGAAGAGTAGTAGGAAGAAAAAAAATTCTACGAAAGTAAGAGAAAGAATTGGCAGGAAATATATGAAGATTATAATAGAAAAATCACTCATAATTAACCAGTAATACGAAAATCTCAATCTTTTATACTTTTTTTTCAAACCATACTTAATTTCTGGTCAAGTCATACCAAAGACTAAAAAAAATGTACTTGATTCCGCCTTTCTTATCACTTAGCATTTTAAAGTAAGGGTTAAGGGTAAAGTGGAGCAATCCAGAGAATGGAGTAATGCCCTCCACTATACGTCGGTGTAGTAGCTATTGAAAAGGGAGCCCTCGAGTCATCCTCGACAAAGGTTGCCAACTATATTTATTAAGCCGTATTCTATTCATAGAATTTATCATAACTAGTTATTTCCCAAAAATTAGTTCTATTTAACCCATATATAGGACACTATCAGGTGCTACCACTCCGCACCAGAGTGGACCTGGGAACAATGGACATGAAGGAATAACCTAGATTCCCCACAGCTCCAGCATCACTGAAACATCTCCATCAGATTGTTTAGTATCATATCCTGGACACTCGTTGAAGTGGGGTTACCCCTCTGCGGAGAAGCAGTCGGAGTATTCTACTGCCCCATCTTATTGGGTAACCTATATATATATATATATGTGTGTGTGTGAGAGAGAGAGAGAGAGAGAGAGAGAGAGAGAGAGAGTGTGAGTGACTGAGAGAGAGAGAGAGAGAGTTTTTTGTGTATGTGCACGCGTCATTTTTTTTTTAAGTACCAAAAATGAAGAATTATTTACCAGTACAAATATAAACACAGAATGAAACGATAGTTTTCGTGTAATGAGTTTTCTTATTCAGTTCATTTATTCCGTTGGGTTTTACATTAGTCGAAGCTCCTATCAAAATTCTTTTTTGAAGCTGCGCTCTCCCACATACTAATATGTATAAGTATGTGAGCACATGCATGCTTGGGTAAGGACATGAGAACGTTTATTCAAAAAATCATGACAGTGTAAAGATGTATATGTTATTGATATCTATGTCCTCAACTCTTGTCCTTGAGATGGGCTTTCAATTAATAAAACAAATAATTATAGCACGGAGTAAGGTCTGGTTATAGAATCCTGTGGTTTGCAAAAATTCCCGATCGATACGTTTCGAAATACCTGGTCAAAAGCTTTCGAAAAACGAAACAGATGCATCGAAAGGAATACTGTATCTGTTACCGGCATAAATAATGACATCGGTAAACTGGGTTTAAATTTCATCTGGGGCCATATATGTTCACTTCCAACTTCTACCTTTGGAAACCATCTCTTCTTTCTCGTACTTTTATGCCAAAAATAATACAATAAGCTCTTATAAAGTAGGTTAGGTGTGGTTTCTTTGTTTAATTGCGTAGTAAATTTCGTTTAAGGACACATTTTAAGGCCAGTAGTGGCACTATTTAACCGTTAGCCCAGGGATTAAGGACATCCTAGCTCTTGCGTGAGTTTTAGTCTGAAAGTGAACGTGATAGCACGACTGAAGTTTGAACTCGCTTACTTTGATGTCATAGTTAGCCACGTTAGCCACTACGATACGGGGATTAAAAGCTATTTGCTCAAAATAAAAACGGACATTGATAATTTTGTAATATAATGGCCGAGGGATTTCGTTTTACATATCTTGCCTTTCGGTTTAGTTAGGCTGAGAACCTTTCGCTTTGCACATGGGTTAGTTAGGCGCAACATGAGCGCAGGTGTTCACACACGAGCGAGGAGGATGTGTCATTCAGAGATGTTAAAAAAAATCCCAGCTAGGAAAATATAACCAGGGGATGTGAATGACGTCATGCACCGGAAGCGTGCGAAGAGGATTTTGGGGATTTGAGAAAAGTCAGTGAGTTGAGTTTTAGCGTCCGAAGATGACGGTTGACTTTCGGGGCTCGCTGAGATCAGGCCAGTAGTTTGCGGAGGGGTGTCGCGCGTGGTTGGGGGCAGATGGAAAAGTCAGCATAGAAAGATTGTGTATCACTCTCCTTATGTCGAATTACCTTTAACTCAAAGGTAATAAAAAAAGTTTCGGACCTGAACTAAGAAGTCGTAAGTGGTTTTTTTTTTGTGTTTCAAGATTCCTGTGTTATCTAGATATCCGTTATGAACATTCTATGTCTATTTCTCATATCCGTATCATGAGTATGTTACCATACAGAATGAAATCGAAAGTGTAAATTAAGTGGTGACAGGGATAAAGATTTGAATTTCATAATGAATGAATACAGTATAATTGCTCAGAGGGAATACGAGCACGGGCATGGCTCAATAGGAAAGGTAATCCACTGGGAATTAGGCAAGAAATTGAAATTTGAGCTCCACACAAATGGTATATGCAAAAATCAGACTCTGTCACACTAAATGAGATCCTAATTTTCTAGAATTTTGAAATACAAATGTATCCCCCAATCCTGAACAGATGTCCAGACCTAGAAACAATAAACAATTGTAGTGAATAGTTACGCACCAAATGGACTGTTGTAACGCTACGGTGTTCAAATGGATGCTTTTATTACTACTCCTAATAATACTACTTCTACACTCCATCGACGCTTATACCAATATGGTCCTTTGTATACCCTTTGTAATACTATTGCACTACGTAAACATTTGTACCACCACTGTTCTAACATGTCTAGAGTGTAGCACTACGCCGTAAGTATCAATCGGACTCTTGTTGTGACCTTGCCGTGAGAAAAATGACAGAAACACATAAACCTTGTCTTAGTTCGCTAATACAAAAGTATTAGCTACAGCACCTGTTAGTAGATGTTGAGAAGAGAGAAACAGAGTATGAATTGAATCGGCCTCTTTAGTTAGAGAGAGGGAAATAAAATGTCATCAGGAGAAAGAGAGAGAGAGAGAAAAAGAAAGAGAGAGAGAGGGGTAGATAGAGAGGTGAGGGCACAGACCTTGAATTATTTTCTGTTATTGTTCATAAACGTGCTGGCTCATGGGATCGGTCACCACAGCTTTGCGTCTGGGTGTGAGGCTCCATTTCGGAGCTAACCCCCAAAAAGGGAGCGAAAAGTTAGGCTGCCTTCCCATCATCGTAGCTTGTCTTCAACTGCTGTCTTTAAATCGTCGTGTCCCACAGCAAACTGACTCTCTTTCTCTTTTCTATCTCGTGCTTACTCTAACCAGATTTTCCGTTTGAGTCTCCCTCAGTCATTCAGAACAGTGGCTGATTTCTCTGGATACATTTCTTAAATTAGGTACCTGTTGCTGTGCCGATTTCGGGAACCTCTGTATCTGTCTCTGTCTTTCTCTTTTTGCTTATATTTTTCTCATCTATGTTCCTTTCTTTTCAACTATCCTGTGGTCGACTATTGAAACAATCAAGCGGAGTTCTTAATTATTTTACAATCCTCACATCATATCTTAAAATTTTTTTCTATGAAACAATTCTTACATCCATTTAACCATGCTAAACGGCTTTCATCTGTATTTCGAATATCCTAATACTATCTTCCCTCTTTCCACGACTACAAGAATACATTGAAAGAATTACGACAAAACAAAAACAAATACATTTCAAAAGAATCAAACAGAACAAAGGAACATGCAACACGTTAAACTGTTCACAACTCTTTTAAGTTCGTTCTTTCTAACTGTGTTTCATCTTTTTTTTTTCTTTTTTCCTTTCCCTTCTTCGTTTCTAAAGTCAGTTCAGCTTTTTCTTTCTTTTTTTTCTTTTGTTTTGCCGAAATCAAGTCCTTTTTTTAATGCTCTCATCATTCTTTTTTTTTTTTTTACCTATGTCTTTCTGTCTCCACCTTGCTCCTCCGTTTCATCAAGCCCTTATGTTCACGGTGTTAGTTTATAGTATACACAAGAACTTATTCGTTTGCATACAGTTAAATCATTATAGATATATCTCTTAGGGAATAGTTTGCTGGTAGACTTATTTTTAAATGACGCTGAGCAAATGTGTTTGCACAGAGGTACTACTATTGTCTTCATACAGTTAAATGGTTCAAAGTATTCTAGCTCGAATTGTTCTATTTTGGTATTAGTAATGTATTTGCACTCACTTAAATGTGTTCGAATATTACAAATATAGATAATTTTATATGCTCAGAGTTAGAAACTTTCAACAATCATTTCTTTATACTTACCATTCAATTTAACACAAAGTTAAAGACTTTCAAGTATTACTAATTAATACTATTCTATTCATCATTACTCGTTCGTTAGCACACAGTTAAATTGTTTAAAGGATTACTATGTATCACCAATATTTCAATTAAGCGCCTGTCATTTGTTTACACATATGGTCATAAGGCCAAACAGTTCAATCTCTAACAATTTGATTTAACCAAAGTTAAACCAAAGTTAAAAACAAAGTTTTGCGCACACGTTAAATGTGAACAGTTCTAAGAGACTCATAGATAGGACCATATCAAGTGCTACCATTCCAAGATTGAGTGGACCGGTAAGCAATGGCAATGAAGGAATAACCATTATTCTTCAAAGCTTCAGAGCTGGTGCCTTGTCATCAGGTTGTTTAATGTCATATTCAGGATCCTCAATGTTGCGTGGGAACTTACCCCTCTACCGAGATGCAGTAAGCGTGTTCTATAGCTCCAACCGAAGGGCTTGATACGTGCAGTCACTCAAAAATTGAGTGAAAAGCTAACAGTTAAAACTGCAGAGAAACTCACTATAGTAATGATAGGGAAAATATAGAGCAAAATATGCCAACCATAAAACGTCACAAAAAGCCGAATGGTTAAACAACATAGGAAAGGAGTAAGAAGGATTCGATAATGGACTGAAGGCGAAAATACACATCAATTCACTTGTACCACTACTGGTCTCTTATGAAATGTTGTAATGTTTATGCACCAAATAGGATGTTGTACTGTTACACGCTAAATGTACGGTTGTTACTTTGCTGTGGGAAAAGGTTACTTTCACGCAAACTCGGTCTTAGTTAACTAACCCAAAATCTTATTCACCACTGCCATTTTAACTTTAAAAGTGCTGTGGCGAATAAACTTTTGTGTTAGTGAACTAATCTTCAGTCGTCGAGGGAAAGAAACAACGTATGAAAACTGATTCTGCCACGTTAGCTAGATAAAGAGAAACAAACATGTCACGATGAAAGAGAGAGCTGACACAGACCTTGAAATTTCTTGCTCGTTTTCTGTTGTAGTTCTAACGTACTTGTTCGCTGGTTTTGTCAATACAACTGCGGGTCTGGTGTAAGATTCTTTTAGGAGCTAACCACTGAATGGGGGCCGCATTCTTCCTCTCTTTTTACATCTTCGTGGCTGGTGTTCAACTGTCATCTTTATCTCGCCCACTAACTTTTAAGGCCGAGTTATCCCCTTACTTTCGCCAGTCTAGGAGAGAGGAACGTATCCGTTTTTAGTGATTCAACAACTGCGTAGAAGGTTTAAGACCTCCGTTTTTCTAGTATCTTTTACTTACCGTAATCATTTACCCGTGACTATCTGATCTATAACGAGTGTTTGGCCTGACTCACCAGAGGTCAGTTGGCCGCTTTGTAGAGTCACTATCAGCTTTTTCTTCTTTTTTCTTCTCTCTCTCCCTCGCCGGAAATTCTCTTTATAATTTGGACCTACGATATTGCGTTACATACTCCGAGCAACACAAAATATACCTAATTGAAAAACCCCAAGCCATAATTGCATATATGGATTCTGATTATAAATTCACATCCATCAATGAAAAACTAACAATCGAAATGCATAAATACCGAGAAAAAGCAGACTTATCCGAATGGATGACCAAGGAAAAGACCACATTCATCCAGAAAGACTCCCTGAAAAGGACCACCCAAAACAATTATAGACCCATAACTTGCCAAACTATGATGCAGAATATACTAACGGTATAAATATTGAAAAGTAATTAAGACTCACTAACAAGCCGTGGATTGTTCCCCAAGAAACAAAAAGGATGCTGCAAACAAACCAGAAGCGCCGGAGAAGTCATTAACTTTATTGAGAAAATAATGAAAATCTTGAGAGTGGAATTCACGGCAGGAGTGAAAAGCTTAGCTGAAGCAAAATCCAGAGATGTATATTCCAGGGAGATGCACTATTACAATTATATGTAATAGCGATGATGCCACTCATCCACATACTCAGGAAATGCAATGGCGGATATTAAACTTAGTAAATCGTAGGAAAATTTAATCACCAAATGTTCATGAAATACATCAAACTATTTACCAAAAACGAAAAAGAATTGGAAACCCTTATACAGACAGTAAGAATTTAGTCGGAAGAAAGGAATGGAATTTGGCATAGGAAAATGAGCTGTGCTAGTAATGATGCGCGGGAAACGACATATCATGGATGGAATGGAAATACCAAACCAAAGAAAAAGGTGGATGCTCAGAAAAAATTAAATCTACAAATATTTGGGAATATTAGAAGCTGACACCATCAAACAAGTGTAGATGAATGAAAAAATTAAAAAGAGTATCTCAGGAAAACGCGAAAGCTATTCGAAACTAAAGTATATAGCAGGAACTTTATAAAAGGGAAACATACCAAGGCTGTCCCCGTCCTAAGATACACGGCACGATTCTTGAAGTGGATGATGTTAAAATACTGAATGCGTCAAGAAACGGAGGAAGAGGACTTACCAGCATTGACGAGAGCATTGACGCATTGATACAACGACTCGACGAGTACAGAGAAAAGTTCGGCGGAAGACGGATTAAAGTCACCAGAAAAAATAAAACTGACGACACGAAAATCAACAAAACGGAAATAACTAGAAAACAAAATGGGTAAAAAAAACCTACTATATGAACGTTTTAAGCGTCTAACAAACAAGATCTTAGACAAAAAAGTGGACGTGGCTAAAGAAGAGAAACCTTTTAAGAGAAACTGAATCTTTTGTAATAGAGATAAAATTCAAAAAGAATATCTCTGGGGAACTAAAAAAAATACTCAAGACAAAACTCTCATGTAGAAACCGTCTCCAAGGAATAAATAGCTGGGCTGTACTCCTCTTTAGATATTCGGGACACTTTCTGAAGTAGACCAGAGATAAACTTACATAAATGGACCAAAGAACAAGAAAACTAATGACCATGCATAAGGCATTACATCCCAGAGATGACGTTGACAGACTATATGTATCAAGAAGAGAGGGGGGAAGAGGACTTGCCAGCATTGAAGACAGCGTTGATGCATCAATACATGATGACCACCTAATGTCGGCCAGAAGACCAGACCTAATAATAATAAACAACAACAAAAAAATAGAAGTTGGTAAATTGTCGACTTTGCTGTCTCGGTTGACAACAGAATAAAACTGAAAGAATGTGAAAAGAACGAAAAATACTTCGCCCTTGCAAGAGAATTGAAAAAGCTGTGGAACATGAAGGTGACAATTATACCAATTGTGATTGGTGCTTTTGGTACGGTAACTAAAGGATTATTAAAAGGCATGGAAGATTTGAAAGTTGGAAGCCGAGTGGAGACCATCCAAACAACAGCATTATTGGAGATTGCCAGAATACTGAGAAGAGTTCTGGAGACTTGAGGAGACTTGCTGTCACTCAATCCCCAGTAAAAGACCATTAGCTTACGCTGTACAAGAAGTACAAGAAGTGTACAAGAAGTGGAAATTCGACCTTACTACCAATTCGTACATGCACAAACTAGAACCTGTCCAGGAGAATAAGATCCATAAAATTCCTTGGGATTTTAGAGTACAAAATGATCATTTAATCCGGCTTGAAAACTAGACTCAAAGACAATAAACCAAAAAAAAATCTGTCATTGACTGGATTTTGCCCTACCAGCGGACCTCAGAGTGAAAACTAAAGAAGATGAGAAGAGAGACAAGTATACTGTATATTTAGTTAGAACTAAAAAAAATTGTGGAATATGAGGGTGATGGTGGTACCAATTGTAGCTGGAGCACTTGGAAGGTCTCAAAAGGCTTCGAAAATAGACCAGAGTAACAGTAAATCGGATGAAGAATAGAGACCATCTCGAGTCTAGCATTGATGCAGAGGTGTATTCTACAGCCCTGCCGACTTGGCCAAAGGTGGTGTTTGTGTTGATGATAATATTACCTTTCTTAATAAGAAATGGGGAGAAAGATTTCAGATCGGAATAATCAAAAAGGCAATGTGATGAAAACCAGAGAGAGAGTGAGAGAGAGGTGGGGAGGAGGTGCTTCAACTATAAAACGTTTTCTCGTAAATCCAGCCTTAATTGGTGTATAATAAATGTCAGGCCTTCCCTAGAGGCAAATCTTTTGTATTTTCCTTTCGTTTTTCCTTTTTCTTTTTTGACATCATTTTTTTCTTTTTCTTTCCTTTTTTTTTTCTTTATTTTTTCTTTTAGCTTTTTTTTTCCTGTTATTGATGTTGCCATCTGTGGCTATGGAGTTAGTTTCTTTCAACTCACTATCCACATCCTACACAAAACACCCCGTATTTATCTATTTATTTTTTAAAAATCTTCACGTGACTTTTCTTATTTTATTTTTCATTTCTGTTGAACTTGGGTGGGTGGGAGGGCGGTATTTGCTCATCTTCGGTTTTCTTCGGTTGTTATTCATTTTATCTTTCAAATATTCCTAATTCGTTTTTATTGATCATAGACCTTCGCGCTTCATTTTGTTCCTTTTTTATTCATCTCCATAATTTTATTTTTATTATTCGTTGGATTTAAATTCTATTTCTTTCTTTCTTGCTTTCTTTGTTTTTTTTTCTTTGTTTCTTTTTTGGCTCCTTTGTTTGTTTGTTTGTTACTTTATTATTTTCATTCCTTTCTTATATATCATTTTCTTCTTCTTTTCTCTATTTTCATTTTTTCTTCATTTGATCTTTCTTCCTTGTTTTCTTTTTCTACATCCAGCATTTTCTTTCTTTCTTTCTTCCTTCCTTCATTTCTTTCTTTTTTTTTTCTTTTTATTCTCTGTTTTTTATTTTTATCTCCTTTGAATTATTTTTATATGTTCTTCATTTCTTCTTTGTTCATAATTCCTTTTTCCACCCAATATTTTCTTTCTTTTATTCATTCATTTTCACTTTTATGTTTTTTTTTTCCAAATATTTACTTTGTATTCGAAATTTCAGCGTTTGATTTGGATTCATTTTTTCTTGTATCTTCTCAGCGTTTTCTTTCTTTCTCTCTCTCTTTCTTTCCTTCTTTCTTTTTTTTTCTTTCTTCTCTTATTTGTCTTTTCCATATGTTCTTCTTCTTTGCTTTATTTTCATAATTTCATCTTTTCATTAGTTCATTGTTTCCTCTTGTCCACCCAGCATTTCCTTCCTTCCTTCCTTCCTTCCTTTCTTTCTTTTCATATTTTCATCATTTGATTTTTGTTCATTGTTCCCTTATGTCGTCCTAGCATTTTCATTCATTCATTCATTCTTTCTTTCTTTCTTTCTTTCTTTCTTTCTTATTCCTTTCTATTTTCAGTATTTCCTTTTTTTGTTTTATTTTTTTTATGATTTCATCATTTAATTAGTACATTATTCACTTTTGTACTCCCAGTATTTTCTTTCTTTCTTTCTTTCTTTCTTTCTTTCTTTCTTTCTTTTAATATATTGTTGTTATCTTCTAGGTTTCTTGTGTATTGACTTTTAGTATATTGTTTCCATTACTTCATATTTGATTTTTATTTCATCAGTTTTTCTTCTTTTCTTTCTTCTTCTTCGCTTTGATATATACATTTTGTCATCGCAGTTGTTTCATCATTCAATTGTTCTTTTATTTCGTCCTTTCTTCTCAGTTATTTTGTTATATTCCTTTTATCGTTTGACTTATTTCAAGTTTTATTTTTTCTCTTTCTTTCTTTCTTTCTTTCTTTCTTTCTTTCTTTCTTTCTTTCTTTAACCTCTTATTTCTTTTTTCCCGTAATTTTACTTCGATTTTATATTTCTTCATATTTTTTCTCTCGTTCTTCATTTTCTTCTTAATAATTATTTTCTTCCGTTTGACATTGATATGTCTATTTCCTTTAATTTTCTTTTAGTATTCCCTTCGTACCTTTCTCTCCTCTTTCGTTTTTATTAGTTCTTTTCATTTTTTTTCTTTTTCTTTTCTCTTTTCCCTATTCATTCTTTTCTTCTTATAACTGACTTCTTCCTTCTTTTGGTTAATACTTCTTTTTTACTTCAATATTCGCAATTCTTTACTCCTTCCTTATCTTCATTTTCTCTTCTTTGTTTCGTTCTTTCATTCACACCGTCTTCTTTTTACTTTTTTCCCTACTTGACTCTTTTCTCTGTTTTTCTAGCTCGACCCTTCGTCTGCCTTCGATTCTATTTTCTCATATATCACACAAATTTTCATTTCTTTTCTGTCTTTGTCATCCTTCAACTTTCTTATATTTCTTTCAATTCTTCGTAAATCGTAAATTTGGTTAATACTTCTTTTTTACTTCAATATTCGCAATTCTTTACTCCTTCCTTATCTTCATTTTCTCTTCTTTGTTTCGTTCTTTCATTTACACCGTCTTCTTTTTACTTTTTTCCCTACTTGACTCTTTTCTCTGTTTTTCTAGCTCGACCCTTCGTCTGCCTTCGATTCTATTTTCTCATATATCACACAAATTTTCATTTCTTTTCTGTCTTTGTCATCCTTCAACTTTCTTATATTTCTTTCAATTCTTCGTAAATCGTAAATTTGGTTAATACTTCTTTTTTACTTCAATATTCGCAATTCTTTACTCCTTCCTTATCTTCATTTTCTCTTCTTTGTTTCGTTCTTTCATTCACACCGTCTTCTTTTTACTTTTTTCCCTACTTGACTCTTTCCTCTGTTTTTCTAGCTCGACCCTTCGTCTGCCTTCGATTCTATTTTCTCATATATCACACAAATTTTCATTTCTTTTCTGTCTTTGTCATCCTTCAACTTTCTTATATTTCTTTCAATTCTTCGTAAATCGTAAAGTCTAACGTTATATATCTTATTGATTTTTACAATTGTTATTTTGTTATTATCTGAAATAATTTTGACTTCAATAAATAGGAAATGACCAAAACCAAGAAAGATTCATTTTCTTCGACATGCTTATCCTAGTGTATAACACATATGCACATCGTTTCTCAAGTTTGTGGAATTATTTCACAAAAGGTAAATGTTATTACGTGCTTAGTTAGGCCAATAATTTTCAACTTTTCTTCTTTTTTGTGCTTATATATATATATATATATATATATATATATATATATATATATATATCAGGTAAAATAAATCAAAGTTGATGACCGTTGTCGACAGTGACCCGAAGGGTCCCTTTTCATTATATACCACACCGAGGTAAAGCCGAGGGTTCTACTCCATTCATTGGCTTGCTCATTTTACCATTGATCTGTACCTTATAACGTTGAGTGTTAAGTAAAGCGGCATCAAGTACTATTTTTATTGAGTCTTTGGTATGACTCGAACTGGGATTGAACTTCTGTGTCCTAGACCTTAGGCGAATAATACATATTAGACCAATGGGCCGTTATATATATATATATATATATATATATATATATATATATGTGTGTGTGTGTGTGTGTGTGTGTGTGTGTGTGCAATTGAATCGACACGGAGCAAATGGGCCTTGGAGACTGCCAGTTTCTTGACTCTGACTGTACCGAGCACCCCAAATACAGTTGGTATCACCATCACGTTCATGTTCCAAATTTTGCTGTTCTCTAGTAAGATCCAAGTTGTTATCTCTCGTTTCTCTTTCTTGATATTTTTCTCTGTGGTCTTTCGGGTACACTTTTCGGCAAGTTTTTTTGTTGACTATCACTAGATCTATTCGTCTGGCCAAGTCGAGGGATATGTTTGTATCTCAAAATCTCTGTGGAATTTGTGCATCTTAATCTCCTGGACGGATTTTGGTTTGTGCATATACCATTTGTCCGTATGGTCAAATTTCAATTTATTACAAAATTCCCCATGGATCACTTTCCTCGCCCAGTCGTGTCTAGTCCTAGATTCTTTGAGTGACATTTTACTGAATTCACTTATTATGTGATTGACCATTTCGAATCTATCAACACATGACGTAAATTTGCTATTTTCTTGTGTCTTATCAAATTTTTGCTTTAATATTATTGATCCTTATAGCGTTATTTTGTATTGCTATTAGAACAGGTCCAGTTTTTCTTTCAAGGTTTCTCTTTCTTAACCGTGGTCAATATTTCTCGAGTGAGATTTCTCTTGTTTGTCGGTTGAAATGTCCATGTGTAACGTAATGGCTGAGGGATTTCGGTTCATGCCTTTGAGTTTTATTAGGCTAAAAGCGTTTCGACTCAGCACATGGGTTAGTTAGGTGCAAACCTTGATGCAGGTGTTAACGCGGGCGCGTGTGGGCGAACGAAGGTGTCACTCAGTGATGTCACAATAGTCCTAGACGAAATGGGTGACGGGCTGCGTGTGACGTCACGCACCGGAAGCGCACGGAGATTTGTGAGAGATTTGAAGGAAGTTAGAGAGTTGAATACTAGACGCCAAACGAGGAGTATAGACTTTTGGAGATCGCCGACGTGAGACGAATTCGTGCCCCATGGGGGCCGCTCGAGATGGGGATCAAATGAATAAGACAGCATAGAAGATTGTGTCTCCCATCTTTATGTCGAAACCTTTAACTGAAAGTTAATAAAAAGGTTTCGTACCTGAACGAGAAGTCGTTACGTGTTTTTGAATTTCGAGATTCCTATGTTCTTTATATGTTCTATCGTTACCAACATTCGATCTCCATTTCACCCATTTAGCACATGGCCGTATCTAGCGTTAATTGTGAATATGGTACACATGCAGTTATTTTTCCTACGATTTTATTTTCAAGTTTCCTTTGTTCAGTTGATGCTTGTGTTGTCTGTAGTGTTCCGAGTCGCTATAATCAGTCTTCCTTTGCGCTTTTTTAAATGTAGTCTTCTGGTCATTGTATCATATTTACCCAACCCCTCCACTCGGGCAGGATATGCCACAAGATCAATTTTTTAAGCGGAGTTTAACAGGTTTAAATTCAGAGTTTTCCTTCGCCAAGACTAGTTGCCTCACCAAGGCTGAAGAACATCGTCTGACCTACTATTTACCCATAGCTGGAGGGAGAATAATTGGATTCATACCTTTCCCAACGTTATTAGTGCTATGTGAAATGCAATCTTCTGGTCATTTTATTTAAGCATCACTGCAAGCTTGAATTTTTGCAACTCATATTCCTCCTTCTTTTCTTGACACAGGGAATCTTTTTATGTCATCACTGGGATATAAGGCCTTATGCATTGTTGTGTTTTTTTTCTCAGGTCCATTTGTTTAAGTTCTTCTCTCTTCCACTACAAGAATAGTCTCGACTCCTTTACGCCGGGGGCAGTCTAGTTGTTTATCCCTTTGATGAGATTTCTGCAATATAATTTCGTTTCGAGTAGTTTTCTTCGTTATCCTTAGGTATTCTTTTTTATTTTTTCTTTCATCTTTGCTTGTTTGATGGTATACGTTCCAATATTTCCAAGTATTCGTAAGAATTATAATTTACTTCTTGAGAGCGTTTTACATCTGCGTTAGTTGATGGTCTTTCACTGAAGTTTGAGTGACAGTAAATCTCCTCAAGTCTCCTGGACTCTTCTCAATATTCTGACCGTTCTCAATCATGTAGTTTGGATGGTCTCCACTCGACCTCTTATTTCCATGTCCTTCAGGCCTTTAATAATTTCGGCGACTGTACCATGAGCACCCTTTACAATTGATCTAAACGTCACTTTAACGTTTCACTTTTTTTTTCAATTTCCTAGCTGGGTCAGGCTATTTGTCCTTCATATCATTTTTTAAAAATTTTACTGTATGGTCAGCTTGTAAAACAATTTTGGTAGTTCTCTTCTGTTTATTGATTGTCATAAGTTCTTGTTGTCAGCGCGGAATTAAGTGAAGCGATATGTCAAAATCCCAGAGGAGTTTGTTAGTCTCATTCGCCAGGATAGATACGGGGTTGAGCATATAACATATTTTCGTTGGGTTAAATTGAAATTCCTTGCACAATTCCCTGTGGATCCCTTTGCCAATCCAGTCGTGTCTAATCTTATACTCTTTCTATGCCAAAATTGCTGCATTTGGTTATTATGTGATTGATGGTTTCGTCTCTATCGGCACATAACATACATTTGCAGGTTTATTGCAACTTATCTATTCTTGCTTTGATATGATCAGTTCTTATAGCATTGTTTTGTGCTGCTATAAGGAGAGATTCCCTTTCTCTCCGAAATTTTATCTTCCTTCGCTATATCCATGTTTTCTCGCAATTATTATTATATACACTTTTAGAGTTTTTCACATCAGTGCCTGGTGATGTTTTTTTACTGGAGTTTGAGAGACAGCAAGTTTCCTCTAGTCTCTAGGACTCTTCTCAGTATTCTGGTCATCTTCGATGATGCTGTCGTTTGGATGGTCACCACTCCTCCGCAAACTTCCAAATCCTCCAGGCCGTTTAATAATCCATTAGTTACTGTACCCAAAACACCAATCACAATTAGTACAATAGTCACTTTTATTATTTCTTGTGAGTTTTTTATTTAGTGCGTTAGCTGATGGTTTTTCACTGAAAGCTGAGTTACGGTAAGATTATTCAGGTCTCCAGGGTCTACTTAGTATTCTGGGCGTGCTTTACAATGCTGTAATTTGAAGGATTTCGTTTCGTACTCCGATTTCTAACTCTTCCAGCTCCTTTTGCAAACTCTTGGAGATCTTTCCAAACGCGCCATTTATAAACAGTATGATTGTTACCCACATGTTCCACTGCTTTTTTTTTTGTTCAACTAAATTATCTCCCTTTCATTTTTTTTAATTTTAAGTCTGTGTCTACTGGGGCAGCAAAGTCCACTGGACGACCGGTTTTTAGATTTTGTCACAGCCAGAGTTAATAAACTATCACCACTTCTGTTCTTCTGGCTGTGATTACGTGATCCGTTTGTATCTCAAAACGCCAGAGTTTTATTTGACGCATTCTCTGGGACGGATTCTGGTTTACAGATGTATCATTTGGTTGTATAGTCAGATTTCTGTTTCTTGAACAATTCCCACCAGCTCACCTTCCCTACCCAGTCGTTTCTAGTCTTATATTTCCTTTGCGTTAGTTAGCGTACGGCATACCTAAAGAAACCCAAGCGGCAATAACGATTCTCTATAGAAACACCAAAGTAAAAGTACGATCACCAGATAGAGACACAGAATACTTCGACATTGTAGCAGGAGTACTACAAGGGGACACGCTGGCCCCGTACCTCTTTATCATTTATCTAGACTACGTACTTAGAACATCGATTGACAAATTCACAGAGAATGGCTTCGAGCTGACGAAGAAAAGAAGCAGAAGGTACCCCGCAACAACAATTACCGAGTCCGACTAAGCCGATGACATAGCGATACTGGCAAATACACCCGACCAAGCCGAAACACTACTCCATAGTTTGGAACGAGCAGCATCAAGCATAGGCCTCTATGTTAATACACACAAAACGGAATATATGTGCTATAATCCAACGAGGGACATCTCCACTCTAGAAGGAACCCCTCTTAAACTAGTAGACAAATTCACTTACCTAGGAAGCAGCGTCTCATCAACCGAAAAGGACATCGAAACGAGGTTAACGAAAGCATGGACAGCTATCAATAGTCTATCGATTATATGGAAATCAGACCTGACTGATAAAATGAAACGCAGTTTCTTCCAGGCAGCGGTCACATCGATATTGCTATATGACAGCACTACATGGACGCTAACAAAACGGCTGGAGAAGAAGCTAGACGGCAATTACAGAAGAATGCTACGTGCAATCTTGAACAAGTCCTGGCGGCAACTCCCCACAAGACACGAACTGTACGGCCACCTGCCCCCTATCACGAAAACTATTCAAGTTAGACGAACCAGACATGCAGGACACTGCTGGAGAAGCAGGGACGAACTCATAAGAGATGTACTCTTATGGACCTGCACACATGGTCGTGCAAAAGCAGGACGACCAGCACGAACATACATTCAGCAGCTATGTGAGGATACGGGATGATGTCCTGAAGACCTACCTAGAGCGATGAACGATAGGGAGGAGTCGAGAAAGAGGGTCAGGGATATCCGTGTTACCAGCGCGAGATGATGATGATGATGATGATGATATCACTTACTCTTATCAATCTGTTCCGTATCACGATATCTTTCTGACGAAATTGGTCCTAATGGCATTCTTTTACCGACAGAAAATATCCAATGTCTCTCTTTAAGTTTCCCTCTCTTAGCCATGCCTAAGACTTCTCGTTTGAGAATTGGCTAGATTGGCGCTTGAAATAGCCATAAAATTGCTTTCTTTCTCATTTTTATTGACTAGTTATTGTTGCTCTGTTGATCTTTGGGGTTTTTTTGTGTTGTTTCTGCCGACATAATTAGCCTTTCTCTTCTCTTTTTTTTATTTAGACTATGTAGTAGTCATATCAATGTATCAATGCTATCTTCAATACTGACGATTTTCATTTTCATAATTATTCTTATTTACTCATTAGAATTTTTCACATAAGCGACATCTGATGGTCTTTCACTGGAGATTGAGTGACAGCAAGTCTCCTCAAGTCTCTATGACTCTTCTCACTATTCTGGCCGTCTTCAATAATGCTGTTGTTTGGATGGTCCCCACTCGGCTGCCAACGTCCAAATCCTCCAGACCCTTTCATAATCCTTTAGTTACCGTGCCAAAAGCACCAATCACAATTGGTATAATTGTCACCTTCATGTTCCATATTTTTTTTTAATTCTCTAGCAAGGCCGTGGTACTTATCTTTCTTTTCACATTCTTTTAGTTTTATTCTGTGGTCAGCCGAGACAGCAAAGTCGATAATTTTGCATTTTTTTTTGTTGATTATTTTCTGGCCGAAATTAGGTGATCCGTTTGTATGGCAAGTCCCATAGAAGTTTATGTGTATCATTTTTATTACTGCTTGCAATTTTTTCACACCAGCGTTAGCTGATTGTCCTCTAAAAGAGTCTTAATGACAGTATATCTCCTCCAATAGCCAGGTCTCTTCTCTTGTATTCTGGATAGTCTCCACTCGTTCTCTGAATATTTGGTCTTCCAGTAATATTACCAAGCCTTTAGTTATTGTTGTCTTTACGAGTTGTTCGGTGTAGTTTACACTGGTAATCTTATATTGCTGTCTCTCAGATTGGAGTCAGAATAGCAGCAACTTTCGTAAGGTCTCAAAAATTATTATGTGTATTCCAGCTGATCTTAATTATGCTTTCCTGTGTATGGTCTTAATTCTTACACTGGCTTCTTGTTTCTACATTCTCCTTTCCACACATTTAGGGAATGTTTCATGTGCATCAACGACAATTGGTATCACTGTCACATTGTCAGCTTTTTGACAATATGCAAATATGTGTTAATCTTTTCGCTTTCTTTTATTTTCACTGTCATTCACTGTAACAAAGAAATCAATTAGATGGCAACCTTTGTTTACTCTACTAATAAACAAAGGTTTTAGTCTTCAGGCCAGGATTGGGCGATACGTTAGTTCCTGGAAGTTCCAGAGAATTTATTAAGTGTGGCATGATGGTGGGCGTTCGTTCTGAGGGTGCGGGTGGACGCCGGTTGGAGGATTCCTTTGTCTGTTTTGGCGCGAGGCCCACACCAGGCGAGGGCTTGCGCACGAGATATCCCTGCAAGATTGGAGGAAGACAAGGTAGGGCGAGGTCCCAGGGCAGTGGACAGAGAGGAGTTGGCGACAGTCGAGGAGGGGACACGGTCAGAGGGAGGCGGCTGCTGAAGAGGAGGGTTGAGACTTGTGGATCAAGAGGCCGGGTCGGCCAGTGCGAGAAGATGAGTCAGCGTTTCTGGTGGCTGTGTGGGAAGTTCGCTCGGATGCACGCTTGCAATGGCCACGGATGCACAGAAATTGCCAGAAAAGTGGCCAAACTTCTACCTTCTTGTGCTTAGGGCTGGCCCAAGTCCATACTTTTTTGTTCTTCTTTCTTTCACTCTTAGTTATGTATGTTATATCTTTGCATGTTTGTAAAACATGTGAGGTGCCCCTGGAGGGGCACTACACTATCGAATGGCCATGAGCTGATTTGGGAGGGTTGGGCCCGCTGTGTCGGGCGTGTTGTCACATGTCTCATTTTCTTGGAGAGAACCTACTTTGTGCATTCACCATTATTTCGTATGGTCAAACATCAACTGCTTGCATAATTCCCATAGAATATCCTTTCCTACGTGGTAGGGCCTAGTCGTGTACTCCTCTTGAATCAGTTTGCATCATTCTCCTATAATGAGATCAGCGGTTTTATCTACAACTTTTATTCAACTGCGTATAATCATATTCTTCCTTTGATATAATTGGTCATTATAGCATTCCTTTTGCTGCTATTAAAAGAGAGATGTTTCTCTCTAGAGGTTTCAATTTCTTCGCTATGTTCTAGCCATGCTATCTATCCTGCCTATCGTTTGAAGTGTCTATTCAGTTGTTTTCTTTCAATTTTTGTTTTCCAGATTTCGTTGTTTATTGTTTGTTTTTTGATTTTCTTGGCATTGCTATGACTGGTTGCCGTAATTAGTATTTCGTTGCTAATTTTTGAGCATCCTACGAGTCTTTGAATTGTTTCATCTATCAACACATAGCAGTATCGATTTTATATTCCGAAAAAAGCATTATTCCGAGATAATAATAAGTGAGCCCAAAATTCGAACTATGTAGCGAGTAAAGACTTAAAATGTCTTTTCAACAGCAAATGCATAGAATTTGGTATCGTATGGTTTTATGGCATATCAACAATTGTAGGTTATTTAATACCAAATCCATTTTTATAAATATAATCCGTTCTATTTTAAACAATTCAATTCAGCATTACTACACAGTTTAAATGTCAAAAAAGTTCTATTTCAAGCTCTTCAGTTTAGTGAACAAAGTTAAATGATTCGAAGGATTGACATGTATCACTAACAATTAAAACCAGTCATTTATTTACAGACCGTTAAATATAAAAACAGTTCTACTTCAAATAATTCATTTTAGCATAAGAACGTAGTTTAAATGTCAAAAGAGTTATATTTGTAAAAAGTCAGCTTAAAATAAGTATGCAGTTTAAATGTCAGGGCCAGTTCTGTTTTACTCCTGGCGTGAGTGGACTAGGAATCTATAGGATTACCCGAAATTCTCCAAAGTTCTTGCATTATCAGCGCCTCACCGTCATATTGTTTAGTGTCATACCCTGAACAGTTGTTGGGGGTGTCTTACCTCTATGCAGAGATGTGGTAAGTGTATTATTCTGCAGTCCAAGATAACAGGGCCAAAATCCAAAGCCATGATCCAAATATATCGTATTGGGAAATAGATGGTGCTACAATTGTCACTTGCCCAAATTCACTTTTACCTTAAAGATGATTCTTTGAAATAAGGAAGGCATACTACCTAACTAAAAATTCTATAATGTTGGGCTGAAAATTTGATCGGCTGAAAAGTATATATGATGCCCTAATATCAACTGTTGACGCATTTCTCACTAGTGGGATCCGAGCACTCAAACACCGATGGAAAAAGTGTGTGAACGACAAGAGAGACTATTTTGAAAAAAAAAACAAACTTCATTATATCCCATTCTATGAGGGTATCTTTGAGACCAAACAACTTTTCAGCTAATCCACACACACACACACACACACACACACACACACACATATATATATATATAAACTTCTGGGTGCGGAAGCAAAATGTGGAAAATGATAATTTTTTTTTAGTTTGATTAGTCCAATTTTTGAAAAAAAAATCGATAAATCAAAATTTTCATGATTAGCTCTATTACTCGAGCACATTTTTTAAAATAAAAATTTAGCCCAATGTTTGTGAGCAAGAATAGAAACAACAAAAATTCTATGATTTACTTAACGCCAAAACCAAGTCAAAGTTTCTTCCACTTCCGTATACAAAGCAAAGACATGTATTAAAAGGAAAAGGAAGAGTAGAGGATTGTGTTATATACTCACATAATAAATATGCTTATATACACATATACATGTTCATGCAACATCACAACGACACAATAATAGACAGACACACGATGATAAAGTCGCAGGAATAAACGACGCGCGCAGGAAAGAAGACGCAGGAAGACTTCTTTATAAAATATTTTACCTCTCACTTTATTTGTAAGGTTTCGAAAAGGGTTACTCAAAGTTTGCGTGTGAGAGGTAGCTGGGGACCGAACATTACTGAAATATTTTGACCCCGAAGTTATAGCCGTCAGCGTTGCGTCTTTCTCGTTCTCCATGGTTGCTCAACCGGACCCTGGAGTAAACTCTTCTGTGTGCTGGCTTTCCCTACTACCTCGCGTCTACTTCCGTCTTCCACTGTACTGCTTACCCTCCTTCTCGCCTATCTCCCCCTGTCCTCAATTCGTCGGCCTTATATTACCTTCAAACTCCCACGCAGTAATATAGACACGCCTCAACGCCTACGCAAACTCTTCCGATTTCCAGCGACCGGGATGTGTCACTTCCTTCCGGTGCACCACATTGAATGGCATTTTTGGCCGGGTCAAAAAGTCAAAACATAACAATTGAACAAAAAACGAAAAGAATACTTTTAAGTACTTTAGCTAAGATAATTAAGAAGAATCAAAGAGAAAGCATGCTAATGAATTGAAAGTCCACGAGAAACCTGTGAAGACAGCAATTTAAGACGGTTTAAGCCCAGACCTTAACCCTCTTGATTATTCTATATGGGGTGTTTTATTAAACAAAATAAAGGCAATTTCCCATTCAAATATTGATTCGATTAACACTGCTGTAACATATCCATACATGAATATGTGAAATGTACATAGAATGTTCATAACTCATATATAGATAACAGGAATCCCGAAACAAAAAAAACACTTACGGCTTCTTAGTTCAGGTACAAAACATTTTTATTACCTTTGAGTTAAAGTTAATTCGACATGAGGAGAGAGGCACAATTTTTCTATGCTAACTTTTCCATCTGTCCCTCCAGCTCGCGCGGCACCCGCTGCAAGGCCTCGACGAGCCCCGAAAGTTAACCGTCTTCTTCGGACGCGAAAACTCAATTAACTGACTTTTCTCAAATCTCAGCCCATGCTGCCGGTGCGTAACGTCACTCTGGTCCCAATTCCTATCTGGGATTTTTATCTTGACATCTCTGAATGACACATCATCCCCGCGTGCGCATGAACACCTGTGCTCATGTTGCACCTTACTAACCCATGCGCTAAGCGAAAGGTTCTCAGCCTAACTAAACAGAAGGCAAGATATATAAAACGAAATCCCTCGGCCATTATATTACACTGCTATGGAAGAGGAATGGGATGAAATGCCTTAAGAATTTATTTTGAAGGCATGTATTTTTTTTCCAAATGCGAGATGTTACAGTAATTGAAAAAACGGTGACCATATTTAGTAATTTTACGGCTTTTTGTCTGTCTTATTTTGTTGTTGTTTTTTTTTTAAATTAAGAATAATCTTTTTTTTTTTAATAGAGTCGTTTATTATTATATCAGAATATTTCTAATTTGCTTCCGCACTTGGTATGCTTACATTTTTATCTATCTATCTATCTATCTATAATTTATATATTAAACTCTAAACAAAGTTTAGATTTTTACTGATGCTATAAGTACTGTGTTCTATGTAAAAACACAACTAACGACCCAGTACTTCAATATGCTTTGAAAATAGAGAATGTACAACGAAACAAATGAAGGACATATGTGTCGATTTTTGAAGCAGAACTATAAATAAATCGACAGAATAAAATAATGAGATATACATAGAGAGAGGAAAAAAGAAAGAAAAATATTCAGTTCATACAAAAACAGGACAATACGGTTAAAGGAGGCTATAAAGAACCGATAATAAAATGCGGCCAATTAGTGAAAAGTGATATTCAGTAATCAATCAAGAATCTGCATTGGCCAAGCTAATGATGGCTTAACTGCCTTACAAGAAAAAGGAAATTTCCAAAATAATTAGTAACATGAAATTATGTTTTTCAAAAGATCAAGTGAGATGACAAATATTATCTCAACAATCAATGAAGAGAAGTTCATTGAAATCCTGAAGTGTTGTCTAATTCCATCGGTTATAAATTGGTTTGATGTTGATGATATCGTTTCCAGGTCAGTAATGCATCGTGTCACGGAAGAAATTGGGACAAACGCTTTTCTTCTGAAAAGTCATATAAAACCAAGAACATGGCCCGAGAATAATCCGGATCTAAATCAAAGAATAAATTCGTAGTAAAAGTTTTTTTTTTAAATTCACCGAGAGAATATATCATCAACAAACGAAAATCTATTAACTGCAATTCAGAAAGTTGGAACTACTTTGATCAATAATATTGCTTCAATTTAGAAAAATCTATGCTTAAAAGAATTTATACTGACAAAAAAGACCAAGAAAAATCATTTCAGAACTTTTTTTAAACCCAGGTGAATGCATTTCTGTGGAAAGGTAGGTCCCCTCGCCAACGAGTATCCTTAAAAATCTGATGGCACGGCTCCAGTAATGGTGGAACTTTGGGGAATGTGGAGTACACTTCATTGCTTCATGGCCCGAGAATAGTCCAGATCTAAATCCAAGGGTAAATTCGTAGTAAAAGTTTTTTTTTTTAATTCTCCGTGAGAATATATCATCAACAAACGAAAATCTATTAACTGCCATTCAGAAAGTTGGTACAACTTTGAGAAATAGTATTGCTTCAATTTAGAAAAATCTATGCTTAAAAGAATTTATACTGACAAAAAAGACCAAGAAAAATCATTTCAGATTTTTTTTAAAACCAAGGTGAGTGCATTTCTGTGAAAAGGTAGGTCCCCTCGCAAACGAGTATCCTTAACAATCTGATGGCACGGCTCCAGTAATGGTGGAACTTTGGGGAATGTGGAGTACACTTCATTGCTATTACTCCAAGGTCCAATCTGACCTGGAGTGTAAGTACCGGTTAGGGTCACAACTATTGGCCAAAGAAAAATGTTTCCTCACTAACTATACTTGAAAAACTTAACTGTGCAAACAGAAGATTTATATGATATTAAATTATAATTATTTAATAGCAATAGTCGACCATAGTCGAGGGTGACCCGAAGGCTCCCTTTTCGATAGCTACTACACCAAGGTGTAGGGGAGGGCGCTACTCCATTCCCAGGATTGCTCCACTTTACCCTTGAACCGTACCTTATAATGCTGAGTGTTAAGCAAGGTATGACTCGACCTGGGATTGAACCCAGGTCTCCCGGGCCATTGGCGAACACTCTAACCGCTGGGCCAATGTCCCGGTTTTAATAGCAATACATGAAACCATTTATTTGTGACAAATATAGTTAGTAGTATCAGACAACAATGTTCGAAACAATTTAACTATGTACAAATTGGACTATTAGTGATAGCAATATATTAAATTATTTAATTGTGTGCAAATAATAAATAGCAATATTTGAAAACATCTAACCGTATGCAAAGAATTAATATCAATAGTTGAAACTATTTAACTGTACACAAAGAAATACGCTTCTTCTTCTTCTTCTGCTGCTGCTTCTTCTTCTTCTTCTTCTTCTTCTTAAAAACACACTTTGCATACATCTTTTTCTCTTACTCTCTCTTTATCCCAACATAATCTTAACTTCAATGGCGTCTCCTCACATTTCCTCATCGTCTTCAACGCCATTCCTTTATCGAGCCATGGAACCATTATCTGAAACGTCGTTCTATTTGTTTTTCATTCATTCCAAACTTCCACATTTTACTCAAAGCACTTAGTAATTTCTTTTTTCTTCCTTTCTATTGCAACTTATCTGACTAGCTTCTAGCCATGAAAATTTTTATGACTACCATTAAAATACCCATTGCAAAATTAAACGACCTCATTGAAAAAAATAATGTATTAAATAAAAAACTAAAAATTTTTTATAGTGCTTCCACAAGTCTCTTTTGTATACATAGTAAAAATGAAAGATTTATGAGGTGTGCTCAAGAAGTATCGACAGCGAAACCCTATTTACCAAGATAGAAAAGATCAATGAATTAAACGTTAATTTTTTCTTCAAAATAATCATATGATATACAACGTCCCCATTATAGAAAGTTTTCCATTTGTCGATGCAACTTTCGGACTTACGTTTTGATAGAATGCCGACCTATTTCTTACTGTCCGTCACATGCTGATCGTTTAAATTTGTGTTTCGTTTTCATTTAGAAAAAAAGAAAAAGTTATATCTGGTGCGTTTAAGGAGTACTGCACTCGCACAATCCTGTGTTTCTCCAAAAAATTGAAGTCCAAAATTTATCCAGAAATATCAACAATTGACTCTCACTTGCATAACCTTTTTTGAGACGTCTAGACCTTATCAGTTTTTGCGATATGTTACGCAGCTCTCTACAAGAAATGATAATTGTAAATCTTAAAAGTCAGAGAAAGTTATATATATATATATATATATATATATATATATACCAAACACACAGTGGTAAGAGAGAAAATTTTTCCTACTTATAGTTATTGGATTCGCGCATGCCTTTCTTTTCAGTTTCTGTTCAATGTGCAGCAGGCTCGAGATAGGTGGGCACTTTTTGTTAAAAAAAGCAGTGGCATGACGTAATCCAATTCTCCAGAAACTTGGACACGCAAAGCTACACAATTTGGTATTCAATATGAAGATTTAAGAGTATCTGTGTGTCAATGTGAGGACAGTGTAGTAGATTTGGTTGAGTCCACAGGTGATTATAAACGTAAGGCATCTCGGATCTTTCTTATAAGACGGAAAAACAACATTTTTTTCAAGAGATCCAGGTCATGCTTGATAACGATCCCAAAAGGTCGATCAAGTCAATCGCCAGTAACATGGATGCGTCAGATTTTTTTATCAGGCATTTATTACATGAAGACATTTCCTACTTTTCATAGAAGTTTATTAGACCACTTCATAATGAGGATAATTCTGTTTCGTTTGATTTGGTTTTATGGCATATCATCCATTAAGGGATTTTTAACGCTAAATATATTTTATACATTTAAACAGTTCCATTTCAAACAATTTAGTTTTGCATTAGCACGTAGTTTAAATGTCAAAACAGTTCTATTTTAAACAATTCAGTTTAGTATAAGTACACATTTTTGTTCTATTTAACCCTTTGATTGGACCCTATCAGGTGCTACCACCCCATACCAGAGTGAGCCTGGGAGCGATGGCAATAAATGGGTACTCCAAATTCCAGAAAATTCCAGGATTAGTAGAGCCTCACAATCAGATTATTTAGTGTCATATGCAGGGCACTTGTTGAAGGAGCCTTACCCCTCTTCAGAGATGCAATTGGTGTATTCTACAGCACCAGCCAACTAGGCCACACATGTGGGAGGAGTCTTACCCGTCTCCAGAGATGCAGTCGGTGTATTCTACAGCACCAGCCGAATGCTCGATCCAGAATCAATATTCTGAATATGACACTAACCGATCAGAAAGGATAGTTCCAATGATGGAATATGGGTAATATGGAATATCCCTTTACTTCCATTACTCCCAGTTCCCTTGAAACCTGAAGTGTTTGTGCCATTTCATGGTCCAATCAATGAGTCAAATAGAACTGATAAATCAATTACTATAATTGAAATCATTTAACTGAGTGGCAAGCATAATGAATATTATATGAAACTATTAGTATTAGATAGCAGTTGTTGAATCCAAATATTTGTGTGCAAAGAAAAATGTTAACGTTAAATACTAATTCTTGAAAACATTTAATGTGTGTGCAAACAGAACTATGAAAGTTAGAAAGCAATACTTGAAACTATTCAATTGAATGCACATATAACTCTTGGTGTTAGACAGCAATAGTCAGAGATATTTAAATGTGTGTCCAAAGAAAATTAGCAGTATTAAATAACAATACATAAAACCGTTTAAATATATTCATAGAAGCTCTGAATTGTTTGGAAATATTATCACCCACAAATTATAAGCATTCTATCTATCTATCTATCTATCTATCTATCTATCTATCTATCTATCTCTCTCTCTCTCTCTATATATATATATATATATATATATATATATATATATATATAAACAGGACCTAGTATCAAATAAGCCGCAAAAAACGATATGCTAAAAACAAAACAAATCCAAATCTTATTCCTTCTCTAATATTTTCTTTTTTTGTTCTTTTCCACTCTAAACCTGGAAATAATGTACCCACAAAGTATACGCATTCTATCTACCTACCTATATATATATATATATATATATATATATATATATATATATATATATATATATATATATATATATATATATAAACAGGACCTAGTATAAAATATACCGCAAAAGACGATATGCTATAAAACAAAACAAAACCAAATCTTATTCCTTCTCTTCTATTTTTTTTCCTTTCCTATCTAAACTTCTTTCTGTCAATATATTTTCCTCTTTTATTCTCTTCCTCTTTATCTTTAAACATCTTAACTTCACAATCCATTTAAGTACTCCTCTTGTATTTTATATCAACATGAAAGGTGTATTTATTCACACAGAAGCCAACACACCTGACTGTAGAGTTAAGAGTCTCCTCCTTATTTTGACAAAAATAAAAGAGCAAAAAAATAACACACACACAACTGCCAAATAACTGGATGCAGTCATAAAAGGATTCAGGAAATTCATCTGAAAACCAATCGTAAATCTTATTTTGAAATTTAAAATAAATGATTCATTCATTCAAATTAAGTTCCTGGACGTTGTCATTAAAAGTTACAATTCTATCTTTGATTGGTTTAATGTTAAAAGGTCATTCTCCAGAAAGAATGTCAAAACTTCCTTTCAAATTTCCTCATCTTAAACAATGGATAAAGATGCGGTGTCTTTATATTACACAAGCTGTACCTTTAAAAGTGGCACGATTACATGCATGATAATTGCATGTATTTGAACAATAAATGGCAAGTCTGAAATGAATCGTTGTCACTTTCTATTTTCGATTTGAAATAGGCGGCATTTATAACAATACAGATACTGACCAAAATAAGCAATTCATAAAATTAGATTAGATAACAATCTTCTGACATCACACAAAAATATTTCAGTTAAAAAATGGGGAATCATTTCATTAAAGTAAAGTGCAACTAATAGTCGAATATTGACGCTATATTCCTCATCGTTATAAGTAGGATCCGGATCTATAAGTCTTAAATGGAGGTGTTTCTTTAAAGTCATTCTTTCCAGATCGACTCAGTAAAGATAAGTACCTCATCTATAAGTGAAATAGTTATGTTTTAAAGTTAGTAGATTTAAGAATTAGTTTCGTGAAGTTAGCAGCTGTTTATTTTTGGTGCGCATATTTATCTTATTTCTGAGGAAAATCTCGTTGCTTCAATTCGTGATAAGGCTGACCTAGCCAATTCGAGAGAAGGTTAAAGGAGATGGACGAAAATTGCGTCTTCTTAGAAATTTTTGGAACCAAAAGGATTCAAATTGACATCACCTTTCTTCTATTCACAATAAGGTCAACTTTGCTATTTTATGTGGGGATTAAAGTTGAAAAAAAAAAAAACTGTCACAGACAAGACAAAGTATACAATCTATAAAAAAGGACCTCTTTTCCAATAAGAAATCAATAAACAGATAAATCAAAAACAAAATTGAACATAAATAATAAAATATACCTATTCATATTTATTCTTGTTCTTCGAATAACAGCTTTTCCAAAGTCGAAAAAGTGATGATTAATGACTGGTATGCAAACTATTAAACATCATTTAAAGAAAACACTACTACGCACGACGTGAACAAGTGATTGAGGAAAGACGAAGTGTTTACTTTCTCAGAATAACAGACAAGTAATCAAACTTATATATATATATATATATATATATATATATATATATATATATATATATATATATATATATATATATATATTATGTGTGTGTGTGTGTGTGAGAGAGAGAGAGAGAGAGAGAGATCAAGTGCTCGTCAATGGCCTGGGAGACCGGGGTACAATCCCTGGTCAAATTAACCTTAGGCTCAAAAAATTTGTAATTGACGTTTCCTACCTTAACTCTCAACATTGTAAGGGACAGATATAGGGAGGGTTGGGCAATTTAGAGAAAGAAGTAATACCCCGTTTTATTTCCTGGTGTTTTAGTTATTGAAAATGGTGGCTTTGTGTCACCCTCAACTACGGTCAGCCAACTTATATATATATGTATATATATATATAGATTATATTTAAATTATTGGAATTCTTGTCTTCATCTCCAGTTTTATACTCACAACGTTTCGGCCGATGCGTCAAAAGCATAACCATGAAGGTGAACACAATATACTAAATATTTTAAGAGATACGATCTATCGAGCCGAATCTTAGAAATTGATACGAATATCTGTATATATATATAAATATATTCATATCAATTATATATATATCAACAATATATATATATATATATATATATATATATATATATATATATATATATGTGTGTGTGTGTGTGTGTGTGTGTGTGTGTGTGTGTGTGTGTGTGTGTGTGTGTGTATGTGTGTGGGCATTTATAAAGCTTAGTGGAAACTCTAGAAATGCTACGAAATATATGTCTTGTTTTTTTCATCCTGTTTCCAAATCTATTGGATTAATTATTTTTAGTCCTTTTTTTAATTACTAGTAGACTTTCTTCCATGCATTGTATCAGTGAGCACTTTTGGTTGCCTGGGGGCTCAAGATTCTAGAATCATTTATGCTAGCAATCTGAAACTCTAGGAGCATATTTCGTCTGTAATCATTTCGGATCCTTTAAAGAAAGAAAGAAAGAAAGAAAGAAAGAAAGAACGAAAGAAAATAAATAAAGAAAGAAAATAAACAAAGAAACTGACGCCTTTCTTTATGATATTGCAGGCACATTTTCAGTTAATATATATTTTGAGCAGTCGGATAGTTCAATACAGCGATTAATACGGACGAGTATGTCGATGCGAACGCTTTCTGAAGCGGTGTTGAAAGCGTGATTGGAGTCTCATGTACAAGAAAGGAAAAACTGAGGATTCGGTGGAATTGCATATGCCAACTAACCTCGGGACAGCACAAAGTATTACAGTGATTGATTCTGTTCAAAGAAACTCTTGCTGTGGTAAGACATATCGGAGAAATTTAAAAGAAAATAGGCAAAAATATCAATAAAGCATTGACAACCCCCCCCCAAAAAAAAATCCATTGACTCTTCTCGAAATGTCCCCATTCATCCCGTGTGTGAAAATCTCGACAAGGTCACTTCTCAATAGATCACCTGCTAGCCTAAATCAAATGAGTCAATTTCTCTAGAGTGTAAGATGTACTTAAGACATGGAATCTATTGTAAATATTGAAAATGTAATGTTTTCCACGAAAGAGTGCACTAGGCTATATTTTTTTTATTATATATTCTGTTATTTTTGCTTTTTTGGCTTCTAGTTCTGATTTGGTTCATTGTTAAAAGGCATATCAGTCTTCATAGGTTATTTGATACCAAAGCCAGGGGAAGACACCGCGGGGAGTCACCCTGGGGAGTCACTGTGGTGTAATGGTTTAAGTGCTTTAATGAAACATCAAGTTTCAACTCCATCATGCTATTACGTTCACTTTTGAACTAATATCCTCGGGGAAGATAGGTTCCCCTTATAACTACCTGGTATTTGTTAATATTTGTTACCGCTATAGTATACCTACAAGTATGGCTTTGGCATTGAATAACAACTAGTCATGGATTTCTTTAAGCCAAGAGGTTAGAGATGTGTGTTCATTGAACATTTATATTTTTATTTTGTGTAGTTGCTTTTTAATAGGTTTTTGGGACAATTATCTAATATCATGTATTCCTCTTCTTTACATATAATTTAGACATATTTGCATTGTTTCAAGAATTTCTCTCAAATAATAAAAATACGGATTTATGCAATTGGTATTAATTAATAATATTTATTTCTTCGCTTACAATCATATGAGTTCAAAGATTTAATATTAATATCAAACAAAAATAGACAATAAACTATTCCTAAAACAAAAATTTACTGTTAAAATTCATAAGGAATTCCTTTCTAATACAAATACTGTATTTGCCGGCGCATTGGCCTAGTGGTTGGATGGTTCAAATATGGCCTGGAAGACCAGAGTTCAATCCAATGTCGGGTTAAAAGAAAGACTCAAAAATGGTATTTGATGTCAACTTTCTTAACGCCCATCATTATTAATTTCGGATCAAGGGTAAAGTGAACGAATCCAGGGAAAGTAGTAGCGTCATCCCCTACACCTTGATGTAGTAGCCAATGAAAAGGGATCCTTCGGGTCGCCTTGGACTACGGTTGCTACATTTACTTACTTAACACACACACACACACACACACACACACACACACACATATATATATATATATATATATATATATATTGTCATCCACAGACAGACTGTTTCGTTCTATCAGAACTTTTCAGTGTGGCTAGACACGCAGGACGCTCGAAACCAGGACCGAAACCCGTCCAACTTTACGTTAGACTAAGTTTCAGACCTCTCGGCCACCAAGTGGACCACGTTGGCTAAGGGAATTTTTAAGGTATTTATTTAGCAACAGCAGCAGCAGCCGTTTGTTTACATTTTTAATACCGTCTCGGCTACCAGAGTGCTCAATTCTTTCGAAGAGCTTTGCATTACGCTAGCGGCGGCCGACAATTCCTTTGCCAGAGTGTATATATATATATATATATATATATATATATATATATATATATATATATATATATATTTAACTTGTTGATAGGACACAATCACCAACTTCAATATCGGGTCACAGTGAACTTGGGATTAATGGCAACTGAGGGTTACTTAACGTAGATATCCAGATCTGAAGTCATACTATCTGGTGAAGTTTTCAGTCACATTTTTGGTGTGGTGTATTACTCGTCTGCTGGGGAACTAGTCACCGTATTTTTATGTTCAATCTTATGGTGAGATAAGCCTTTTTTTCTGAATTTAGAGAGTATGTTCACGTTTTTATATATCAGTCATTTTGTAAATATCACTCAATATTGTGATACTACTTTAAAGAGACCATTTTTTTAAAATCGAAAATGCAGTAAATCAATAAGGTTTTGGGGAATATAAAAAAAAGCAATCGATTCTTCGGATCGAGTTGAGAGCTTGCGATTGAGACAATATTCTCAAGAACTGATTCTGATAGAAGTTTTTATCATTGTTTTAAGAAAATCTAGTCAAAAGATTATTAAGTGAAAAATGTTGAGTTCTATGTCAAGGAATATTATCCAAATATCATAGAAAGTCGTTTTTGAATCCTCCAAATGGTTGGAAGGTGGAAAGGAAGATTATTCTTTTCGTATACTACGATCGATATAAGACATTACATAAAGTTTTAATTCTATAGACAATGCATAAAAGGATTCTCTTATGAAGAACAACCGAGAGATTCTGCTATTCAGCAAAAGAACAATAATTACTAGCTTTGAAAAGCGCAAGTCATAAACCATATCAGGTCCTTGGGTTCAAGCTCTTCAGTCATAATTAGCATAACTATTTTTATTTAATAATAACCATTTCGCTGATGCCCGCTATAATATTTCAAGTATCTATATGATCTATTTGACAATTAGTTTGGAATCTAACCGGTGCTACCTCTCTTGTTAAAATCCTGCTTACTAATAAATCACACACAATTATTTGGTTTCACTAATCTCTATCCAATATTAAAAATACTTAGCAATAGGTAATAGAGTGAATTTTTACAACAACCGATTCTTCTTCTTCTTCTTCTTCTTTACTAATTATCTTTATTATTATTAGAGTTTTTCACCTCAGTGTTTGCTGATAGATTTTCACTGGAGTTGGAGTGACAGCAAGTCTCCTCAAATCTCCTGGACTCTCTTCGGTATTGTGGCTGTTCTCAATTATACTGTCATTTGGATAGTCTCCATTCGACCGCCAACCTCCAAGTCCTCCAGGCCCTTTAATAATCATTTCGTTACTGTGCCAAGAGCACCAATCAAAATTGGTACAATCGTCACTTTCATATTCCACAGCTTTTTCAATTCTCTAGCAAGGTCGAGGTAATTATCCTTGTTTTCACATTCTTTCAGTTTTATTATGTGGTCAGACGGGACGGCAAATTCGACAATTTTGCAAATTCTCCTTTTTTGTTGATAATTATAAAGTCTGGTCTTCTGGACAAGATATTATTATTATTATTACTCCTCTAGAGTTTTTCACATCAATATTAGCTGATGCTTTAGACGAACCAGACATGCAGGACACTGCTGGAGAAGCAGAGATGAACTCATAAGAGATGTACTCTTATGGATCCCCACACATGGCCGCGCAAAACTAGGACGACCAGCACGAACGTACATTCAGCAGCTATGTGAGGATACGGTATGTTGTCCTGAAGACCTACCTAGGAGTGGCGAGAGAGGGTCAGGGATATCCGTGCTACCAGCGCGATATGAATATTATTATTATTATTATTATTATTATTATTATTATTCCTTGCGAGCTTTTCACACAAGTGTTAGCTTATGGACTTCCCCCGGAGTCTAAGTGACTGCAAGTGTCCTTATGTTTCCTGGACTCTTTGCAGTATTCTGATCAACCTCAACAATGCTGCAGTCTAGATGGTATCTGCACGTTCTCCGATTTTAATCTCTTACAGCCCCTTTATCAAGACGCTGAGGATTATTCCGATCACAGCAATTACAACTGGTACTACCGTCACTCTCAACTTTATTATTATCATTATTATTATTAGTAGTAGTAGTAGTAGTATTTTTCTCATTTGAGAGTTTTTCACACCAGCGAAATGTGATTTTTCTCAGGAGATTTAATGATAGCAAGTCTCCTCAAATGTCCAGTAATATTGTCAGTATTTAGGTCGAACTCAACAATGCTGGAGTTTGGAGGGTCTTCATTCGTCCTCTTATCCCCAAGTCTTTCAGTTCCTGTAAGTATCGTTTGGTGACTGTAACGAGCGGACCAATTACATTTGGAATCACCGTTACTTTTATGTTTCTTAGTTTTTCTGTCCTCAAGCAAGGTGAAGTTACTAATCTCTCTTTTCGCTTTCTTTCAGTTTTACAGTGTGATCAGCCGGACGGTAGAGTCTATAAGTCAGCAATTTCTGCCTTTTTTAGGGGAGAATCACTAGAGTTAATCGTCTGGCAGAGATTAGATTAATCCGTTTGTATCTCAGAATCCCAAAGAATTTTGTGTGTCTTATATTCCCCTATGGATTCTGGGTTGTGCATATAACATTCGTTCGTATGGTCTAATTTAATATTCTTTCACAATTTCCATTGGATCACCTTCCACATACAGTTCTGTCTGCTCTTATACTCTGCTCTTTTCTTGACACGTACTGTCCGCGTACGTCATCTCTGGGTATTATATTCGAATGTTATATTCCTAATACTCTATCAGGGGGTAATCAGCATGACATTATCCTGCACATTGACGGTGGAATATAAGTCCTCATGACCATGACCATGTCGCACTACCAGCACGGATCCCCCTCGCTCACTCTCGCCACTCGTCTCAATTATCTATTGCCCCTAGGAGGTCTTTAAGGCCCTATCCTGTATCAGCACAGAGCGGTTGTTGATAGGTTCTAGCTGGTTGACCTGCTTGATAGTCTATGTGATGGGATCCACACGAGTATGTCACTTATGAGTTCGCCCTTGTTCTCCTCCTGTGTCCCGCATGTTTGGTTCGTCTAACTTGAATAGTTTTGGTGATGAGTGGTAGGTGGCTATGAAGCTGCTGTTTTGTGGGTTGTTATTTCAAGGACATGTTCAATATTGCTCGCAATATTTTTAAGCAGATTCAAAATTCAGTCCATCTATTTGTTCACTTTCAGCGTAGTATTCTTGGGAAAATTTTGAACCCAGTTATCGCCGCCAGATGAGTTTTAAATAGTATTAATAACGTTCTTCACAAGGGTGTATTTTGGTATTAAATAACCCGTGAAGGTTATATGTCATTAAAACAAAGACATCAAAATAAAAGAAAATGGTAGGCGACTAAAACATGGCAACCAGTTCTGGGGTTCGAGTGTTCTTAATTTTCACCCATCCGACAATAAATGTCAAAGGAGTATAAGTCGATAAAAAGATTAAATTCTAGGAAATTATTCCAGGACACACACACACACACACACACACATATATATATATATATATATATGGTGTATCAAAATACATCCGACTCATTGATACGACGATGATCTATTACTGCGACAACTGCAGGGGGTGTCCTCCTGATGTAATGGTTAAAGCGATGGACTGCGGAATCGTAGTACGCGAGTTCGTACACCAGTCGTGCTATTACGTTCACTTTCGGACAAATAACCTTGGGAAAGCTATGAACCCCCTTATCCTCCCAGCTATGGGTTAAATAGTTCCCCTACTGTTCTTCTAGGAGAATGACTTTGGCATTAAATAACCTACAAAGGTTGATATGCCATTAAACAAAGAAACCAAACCAAACCTTGAGACAATTGCAATGGCAGTCATTTACAACACGTCCGGTAAAAATGCATCATTTGAAATGGAGGTGCCCGTGGTGTAATGGTTATCGTCGCAGGATATAGACATGGCGACACGATTTCAAATCCTGAACCTTACTGATTGCATTTCACATAGCACTAATACCCTTGGGAAAGGTATGAATCCAAATATACTCCCTCCAGCTATGGTAAATAGTAGGACAGACTAGGTTCTTCAGCCTTGGTGTGGCAACTAGTCTTGGAGAAGGAAAACTCTGAATTGAAACCTGTTAAACTCCGCTTAAAAACTGACCTTGTGTCATATCCTGCCCGAGCGGAGGGGTTGGTAAATATGAACATTTGAAATAGAAACAACAATCAATGTTTTATTTTTAAATTGTTATTATAGCAGTTTACAGGGCATGCAATCTTTTTTTTTTGTTTCTTGTATCAGTAATGAATCATTATCTTATTAATGGGTAGCATCTATTTTGATCCGATTCTGAATGATTATGTTACCAAATAAGTAGTGGAGCAAAATCTTTTTCCTCTCTTGTCGAAGGTGTTGTATATTGACCTACGACCCGGCCGGGATGTCAAAATAGGAAATGCACTTATGTAAATAACAGGTGCATCCGGTCGAGGAATATCAGAATTATAACCTTGACCGTGGATGGGTTGAATGAGTGCAATTGTGACGCCCACCAGAAGGTGGGCTTTGAACTATTATATACCTCGGTAAAGACAGGAAGTCAGTTAGATTTGGAGACTAGACCAGTTTGGAGACAAGATGTGGTAGAGAAAGCCAGCACCCAGCAGAAAGCTGACCCCCTGGGCCTCCGGTTGAGCAGCATCAGGAGAACGGGAAAGAAACTATGATGGCCATAAGAATGGGGGTCAATATGTTGCAGTTCTGTTCGGTCACTAACTCCCTCTCCCACTTTCAAATAAAGTGAGAGGTACATATTTTTCTAAAAGACTGTGTCGTCTTCTTTATTGTGTCGTTGTTATGAGTATGCATGCATATGCATGTATATGCGTATGAATATACAACTGAAGGCATTGCTATCAAGTATTAATAGATTTTATAGTATACTATCTTCACATCTGAAAGAGTAAAGAACACAACATTATTATTTGTTCATTTATTAGCAGTCAATAGATCCTATGTCTATTGAGACACCTTAAAAAGCAGTTACATGGGTCCTATGAATATTGACACACCCTATTTTAGCAGTCACAAGGGTCCTATGTATATTGAGACACCCTATATTTTCAGTCGTATGGCTCTTATGTAAATTTAGACGCCCTATATAAACGCTTGAATGAATATTATCATAATTAGGTTACTACTTATGTCTATGTCTTTTTACAAACCTACTCTCAAATGCATAATTCAATCGGCTTGGGTTTTAGAATACGCTGCCTGCATTTCAGCGGAGGGGTAAGAACACCTCTAAACGAATGTCCTAGATATGACACTAAACTGCGTTAGTTGGCAAGATTCCAGTCGTAGAGCTTAGGGTAATTTGGAGTATCCCTTCATTGCCGTAACTCCCAAGTCCAAACTGACCCGAAGTGGACGTACCTTTTAGAGTTCCAACTATAGATTAAATAGAACTGTTGAATCATTGTCGGTATAAGAAACCATTTAAATGTTGCAAATAGGACTATTATTGTTAGACAGCAATACAAGAAACATTTTAATGTGTGCAAATGAAATGATTTGTGTTAGATAACAATACTTGAAACCAATCAACTTTCGGCAAACAAATGAAATTTAGCACGTTTAGAAATTGTTATGTACAAACTGTTCGTTTATAAATCAAATATGTTTCAATTACATGATTAAATAGGATTTGGCATTAAATAACCCAGCAGGGTTTATACCAAGGCCCAATCGACCCCAACTGTAAAATACGACGATTGCATCTCAGCAGAGAGGTAAGACACCTCCAATAACAAATCTTCTGGATATGACATTAAACCATCTGATTGTTAAACTCCAGTAATGCTGGAGATTTGGGGAACTTGGGGTACTTCTTCCTTTTGCCATTGCTCCCAAATCAACTCTGGCCAGGAGTGATAGCACTTGGAAGGGCTTTATCTATGGGTCAAATAAAACTGTTTGACATTTAAACAGAGAGAAATCAAATGATTTATGCTAAACTGAAATAGAATGTTTTTTCATATAACTGTGTGTAAACTAATGACTGATTTTTAATTAGTTATATATAGCAATACAGCAAATCATTTAATTTTGTTGACTCATGCTAAATTGAATTCTTAGAAATAAAACTGTTGGATTATTTAACTGAATAAACAAAAGATTGATGTTTTATTGGATTGTTTGTCAGGCATAGCAATACTTGGAACCATTTAATTTGGTTGACAGAGGCTAAATTGAATTCTTAGAAATAAAACTGTTGGATTATTTAACTGGATAAACAAATGACTGATGTTTTATTGGATTGTTTGTCAGACATAGCAATACTTGGAACCATTTAATTTTGTTGACTAATGCTAAATTGAATTCTTAGAAATAAATCTGTCTGATCATTTAACTCTGTGTATCAACAGAACGTTTTTACAAACCATATATTTAAAATATATGTAAAAATAGGATTTGGCATTAAATAATCAACAATGGTTGATATGCCATAAAAAACTCAAACGAAAACCAAACAACCAACAAATTTAAAATTCAGCTCAGATGCGGATTCAAGTATTAAGAAATGATCTTAATTTTAAACTTCTTCTTAGTGGACGGGACTTAGAATTCTTTGACTCTATCTCCTAAAGAAGAGTTGAACCCCACTCTTAAAAGAAGGGTGTACGTGTATGACACTCAAGTAATTTTTTTAAAAAATTCAAGTTCTGGAGATCTGGTAAGCGAGAAGAGTGTTTTTGTTTGTCATTACTTCCAGGTCCACTCTGATCCAGAATGGTAATAACTTACGCGGTCTCATGTATATCATCAAATACACCCGTTTAAAAATTGTGACGGGGAAATTGACTAAAATCCCTAAATGGGACTTTATTTTCGCACGTGTGAAGACGGGGCAGGTTGGCACTTGATCCCCTACCGAAATAAGTCCTGTTCAGAGTTCTTTTCTCAGGCAGATAAGAACTGGCATATTACGTGAGGGAATAATTTAGGGCCAGACTGACCACCGCTGGCAAAGGGGTCCACAATTTCACACTATCACACACCCACCAGGCCGCTAAACTTCTTTCCCTTAGATAATAGAAGAATACGGGCCTATAGGTCTTAGTTGTAATAATATTAATATTGCTACAGTCGGTAACTCCGGTTTCCCGTGTGATGCTTCAGGAATTAATAGGACAGTCCTAAGCAAGATAATGTAAGGCGAATAGAAGCTGAAAGGAAAGCATGGAATAATAACATAGACCACATGGTAAAATGAAAATACATAGGTTCTTTACTACGGTTATATACATATATATGTTCAAAGTGTCAAAAATATATAATAGGATAGTCCATGAATATAAATGTCTTTTCTTGGCTTTTATCCTCTTTCCAAATTGAGAGAGAGTGGTAAACAAAATTTGGGTGTAAAGGGAAAATTTCCCAAAGTTACTTATCTTATTTTTTTGACGGGGTTCCACTGGAGAATTTCTCTTCTTTCACGGGCTAATAGACTTTGTACTGTTTTTAATGCTGGCTTGAGAGACTCAGGTCTCTCATGTCTCAGTCTTTTGTCTTTAGCCCGGAGTAAAATGGCTATCGTCCGTCTGCCACGGGACTTGCTCAAAAACTGCTTTTTTTTGTATTTACTTCCGTTGAGGGGAAGGGAACCCCACTTCCGTTTGGGGTCCCCCGCCAATCATTTGGCTTCATTTTCTCCTTCCCCTTCCGATGTCCGGCGACCCAAGGTCACTTAGGTGCAAACATCTGTGTGACCCACATTCATTTCTAACGGTCACTTTTTGACTGCTAGATAATTTTAGTTCAACGGGGGGAGAGTATCATTCCCACCTCCTCGTCTCCGTGAGCTATCACGTGACAACTCCCCGCTTAAGAGAAGAAAGGGGGATGAATAGAAATACCATAGAAAAAAAAGGCAATTCAATTCACTGTTCTTTCTCCTTTTCTTTCACTTTTTTTTTCTCACTTTACTTTTCTTTCATCCCCTTTCTTCTTCACGCTTTGACGAATTCTTTCCTTTTCCTTTTTTCGTCCTTCCTAATTTTCACTATAGGGGAAAACAATTTCACTTCTCTTTCTTTCTCTTTCTCTCTCCCTTTTCTTTTTCTTTAATCTCGTTTTCCTTTCTTTCTTTTTCTCTCTCGGCTTTTGGCCGTATCATTTTTCAAACCTTGAGGAGGTAACTTCCTTTTTCTTTCTTTCTTTCTTCGTCACTTTTGACGACTTTTTATAATTTTAATTGTCAAGCTTTGGGGAGAAAACTTCCTTTTCTTTTCTCTCTTTCCCCTATTCGTCACTTGTTGACGAACCACTTTCTCGTCCATCTCATATTTCAACATTGGGGACGAGAATTCCTCATTTCCTTTAGTTTCTCTCACTCTCTCTCTTTCTCTCAACAACTATGAAAGAATATTCTGCTACTACATTTTCGTGGGGCGTTAGAGAAATAAACTTGGGTACTTTTTTATTAATTTTTCTAAGCCCTCTCTCTCTGAAACAGACAACTGGCCTAATTTTTCCTCGAATTTATTCGGCATTGCCGAGTTCTCAATTTTTCGAGGTTGGCCTTCTTGACGGACATATCTCTTCAATTTGTTTGTGTGACACACTTGTGTCTTCTTCTTTCCCTCATTGGTATCAATTCTGTATGTCCTCTTGTCTATTCTCTGTGATATTACGTAGGGACCTACATATCGTCCATCACAGTGTGGTCCTTTATTTGATGATAGTAGCAGGACTTCGTCGCCCTTTTTAAATTCTTTCTTAGCCACTTGTGAGGGTCCTCTTATTTTTCTCTTATCCTCTCGATAAGTATTAGGGAATTTATTCCTAATATTCGTTGGACCTTCATCCTTTTTCTGACGACTGGTCCTTTTATCTTCTTGTTTATTGAGGGGTGGAAGGTTCACTTCTTTCCTTTCCACTTTCTCCCTCTGCGAGCGACCATGTCGTTTGTGCCACCCACGTGGCTCAGCCGCCATCTTGGCTTCTTCATTTTTGGCGCTCATTTTCGCCAGCTTTTTTCCATGTTTGGCGTTCATTCTCGCCATCTTTCCATCTTCATTTATGGCGCTTATTTTCGCCATCTTTTCCGGGTGACACTTTTTAGTTCTTACTTCATTTCCCAGTATGAGGGAAATTCCTTTCATAGGTAGCTTGTCTACCACACCAACTTTAATTGGTCCATCTTTCCACTGGGACTTTAGGGTTATTTTACACAGCGGTATTTTTACCCTCTTTCCGCCGATACCCTCTATTATCACAGTCTCACGTGTTGCTTCTATTACCCGTTTAGGTAATTTATTTCGTAGAAGTAACGACTGAGATGCTCCGGTATCTCGTAAAATTGAGACTTCCACTGGTCCTCCGTGTGGGCCTCTTATCATCCCTTTTTTCGTCCAGGGTCGATAGGACTGGTTCCCTCTAGGTGTTGTTACAGCTCCTTGAGGTTTTCTCTGCTGGGTCTGGTTTCTTTCAGGACCTTTTCCTAGCTGACACCTTATGGCTATATGTCCAGCCTTTCCGCATTTGTAGCAGACCACTGTTCTGCTGCTACTTTGGAAGGTCCTTCTATTTTCTTCCTTAGGTCTTAACTCAGCTTTAAACTTCACTCTGTTTCCCGTGAAGGTTTTTTCCTTCGTCTTTCGGTGTGTGAGGATGTATTCGTCTGCTAGTGCAGCCATTTCATAGGTCACGTCAGTTTTTCTTTCACTTAGGTGAACCCTGACTTCTTCTGGCACACAGTTTAAAAATTCTTCAGCTAATATTAGCTGCCGGAGTTTCTCAGCATCTCCGTTTATCCTCTTAGAGTCACACCACTTATCCAGCACGTTCTCCTTTTCTCGCAGAAATTCCACATAAGACTGGTTTTCCGTTTTTCTCTGTGTTCTGAATTTCTGTCTATAAGCTTCTGGAACCAATTCGAAGCTTTTAAGAACCGCTGCTTTCACCAAATCATAGTCGGCGCAATTTTCTGTGGGCAGAGTTGCATATGCCCTCTGTGCTTTTCCTGTCAGCACAGTTTGGAGTAGCATCGACCAGCATTCTTTCGGCCATCCAAGATTTAGCGCAGTTCGCTCAAAATGTGCGAAGTATCCGTCCACGTTGGCTTCTTCAAATTTTGGGACTAGCCTCGCTTGCTTCGTTACTTCGAAACTGTCATGGCTTTCTTTGTGTCCTCTTATTGCCAAGTCGACTTCTCGCAGCCTTGTTTCTTGCTGAATTTTTACTTTCTCCAGTTCCATTTTATTTCTCTGTAGTTCCATTTGTGCTTGTATTTTAATTTTCTCCAGTTCAATTTCTTCTGGAGTCATTCTTATCATTTCCGTTGGTAGCTCTTCGAATACTGCTTCCTCGAACACATTTTCGTCCACCATGTGCCTTGCTATTTCTCTCACGAGTTCATGCTTTCTCATAGAATTCTGAACATTTAACTCAAGCTTCTCGCCAATTTTTATTATCTCGCTTTTTCTCAGCCTCTCCAACTTTTCCATGGAGGGTTCTTTTAAAAAGTTCTCTATTTTGTCCATTTTTTCTTTAATTTTTCCAAGCAGTTATATCAACAAGTAATTTGACTGTTTCAAAAATATTCCTTTTTTTCTTTCACTGTCTCCCAGGGTAGGTTTAGACGGCAGGAATTGTCACACGACTACAAGCAATAAATATTATTAATAATAATCATTCCGGAAACGAGCCCCCATAAAAGGTCTGTGACGGGGAAATTGACTAAAATCCCTAAATGGGACTTTATTTTCGCACGTGTGAAGACGGGGCAGGTTGGCACTTGATCCCCTACCGAAATAAGTCCTGTTCAGAGTTCTTTTCTCAGGCAGATAAGAACTGGCATATTACGTAAGGGAATAATTTAGGGCCAGACTGACCACCGCTGGCAAAGGGGTCCACAATTTCACACTATCACACACCCACCAGGCCGCTAAACTTCTTTCCCTTAGATAATAGAAGAATACGGGCCTATAGGTCTTAGTTGTAATAATATTAATATTGCTACAGTCGGTAACTCCGGTTTCCCGTGTGATGCTTCAGGAATTAATAGGACAGTCCTAAGCAAGATAATGTAAGGCGAATAGAAGCTGAAAGGAAAGCATGGAATAATAACATAGACCACATGGTAAAATGAAAATACATAGGTTCTTTACTACGGTTATATACATATATATGTTCAAAGTGTCAAAAATATATAATAGGATAGTCCATGAATATAAATGTCTTTTCTTGGCTTTTATCCTCTTTCCAAATTGAGAGAGAGTGGTAAACAAAATTTGGGTGTAAAGGGAAAATGTCCCAAAGTTACTTATCTTATTTTTTTGACGGGGTTCCACTGGAGAATTTCTCTTCTTTCACGGGCTAATAGACTTTGTACTGTTTTTAATGCTGGCTTGAGAGACTCAGGTCTCTCATGTCTCAGTCTTTTGTCTTTAGCCCGGAGTAAAATGGCTATCGTCCGTCTGCCACGGGACTTGCTCAAAAACTGCTTTTTTTTGTATTTACTTCCGTTGAGGGGAAGGGAACCCCACTTCCGTTTGGGGTCCCCCGCCAATCATTTGGCTTCATTTCTCCTTCCCCTTCCGATGTCCGGCGACCCAAGGTCACTTAGGTGCAAACATCTGTGTGACCCACATTCATTTCTAACGGTCACTTTTTGACTGCTAGATAATTTTAGTTCAACGGGGGGAGAGTATCATTCCCACCTCCTCGTCTCCGTGAGCCATCACGTGACAAAATCATTAGTACGGTAGAAGAAAGCAATTATTCATTTAAATATTTTGAAATAAAGTATTATTACTGAATAGAAGTAATTACATGAAAGCATACATTTTTTTAGTACTGGATGAAAATACTTAAAATCATAATATTGTGTGAAATTAATTCTATAAGATTGAAATATTCGACATATGACTGTGTGCTGAAAACTCTTAATAACGACATAACATGAAAATAGAAATATAGATAAGCAATGAACACGATACCCTAAAGTAGACGGTTTGATATGCCGTTAAAATAAATCCATTAATCACTTTGTTAATACTTTAGGATTTTCCAAGGGAAGGTGACTGAAATCTCTGGAGGTATTGGCACGATTATAAATAAACCAGGTTAAAGACACCATAAGGATAAACCGAAGCCAAATATTTTCAGGCCATATTTTTTCAATGCTGGTATCATTGGGGAGCGTTTACTAGCTTTGTCTTCGTTTTTCAATGATGGCTGCATCAGAAAATTGAGGCTTGAAAAGTTTGGTTTCCATTTACCGTCATCACGGTTTTAAACTGGACAAACATCCAAGCAGCTTTCGCCGGGATTTGAACTCGACCCGTCAATTACACTGATATTCACGTCTCTGCCCCCACAGAAAATATCTATCCGAGGAAAATGGGGGTGGGTAAGAGCAACAACGTAGCTACAATCTCCATTATCGACCGAAATCAGTCGTCTTTTCTATAGCTCAGATTATATATATATATATATATATACATACATATATATATATATATATATATATATATATATATATATATATATATATATTATTCGATTTGGCAGGGTATTCTCTGTCTGCGCTATTTCACCATTCCATCGTTTTATCACCTTTATGTTGATACCCTTTTCTCAACTCATCTCGACCCCCAACCCCGAAAGGCATTCGTAAATGATACTTTTATGCGTGGCTGCAAAACACCCTTGTCAATCAATTTCACGCCCGGCTGTATTCTTTCGCTGTGAACATCCACTAAATACTGTTTCTTGCATATCTCCGCGAAGGAAATTAGTGCCTTTTATGCTCTTCGCGTGAGATACTTGAAATGAGGGAAATCGGGCATCTTCTCAACGTGGTGATTCGTCAAAGTAAAAGGAACATTGTTGGCGTACGATTAAAAACGGGTTATTTAGCCAATAGAGTGGCGTAAGCGCATGCGCAGAGAGGTTTTATTGACGTGAATTGTTTAGTGTTTTGTAGTTCATGTATGTAAGCCCTTCTTGTGTTCATGAAGTCATTAGAACTCTGAGGATGACATGTTTATGTCTAATTGTACAGTGTTTGATTGTTTTTATCTTGTATTATATAGATCAAAAGGAAAACTAGTCGGATTTGGGACTAAACAACAACAGTAATAACGGTTAGTTGGATGGCTAATTAACATTTGCATGGTTATTTAATGCCAAAGTCAGTAGCTTTCTCATCTTTATTATCAAGCAAGTATATGGGATCATAATAATAATTAACAGCAACCGTTTGTAAACAGTTCGAGTTTCAATTAACAATCTTCATTGAAGCAATTTGCCCAGACTTATATGGTTTCAAGAATTATTTTATTATAGAATATTTTTTCTAACAATCACTTCATATAAAGTCACGAAGAAGAAGAAGAAGAAGAAGAAGAAGAAGAAGAAGAAGAAGAAGAAGAAGAATCATCATCATCATCATCATCATCATCATCATCATCAGGCCGTTAGGACATATTTCCCTGACTATCTTTCCCTCAATCTCTCTCGCTCAATTCGTCTCTATCCTTCATCTCATTCGGCAGATTCTCTAGACTACATCTCTCGACTACCGGGCTGTTGTTGATAGTTTGTAGCCGGACGTGAGATTTCGCTCCTTTATCGCTTAAAGTATCAATACTTTAAGCGATAAACGATCGAAATCTCACGTGATCAGACATAGCTAAGAGTGGGAAACCTTAGTTGAGTAACCCTTATTTGTCATAACTTCTAAGTCCACTCAGACCTGGTCTTGAAGTAAGTTATAGGTTATAATCCACAAGGTAAATTGATATATCTCCATAATTTTTTTTTTGAGTTAGAAAGGAATACTTCATAAGGTTTAACTGTATTTTTTCTGTTAAGAATAGTTACTTAAAGAGATTATTTTTTGCTAAGGATAAATATTAATTCCTTGAAATCATATAACTGTTAGAAAACAAATGACTATCATTAATTAGATGTAGTTACTTGAAACCATCAAATTATTAGCATTAGGTAGTAATAGTCGACATATAGTCGAAGGTGACCCGAAGGATCCCTTTTCGATAGCTACTACATCATGGTGTAGGGATGCGCTCTACTCGTTTTCCTGGATTTCTCCAATTTACCCTTGACCCTTACCTTATAATGATGAGTGTTAAGCAAGGTAGCATCAAGTACTATTTTTTGAGTCTTTGGTATGATTTGACCTTGGATTGAACCCAGGTCTCCCTGGCCATTGGCGAACACTCTAATCATTATGCCAATGTCCAGTGTAGGTAGGAATACTTGAAACAATTCAAATGTTTCCAAATTATTTGCATTTGATAAGAATACTTGATATCATATAACCACACGCAAATAAAGGGGAAAAAAACTTTTAAATAACACGGAAACATAAATGTACAATGAAATCAGTTCTCTAATCTCTAGGCATAAAATATCCCTCGTCAAGTTGACAAGACGTTAAAACCAATCAATCGTTTTAATTCAGTGAGCACAGGAGAGATGACAGTATATCTTCTTGGAAACTTCACGCCCACATGCAAATTAATACATCCTTAACCCTTGAACCTTCCTCTCTTCTACTTTATTGCTTACTAGTATGAGCAGCTTATAAGTTAGACAGAATAATGACAGAAATTTATAACTCTTTCTTTTTCTTCCTTGTAAGACATAAACTACTCTGTTGTTTATTTTGAATCAGGGTAACGTCATTGCAGCAAATTTCCTTGGGGTGATTTTCATTTTTTCTTTTCACCATATTTTTGAAATTATCAACGCTTCTTTTTTTAGTTGTGTGGGTTCAGCTAAGTAATCTCTTTTGGATTTAACAGTTTCAAATACGTTAACACTACTTGACACTTGAAGTAATCTGAAACTTCCAATGATAAATCTAGTGGCCGACTTTAGGGTACCCGTGGTGAAATAATGACTGGCAAGATTGACTAGTAAACCTTCACGAATTAGTTAGTCTCATTGGGTGCCTATTCATAAGGCATTGCCCTAATTCTAATCAAAATCTTAGTAAATTACTATTCCTTTATGCACTTACGAACCTCGGGTTGTGTAATAGTTAGCAAGCTAAATAACAAAGCTTGTGAAGTGATTTAAGTCCCATTGCATGTCCATTTTTACGGCATTATGAGCGCCGAAGCAAAAAATATTTTTAAATCGCCACTCCTTTCTGGACTTAGGTACCTTGAGTAATGTATTGGTAGAGCAAGCTAAAGTAACAAACCTTTACACGTATGTTTGAAACTTATTGGACGCTCCAGGCATTTGGCCTTGTGCTACATCTAAGAAAATCTAGAGACATCTTTATTATAAATGTTATCGTGGTTGAAAAATGAATTGGTAATCTGAGTTCAATTCGTTGACGATATTGTTTGCAATCACTTTGTTCTAATGCACTTAATAATGGCATGAACCTTTCCGTTCCTTCTCCTCTGCGGGTAGATAATAGGACATACTATGTTTTTAGCCTTGATGAGGCAATCAGTTTTAAAGTAGGAAAACTCGGACAGATTTAATCCAAAAAGTTGACCTTGTGTCAAACCAATCTCTTGGCAGGATTGAGTAAATATATATTATCTACTAAAGGTCCGAAAATTAAATTTGTTTTTGATACGTAGTGTTACAATTAAATTAAATTTTGAGCCATTTAACACGAGGAAAAAAATTTAGTTATCCAATATGAATGAAAATTGTTGATCTTGCGGTCAATCTGAGACCACGGCTTTCAATGGAGTTTCTGTGATGAGCGGAAATGATCAAGCTTTAGAAAGCAGTTAATGATAGACGCTCAAAACAAGCAGTCAAAAGTTCCATCTTGGTCACTAATTCACCGTTTAGTCGAGGGAGTAATGATTAAAAGTCGTCAATAAATAAAAGTAAAATGTACACATGAACTTTTGGTCGCTTTATGATTAATCCTCCATGAACAAGAACAAACATGGCGACCCGAAAGAGACATCAGAATAGCACGAAGTGACAATAGAAGAGATGAAATGAAGTGGATAAAAAGGGAAGGGAGAAGATGAGAGCCGCCCGATCCCGGAGAAAGGACTCTAATGAAGTATGCAACATTGTGAATGAATGATAGGTCAACTCGGAATTTAAAAGACACATCCTTATTAAACATCATACGATGTTATGGATTGTGTGCCAGACATGTGTGATATTGTTACCGACAATGGCGATGTAGGTGATGGGCTATCGTCAGATGAAGTTAAAAGCAAGAGAAAACATATCTCATGTCAAATATCAGACGTCTGTTGTTCTATTGCTTGTCCAGTTTCTGGGGACTTGAAAGGACGAGAAAACGAGTAATATATATAATTTACAGAGTAGATTATTAACTCCAGAAGGAACAACTCTTTCTCTTAAATTTTAATTGTTCAATCACTTTCTATCCAGGCTAGAACCTGTTTTCTCATGACTTCATTCACCAAGATAACACCATTTACGGGACCGATCGAGACTGGTGACTTAAGGAGGTCCTTTGTAAATCAATTAAATGCTGTTATAAGTCCAGCATACAAGATCAAACATATCTCGCTACACTTTACCAATCGGGCGAGATTTTGATCGTTAGACATTTTATCATAAATACTAAGACGCCTTTATATTTTAATGATAAAAGCACTACGTTTTTAATAAAACGTTTGATCACATACACACACATGCTCTCTCTCTCTTTCTTTCTCTCGCTCTCTCTCTCTCTCTCTCTATCTCTCTCCATACACACACACACACACACACACACACACACATATATATATATATATATATATATATATATATATATATATATATATATATCATATGGTAATCTCTCGCAGGGAAAAAGGGCTGGATGGGAGAAACACAAGAATGCTACATGCTGTTTAGAAAAAATGCTTGAAGCAACATCCCATAAACAAGCAGTTATACAACTACTTACATCCCCTTTCAAACATCATCCGACCGGGAGCGCTGATTGATAAAGACTGATAGAAAGAAAAGAGATCAGAGAGAAAATGAAAGGAATAAAATAATTAAACGATTTTTAATGTAAAGTATTCTCGAAAGAAAATAATAAAGTAATTTCACTAAAAAGAAACAAACAGAAATGTATTTTAGTAAGTAATCATGCTTTTCTTACTGTTTGTTGATTAAGTATAGAAAATTCCATACTTACCGAAGAAATATTTTTTCTTCATTTATTTACGTGACTTAGGCTCGAAATAGTTTAAAATGTTGTTGCATTACTTATGAATGTAGTTGGCTAAGAAATTGTTCTTTTAAAAATTATTTTGTATGTTAATGCTTTTAAGGAAATGTTATATATTGATCATTGACAGGCCAGTTAATGTAGATTTAAAAAAAAACAGAATGTGTAGTCGTTGCATATTGACCTCCGACCTGGCTAAGCTGTCAAAAGAAGAAATGCACCTGTGTAAATAACAGGTGCCTCCGGTCGAAGATATCAGGAGACCAGCGTTGACCATGTCTGTCGGAGGTTAGTATTGAGTGCGAAATTGTGACGCTCGCAGGAAGTAGGGGGACGACAAATTATTATATTACCCCTGTGACAGGAACTTCAGGTCAGTTGAAGAGAAGATGCTAGAATGAGAACCAAGTCCCAGGAGAGGCTGGGCCCCCAGGCCTCCGGTTGAGCAGCCCAGAAGAACGGGAAAAAACGCCTGTGATAGCCAGAAGAGTTTGGGGTTCAATACGTTGCAGTTCTGTTTAGTCTCCAACTCACCTCTCACACATAACCCTTTCAATAAAGTCAGAGGTATATTTTTCTAAAGAACTGCGTCCGCTCGTCTTCATTGTTGCGTCATTATGTTTTTGCATGCATATGTGTATGTATAGTTGTTCAAGGCTATACAAAATAGCTGTGTTTTAAAGTAAACAAGATACAAATGAAATGCCACGTGAACTGCGTGGGAAGAAATGTTTGAGCGTCAGAAAAGATATATAATGACAGAAGTTTTCGACTAACAGTCAGTCGGGGAGACCAGTCAGAACAGAAAAGTTACGCCTCCTGGGCCTTAGCCTGATGCAGGAGGCTGGTGGCCCCTGGGTTGTGAACATGCTCTGTATTAATCTTACGCAAAAAAAAAAAAAAGAAGCAAAGCTGTGAAGATATATCTCGACGTGGTATAAACCTCAGCAGTCCTCCTTCTCTCTCGCTCACATACAGCCATTTCGCTGCAACGTTTCGTCCGTAAATAAACAAGGTAGTTTAATTTTAAAAACAAGTGTACTTGCTTCTTCATTCTGGTATACAACAAGTGAAATATTGTCAATAGTAAAATGCCTCGAAAATGAAAACTTGTGTGAATGCACCAGTTGTTTAATATATTCAAAAATGCAAATGAAAAAAAAAAAACACAGGTACTTGGGCCTATTTTCTGCCCAAGGTTAACCCATTTTTAGCACAGATATCAGCTGATTTCCCATATATATATATATATGTCTTTGTGTGTGTGTGTGTGTGTGTGTGTGTGTGTGTGTGTGTGTGTGTGTGCGTGCGTGTGTGTGTGTACGTATGTGTGTGGTTCTTGTCCGATTTTTGAAACAAAATGATCAAGCATAAATCAAGGACGATTGATTTGTTACAAATGTAATTTTCATTAATCTATCTTTGAAAGGTTAAATGAAAATTTGGATGTGAGACCATTTAGTTGCTATCTTGAACCAAAATGTCAAGAGAAGCCCTAAAGTACATATTCCAGGTGTCCGCCATCCAGTTGAAAACACAGTTTACAGCGTGCAAAATAGTTCATAACCCGTGCACATTTCTCCTGGGTGATCACATGAATATTCTCTGTGATGCACAATTGCCCATCGATATATATATATATATATATATATAGAGAGAGAGAGATAGACAGACAGATATATAGATACATATGAATGACATCAAAAGAGCTGGAGAGAAATAACTAACCACATACTTGTGAAAGACACCGGTAGATATACGCATTTAGCTACCTTATAAATAACGATAAGCATTTAAATGAAAGGTTTATTGCAAAAGAGAGAGCAAGGCACACACAAAGAGAGATAAGTGAAGATGAAAATCACAATAGAAGGGAGAATATAATTTAAAACGAAGAAAAAATGGAAAAGAAAAAAAAAATAAAACAAAAATAAAGGCAAAAAGATGGCGGGATCCAAATAATTTATGTGTGAGAGAATTGGATGGGACGATGCGTTCAAAGTAAGCGTGATGAATGCGCATGCCTACATTGGGAACAAATATTGAAAAAAAAAAAAAGGAGATAAAAAGGAGATAAAAAGGTGAAGCAATAGAAAGGATAGAAAAGGGAAGCCATTTTTACTTCAACGGAGACGGTGGAGTGAAATCGAAAACATAGAACACAAGGAATGACGAAGAGTAATATCGATAGATAAAGAGAAAGATAGGGGCAAATAAAGAGGATGATGAATTATTAATAGAGCCAATAAAAGAAATTGAAGAGATATGCACTGACTACATCCCTGCCATTTACCCTTAAATACTCACACATACACACACATACGCGCGCACACACACACATACACACACACACACACATATATATATAACGTATGTGTGCAGTAATAATACAGAGTGGAGTCAATAATGCAGGTAGCAATGGGCAGGGGTTAGATGCTTCGTTGTCGGAATTTATAGGTTGGGATCAAACAGGAACGGGAAAAAAAACTAAAAGAAAATATATAAATTCAATTAAGAAAAAGCAAAGAAAAAAATACTGACATTATTCCAAGGACTTTCGTCTCACCTCCAATTGTCTTATGCTATCAATCAGAGACCTAGGTAGATAGATAGGTTGATGTTAACAGAAGGATAGCGACAAAGAGACAAGCAGCTACCAAGCTAGATACATACATACTCAGATTGATGGGTCGATTAGTAGCTTACAATAGATAGATAGATAGATAGATAGATGCATGAAAGTTATTGTGTGGGGGGGTTAAATAGAGAGTGATAGTGATTTACAGAGAGACAAATAAACAGAATCAGACAGCCAAGTAGATTGATTTATATATATATATATATATATATATATATATAGTAACAGAAAGAGAGATAAAAATATAATTAGACGAATATAAACATACTGAGATAGATACGACTAAAGGTATCCCGAAACATATATATACGCACACACACACGCACACACACACACACACATGTATATATATATATATATATATATTTACCTACCCCACCTCTAGGGCAGGATATGACCCAAAGTTTTTCCTAAGCGGAGTTTGAGGTTTGAATTCAGAGTTTTCCTTCTCCTAGACTAGTTGCCTCACCAAGGCTAAAGAACCTAGTCTGTCTTACTATCTACCCATAGTTCGAGGAAGAATCATCGGATTCATACCTTTCCCAAGGGAAATATATATATAAAAAGGGAGAGAGAGAGTGGGAATAAAATACATTGAAAACTAAGAGGAAGAGAGTGAACATAATACATAAATAAGTACAAACCAAAGACGACAACTTAATCTTAGCATAAGATACATCTAAAAGAGATAGATAGATAGATAGATAGATAAGAATAATTTCAGTCATACAGAATCAATCATAATCTGTTTTTATACATCTATTAAGTATTGAGAAATAGGTTGTTTCTACCGATTCTATTTTAAAGTCAAAGATTATATATATATATATATATATATATGCGTGTGTGTGAACATGTGTGTTGTAAATGATTTATCGTAAAAGGAAAATGCAATGTGCTCTCCTAAGTCCAAGTAGGATCCAAATAGATTTCACCACCACAGATGAGAGTTACGATCGGTGTAATGTATCATGTTCAAACAGAAATCACAGGCTAGTGTCCGTCCATGTGTAGAATGTTGGCGCCGGTTATAAATGTTGAACAAAACGACTTGTTCACCATAAGTAAGCATAAGGCTACCAACGGCCAAGGGGAAAGAATAAAATGAAAATGACAATGTACTTTCTGTTTCACGAATGTTATGGAGTAGAGTTAAAGATTCTATAGGATTCTAAAACCCCAGCGATGGATATAAAAGCCGGTCCCGTTTAAGAAAGAGGGGAGAGTTTGATTTTGGTCATTATACTGTTTTGACCAATGCGTTCAGTAGAGTAATTTCTGGCTGAAGAAGCGTAGTAGGAATTCTGACTCACTGAATTCGGAAAAAATTTCTAAATATCTTCTTTCACTGTCTTTGCCACCTGGTTGATGAAGTCTACAAATCAAATCAAAGTAAAGCGTCTAACATTAGCGTAGTGAAACTTGTGTTTGTATTTCATTCAGAAGAAAAGGAGATGAAAAATCTACACCGTAAAAAAGAGACAAGCAGGGAGAGATAATGAATAGACCAGATCGAATCTACCTACGGGTATCTGGTACTAGCGACGTTTTGGCACTCAAATTATTTCGGGAACTTCTATAAAAGCGGTAACGTCACATAAGAGGCATTATTGCATCAATGTTACACACACACACACACACACACATATATATATATATATATATATAACTATATATATATATATATATATATTACAGGGTCCGACGGCTGCTGATTACATGAAACCCAAGGTCAAAGACTGTAAAATGTAATCTATATATATATATATATATATATATCCCGCTCTCTTTCTCTCTCTCTCTCTCCATATATATATATATATATATAGTTTATTCATGAAAAAACTTATAACCTGCACTCTTTGTTTTAAACGGGATTTGTTATCACAGAAAAGAGAGTTTTTTTATAATGAAATGTGATGGCTGTTTTTCTTATCGATTTACAGGATTTCCTAAATTTGGTTCATTTAAAAAGAAAATCGTTCGATTCGAGACGAAAGTTGTTTCGGTAGAATTCAATTGAATTTTAAAGAAAAATATTGTCTAGGATGGGAATTTATGACATTTTTAGATGAAGAAATTTTAGTTTTATAAGAATACACTAGAAAAAGAATTGTGAAAGAAATTTTTACGTTGGCTTGATTACACAATCTGAAATATATATATATATATATATATAGAGAGAGAGAGAGAGATACATAGATGGATAGATATTGATTTTCATGAGATACAGACTTTTTCAAAATTTTCATTGGAGTCCTGCAAAGAGAAACATTAGAAACATATTTGCTTATACTATTCCTAGAATATGTACTACGAACAAATAGGTATCTAATAAAAGAAATTGGTTTCACATTTACAAAGCAAGAAGGATACGGTATCCAGGAGAACATTTGACAATCGTAGACTACAGAGATTATTTAGCACTCCTCAGAAATACATAAGTCCAAGCAGTACCCCTACATCATTATTCCAGAGAAAGCAGCCAGAAGCATTGTCCTTTTCGTAAACACATAAAACAGTGTATCGGTGTTAAACAAGGAATGGTTGCCATTCTAAATCGCAAGCCTCTAAAATTTGTAGACCCGTTACGACAAGTCAACCGCAACATCTCATCCAGTGGTAGTGATATCAACATACGGCCAGTGAACGCGGATAATGCTATTGACAGGTTATAGATGATATGGAAGTATGACCAATTTGATAAAATAAAACGGAATATCTTCCCAGCTGTTTTCTAGCCATACTACATCACGTATGAATCATATAGACATAGATCTATGGCAAGAATCGAGTAATAAATTACAAAAGAATGCTACATTCTGCCTCGAATACATTGAGGAAGTAACAACCCACAAAACAGCTGCTGTACGGCCACTTATCTCTCATCTCACAAACCATCAAAGTGAGACGAGCCACACATACGAGATACTGCTGAAGAAGTAAGGACAAACTCATAAGTGTCATTCTCCTATAGACCTTTACATTGACGTGCCAGTTTTGGCCGACTAACGAAGACATCATCGACCAGCTCCATGAGAACTCCAGATGCATCTTTGGGAACATGACGGAAACTCACAGTACGTTGTTCCATGACACTCTTTCGCCATATCATCAATCGCTCCAGGCTGAGTATTTGTAATAAAAAGGGATTTCGTACAAGTTATAGACACGTCAGTACTAATGTATTATTGCACCACTCGGACATTAACAGGTTGGAGAAAAGTTTGGCCGGGACGGATTGAAGATGGTGTGAACTGTTTTCAACAAATCCTGGAAGCAGCACCCTATAGATCAGCTGCTGTACGGTAACTTACCCCAGAACTTGCAAACCATCCAAGAAAGGCATGTGCTTGTAAACTAAGGTCGATTTCACAAGTGAAGTTCTTCGAGCACATCCCTATTGGTTGAAAAAGAAAAGAAAGCTAATATTCATCTGCCCTGGGCGGACTATGAATGTCATCTACACGATTTTCCTGCGGCAATGGCCGTAAAGAACGGATTGTGAGGACGAATCCAAGAAATCTATTACGTTTTAATGCACACACATATATATATATATATATATATATATATATATATATATGCTTGAGATTATTGACAAAAGTCCTCATGAAGAGGTAATTTCTGCTGTTGATTAATTTTTGACAATTATATCCAAACACTGCCAAATTGATCGAAAAAAATGTGTTGATAATAAAGAGTGTGTTGAAAAATAACGGCCATTTGGTAACATTCCATGACAGTTTGTAGGACTGTCTATAAACTTTTCAGAAGAAACTCAGACACACACACACACACACATATATATATATATATATATATAATGAAAATAAATGGAATAGTGGATATACTAATAACACCAACAACTGATTCACTTCAGAAATTTTTGTTTTTAACTGAAAAACACTTTTTTTTAACTGAGGAAAATAGTTTCTTTTTCCAAAGGTTTAGCAAAAAGTGGAAATCGTTAAGAATTTATGAAAAGGAATGTGAAAAGAGTGTAGGGTCTAAAGACAAAAGAAAGAAAAGGTAAAAGGGGGAATAGATCTTGGACTAAGTAGTGATGGTAGGGTTTGTAGGTTTCGACTTAATTTCAGTGAGAAGAAAACAGAGATATATGAGGAAGGTGGAAGTTTTAAGAGAGAGAGAGAGAGAGAGAGAGAGAGAGAGAGAGAGAGAGAAAGGAATGGATGGGAAGTAAAAGGGAATTTGGTGACATGCATGCTAGAGATATGGAGGTGGAGATGGACGTTCAGACACATCCTATCACATCAAAATCTTGACTCCATAGGAATATCTACTTGAAAAAGAAAATTAAAAAAAATATGGAGGCATTGAAAAAATGTAAGGAGAGACTTAAATTTTGTCTTAGGTTATTCGTAAAACATTTCTCCATTTTCTGTTTTGATATTATTTTCATGCAGGATGATGTTTGCTGAATAGAGTGAAATATGGTAAAATCCAGGTCTTTGTGGAATATGGTTGCTTATGCAAACAACAGTAGATTCTAAAAATCTGGGAGAGATTTTGCAATGTATAGGTTTAATTAGAGTGGCTTGGGAAAAACTGAAAGTTGTTTGAGACCAAACTCTCAAAGGTCCAGCAGGTTATCGTCTGATTCTTGCTTTTTAAATATGAAACCATTTTCTTTTAACTGACGTTAGTAGTACATGGTCATGGCGGAGTATAAATAGATATGTTGCTAATGTTTCTCTTTGCAGGATTCCAGTGTCAATTTAAAAAAAAACGCTGCATATATAGATTACCATCATCAAGTCACACTGATAGCACATAGTTCCCAGACTCTTTCTCGTTATCCGTCTCTATCATCCATAGACACAGGTAGGTTTTCTAGACTACATCCCATGTCCTCAAAGAGCAGAGGTAAGTAAACGTTTGCTGTTCGGCCAATACTGGCGCGTCCACGTGTAATGATTCCATCAGAAAATGTCGGTCACGAGTTCGTTCTTTCTTCGTCATCAGTTCTTTCTCTGTCATCGTCTTACTTGGATGGTTTGCAAGATACTCTTTCAAATGGTGTTTCTTCCTAGGATTTATTCTAGACAGCAAGTAAAATTATCTTGCAGTTCCCACTTATATTTTTGGGTCTTTATGTCCGAACATGTGTCTGTGTATATCTACGAATTGCAAAGTGAATTCAAGTGGGCTACTGATACCACTGTAAGCAGGGGCATATTCCAATGATCAGTGACTGAAGTAGTTCTTCCTCAAGAATTACCTGAGTGTACCATAGCTAGATACGGCTACGCGAAATGGACATATAGTGTTCATATATATATATATATACATAGAACATTGGAATGTCGAAACACGAAAAACACTTGCGACTTCTTTGTTCAGGTACGAAAATTTTTATTACCTTTGAGTTTAAAGGTTTTTCGACATAAGGAGAGAGAGGCACAGTCTTTCTATTCTGGCCTTTTCATCTGCCTCCCCCATCTCGTGCGACACCTGCCCAAGGCCTCCGCGAGCAAGCGAAAGTCAATCCTTCTCGTTCGGTGTCTAGTCTCATCTCTATAAACTGACTTTTTCAAAATCTCCCAAAATCCTCCGCGCGCTTCCCGTGCGTGACGTCATTCGCACTTGCTAGCCTCGTTTCCCATCTCGGGCTATTGTGACATCTCTAAGTGACACGTCATCTTCGCCCGCGCGCGCGTGAACACCTGCGTTAATGTTGCACGTAAGTAACCCATGCACTGAGCCGAAAGGTTGTCAGCCTAACTAAACCAAAAGGCATAAAACGAAATCCCTCGGCCATTATATTACATGTGCAGCAAATTGGTTGCCGGCCGGTTGGATGAAAAATAATTCGCCAAATTTTGGAGATATCCTCTTGTAGGGCCCAGCACAGTTTGCTGGTGCAGTAGAATACACAGATTGCATCTCTGCAGAGGGACGAGAACATCATACCCACGAACGAGTATCCTCGATACGAAACAATCTCATTAGTTGAGGCTCTAGTAACGCCAGAGCTTTGGGGAATGCAGAGCACACTATCTTTGCCATCTCTCACAGGTCCTCATTAACACCGTGTGGTAGTACCTGATGGGTCGTATCTATGGGTCACATAGAACTGCTTGAGATTTTAATTGATTGCAAATGACTAATGCAAAATTGAATTGCTTGAAATAGAACTGTCTGACATTTAACTGTGTATAGATAAAAGATGATGTTTGCTTGAATTGTTGATGAAACATAACAATACTTGGAGCCATTTAAACATTTTATTAGCTTAGCAGTTAAGGAACCTAATCTGATTTTTTTTATCTTCCGTCAAAGAGAACGCCTCTGTGATGTAAATAAGGCAGTTTTAATAAGCTCCAATTATGTAGGATGGGTTTTGTTTTTAGAAAAAAATTATTTACGCTTGATGAGTGAAATCATATCAGCATCTCGTCTCCCCTTAAAATAAAATAAGAAAATTAAACACATGTGGAAGAACTAAATCAAATAGAATTGCATTTTATTTAGAAAATAATATTTCTAATAAAATCTCTTAAAGTTTATTGCATTATTTTTCAATTTACCTATGAGCAATAGTAGTAGTAGTAGTAGTAAAAGTCTATCTCTCTTAATTTTGATCTTATTCCGCCCATCGCTCTCTCTCTCTCTCTCTCTCTCTCTCTCTCTCTCTCTCTCAATATATATATATATATATATATACTCAGAAGTATGTTTGTTTATACCAATCAATAAATCTGTCTTAATTTGTTAATTTTCATCAATCCCTTTCTGTTGATATCTATCTATCTTATCTATCTATCTATCTTATGTATGTATGTATGTATGTATGTATGTATGTATGTATGTATGTATGTATTATTTTTATGACAAATTTAAAAAACAAAGCCTCGTTTTTTTTATTTCTTCTTTTGTTTTCAGATTATATCCTTGAGTCAAATCAATCGTAAAAAGTAACAAGATATCTCATTTGAAATAGTTTTCACCGGGTACTTTCTTTTATTTATACTCACTTTTGATATTTTTTCAATAACACTTCTAATAATTCTCTTAAGATTACAAATAACTACATAATAAAGTTGAAAAAAGATGTGAAAAAAAAAAAGAATGAAACAGAGAGAGAGATAGAATAGATGTTGTTTTATTATTATACGGAAATATGTTACGCTTTAAAATAAATTTTGAACACAGATTACGTCACTGAGTTTTGAAATAGAAGGCCACTTACAGAAATAAAATGTTAAACGCTTTCTGATTTTTCATTTTATTTTGAAAAATAAAATTGAAGACAAATCAGAAAAAACAATATCATATATCGGCTACCTTGATGATGGTTTAATATAAAAAGCAAAACGTTTAACTTGGGGAAATAATTCAACTATAAATACTCTGAATACATTGCTTACTAATATTTGTACATATAGATATCGTCAAATTTCTTTCTTTATCATATATGGAAGTAGGAGAGTGAAGTTGAGACAAAGTAAAACCACCTATCACTCCTACGAAGTATAAAAAACATCATTGGTAATAATTAGTAGGTTATCAATTGCTGAGCTGCAACAGAAATATGATAGCATAAATATCGCTGTCTAAAATTTGATTATAGCAAAGAGGCAAGTCACCCAAAAATTATGAAGAGGAAAACAGTGTTATTGAGAAATTTGTTAAAGAGATTTCTTTTTGTTCGTTTTTTTTTTAATTTTACGTTCTATTTCTTTTTTTCTGCTGGTCAGTATTTGAGCACTCCTTTTATATCAATAATTTAGTTAAAAGGCTTTCCCTTGTCTTATTTCCCCTTCATCTCAAAGATAGTGTGACCGCTCTCCAAAAATGTTCACTCATTTACCGGTTTAGATGCAAATGCGATATTTACTATATAAGCCATACTAATCAATGTTTAGAGATGAGAACAAATTAACATGTTCCCTCTAGTATCCGGACACATACTTCCGACTACACTACGATGCCGACCAGTTATAATTCAACTTCCGCTATTGGGCGTCATGAATTGACTAATCAGACCTACGCATGCGTATACAGTCCCACTATGTTGGAGACATCAACAAATGAACTGCAGCTATGCATTCTAGAGGCATTACTTTTTAGAAATACAAACCGGAATTATGTATCCAAAAGCAATCCTATACTCCAGTCCTTTTTAATGACTTTTTAGAGCCATCTGAAGAAAACATTATTAACTGTACCCATTCTGCTGGCTAACAGTTATATATATATATATTAATGTTTTCTCTAACCTTCCATGATTTTCCTATGGTCAAACCCGATGCTTACTTCCAATAGTACAAAATTGATTATCACAGACAATTCTGTGCAGAGAAGTGACCGAAATAGAGGGTCCCCATTTTTAATTATTTTAATTCGTTTTGATGATTTTAAAACGTTCTTAGCATTCGCTTTTTAAAGAAATATCTAAATTCTGTACGTGTCATAAAATCTTGTAGACTTCAAGAGAAGGTGCAACAAAAAACAGAAAAGGCAACGTAAATCAGATTCGAATGAATTTTGAAATTATAAAGACAAAATTTAAGAAAATTAAGAAACTGGTAAAAAAAAATGATAAAAAGGATGACAAAAATATTCGAAAAAAAGAAGATTAATTTAAACGCTTTCGAGTGTATCTTCAGCCATTTTCCAGACAGGTACAATTTGTTTGTCTAAGTTTTCCACCGATTTAACCTTCTTAGAATAGTGTCACTTGACTTTTTGCTCATATATTTTTTGGACTATTTAAACGAAGTTGACGTTGCGCTACAGTCACGATTCACACAGAGATCGTGTAAACCAGCGTAGTACTTCGTCAACAAACGCTGATTATTTTCTTCACATGTTGCCAAACTCAGACAAGTCTGAGCCAGTGTTTTGACGAGGCTTCCTTGAGTGACGTACTTATGAAACATAATATTACCAGGTCTTTGCAGCACTTTAAAGGCCAGACAATCAAAGTGCTTGGCTGAAAAACCTTGACTCATCCTCCCAACAGTCTTGACCTGGCACCCTCAGGTTTTCATCTGTTTGGGCCGATGATGACAGCCTGTTCATATCTATCTATCTATCTATCAAGATATCTATATATCTAAATAAACACACACAGACACACACACAAACACATCTCTATGTCGTTTTATTCATGTGTGTCTCTATACATTTATCTATTTATATATCTACACATTTGCACACACAACCTTCCCACAGAAATATATATACATATATATATATATATATATATATATATATATATATATATATATATATATATATATTCGATTGAACATAATAGACATTTTTGTCGACAAAGTTTTTTGTTTATCCTTTCGAATTGTTGTAACAATCTTATGATATTCGGCGAGAATTTGTAGATAAACCTTCCATACTTAATTATTTTCCATGAAGGAGGATGTATGACAAAAGTGATGCAACTTTCGTATGTACATTACAAATTTTTAAGAATGAGCGTTTTGTACTGTTGTATTGTGTAGAGTTTACTTTTCGAATTTGCTTCTAGGAATAATGCCAGTTGCTAAATACATTTAAGTACTTTTAGCACTGGTTTCAAAATTATTTTGATTAACTTTGGATTGTGTGTTCCTAATATGTTGTGCCTTGGGAATCTAGATTTTGCTTGTTATTTTGTTGTTTTAATCTCGTTGTTTTCGGTATGAATTTTCCGTAAATCTGTGGTTGGGCATGAATGTTTTTCTATTATTTAAATGATGTGCTATGGACTTAGTATCAGTAAGGTGCAATGTAAATTTTCTCGATAAGGTAGTTGAGGTTAAATCGACATATATACTATTGTTTTCAGAGATAAAATCTCCAAGCACACATTTAATTTGATGTATAACGTTGTTTTTTTTTTTTTGCAAAACTGCAATCGAGGGAGAGGAATTATTTTCAATGACTAAGTTGGATGCTTTAAATTTAATAAAGTATATGATAAGTTTTATTTGTATTAAGATCAGTGCAAAATGTGTTTCTTTGAATCAACGTTGATTCAAAGAAACATACTTCCCACTTTTAGTAAGGAAGTCGATTACTTTTTAAAAGTATTTAAACTCAGCAGGAGTAAATGTCTGACAAACAACATTAACATAGCCACCAATACTTGTATATATATATATATATATTTATATATATATATATATATATATATATATATATATATATCATCATCATCATCATATCGCGCTGGTAGCACGGATATCCCTGACTCTCTCTCGCCACTCCTCCCTATCGTTCATCGCCCGAGGTAGGTCTTCAGGACAACAGCCTGTATCCTCACATAGCTACTGAATGTACGTTCGAGCTGGTCGTCCTGCTTTTGCGCGGCCATGTGTGGGGATCCATAAGAGTACATCTCTTATGAGTTCATCTCTGCTTCTCCAGCAGTGTCCTGCATGTCTGGTTCGTCTAACTTGAATAGTTTTCGTGATAGAGGGCAGGTAGCCGTACAGTTGGTGTCTTGTGGGGTGCTGCTGCCAGGACTTGTTCAGGATTGCACGCAGCATTCTTGTGTAATTGCCATCCAGTTTCTTCTCCAGCCGTTTTGTTAGCGTCCATGTAGTGCATCCATATAGCAATATCGATGTGACCGCTGCCTGGAAGAAGCTGCGTTTCATTTTATCGGTTAGGTCTGATTTCCATATACACCTGACCAAGCCGAAACTCTTCTGCATAGTTTGGAACGAGCAGCAGCAAGCAAAGGCCTCTATGTTAATGCACACAAAACGGAATATATGTGCTATAACCAAACGGGGGACATCTCCACTCTAGAAGGAACCCCACTTAAACTAGTAGACAAATTCACGTACCTAGGAAACAGCGTCGAATCAACCGAAAAGGACATCGAAACGAGGCTAACGAAAGCATGGGCAGCTATCAATAGGCTATATATATATATAAAAGATGACAACGATACATATTTAATACCATGGTTATTTGAATTATTTTCTATTAAGTTAGAGATAGAATTATCTGGATAAAAACGTATTCATGAAAAAGGTCTATCTTATTAGAAGGTATATTGATGGAAATTTGAGATCGATTTCTTTTGTAAATTTGAGAGATTTTAGATTTAACAAATTGTATAAAACATTTAGGGTGAATGTGGTTTAGAAAAGGATTTTTTAAATAACTAAATTCTTCATCTAAAAATGTCGGGGAATAGATAGGGAGGGTCTTAAACAAAAACCTATAATAATTCCTCTTTTAGTGATGGTGTTGTGCTGTGAATAGAAATATATGTCGTCGTTTATATAAATAGGTTTACTTTGCCCCGTCGGTTGGGGCTGTAAAATACACCAACTGCATATCAGGAGAGGGGTATGACCCCTAAACTAGTTTTCTGGATATGATACTATACGATCTGATGGTGAGGCTTCCGTAATTTTGAGTACCACTTTGGGGAGTGCATAATACCCTTTATTGCTATTGTTCCTATATACACTCTGGTGCGGGGAAATAGAACCTGATAGGGTCCTATCAATGGGTCAAATAGAACTTATATGCGTACTTATTCTAAACTGAATTACTAGAAATAGAACTGTTTTGATATTTAAACTGCATACTTATACTAAACTGAATTCTTTGAAATAGAATAAGTTTGACATTTAACTCTGTGGAAGTATAAACTATACGTATACTAAACTGGGTTCTTTGAATTAGAACTGTTTGACTAAACTGAATAGATTGAAATAAAAATGTTTTTGACAAACTCTGTAATTACGCTACAGTGATTTGTTTGAAATAGCACAGCTTATTTGTATAAAATGAATTTGGAATTAAATAACTTACAAACGTTGATATACCATAACGACCACCAAAAAAAAAACAACAACAACAACAAACAAACAAACAATCAAATGGGTTTACGGTAGAATTTGAATTCTAATTAGTCAGTATCCATTAAATATACCAAAAAATTGACCGGACATTGGCGTAGCGGTTAAAGTGTTCGCCAATGGCCCGGGAGACCTGGGTTCAATCTCAGGTCGAGTCATACCAAAGACTCAAAAAATGGTACTTGATGCCTCATTGCTTAACACTCAGCATTATAAGGTACGGATCAAGGGTAAAGTGGAGCAATCCTGCGAAAGGAGTAGCGCCCTTCCCTAACCCTTGGTGTAGTAGCTATCGAAAAGGGAGCCTTCGGGTCACCCTCGACTATGGTCGCCAACAACTATAAGTATTAAAAGAAGAATTATTATAGCTTTTTAATTTAGGGCTCTCCCTATCTACTTCGGGAAACATCTAAATGAGAGAATTTAATTGTATTGAATATTCCTTTCTACAACTTTTTCACCGTAAGTCTTTTATACAATTTGCTAAATCTAAAGCCCTTAAGATTTATAGAAGAAATTAATCTAAAAAATCTATTAATTTACGTTCTAATAAAATGTTCTTTCCCCCATTAATATTACTTTAACAAAGAATATTTCCACTAACTTTAGTTAAAATCATTTAGAAAAACCTGGAATATATATATACATATATATATATATATATATATATATATATGTGTGTGTGTGTGTGTGTGTGTGTGTGTGTGTTCATGTGAGTGTCGTACGTTCTTTAGGTATTTTTAAGCACCTCAGCCATTTTTGGCAAAGAGAACACATTTTGAAAGCAAGTTATTCCTCTAATCTTATTGCTGGAATGAACTATTTGTTTATATATATATATATATATATATATATATATATATATATATATATATATATATAGAGAGAGAGAGAGAGAGAGAGAGAGAGAAAATACTTAGTCCAGTTAAACCGGAGTTAGGAGTAATTCCATCAGGACAAGAAATTATTCGTGAATGAATATTTAAATCTTCCTGGTAAAGAGCTCAATGTACCAATTGTACAGAGCAATAATTTCTTTAAGAAAAAACAACGAAACCAATCACAAAGGATTATAAATTTATTTCCATCCTGTTACGCATTTTTGAAATTTTAAAAAACACGAAAAAAAAATTAACAGGACTTCATCAGATCAATTAGATAAAAAAACTAGAGTAGACACATGAGAGTGGGAGGGGATAGAAGGGTGGGAGGGGATAGAAGAGGGGTGAAGAGTTATCTCTTCATTAACCCCACTTCCGTTTTAAATTTAAATTTTCGGTTGGCAATGTAGTAAATTTATTTTAAAACAATTTTTAAAATTAATTTTACATATAGACTTAAATTACAGATATTTCTAATTAGATTTAAATTTTAATTAATAATCTCACGTAAAGATGCAGTAATATATATATTAATAATAAATATAATAAATTGTTAGATAGAAAATTATGAAAAAGCATATAATATATATGTACTACGCATAAAAAATGTAAATGATTGATGCCTTCTAAATATTTTTTAAATTTTTTAAATTTTAAAATATTTAAGTAAATTAAATATTTGTTTTTGTTTTAATATATCTATTACTGCATCTTTACGTGAGTTTTGACTTGCAGTTTAAGTCTTAATCTATTTTGAATTTTTTTCCGTGTTTTTAAAGGTATTAAATTTACCTTCTATAATTTTATCACATATTTTGAATCGTTTATTATTGCATTCGTTAACTCTTTGTATTATGTTTTCTCCTAATGTTGAAGAGGATAATATTCTTTTGAGATGTTTCGTTTCTTTGATTTTTTTCCTTTTTTTAAATTCTTCTATATTTTTCATTATTTCTGTGAATAATTCTAGATTATTTTTATTATAGGTTGCGACGTATGCAAGGGGTTTCTCGTTGTTTTGTTTTTTCGGGTTCCTTAATTCTCTTTGTGGTATTTTTTCTGCTAATTCCAACCCTTTATTTGTTAGTGTTGTTGGGCATCCTCTCTGTTTAGGGTTGTGTGTAGTTCTTTTGGGTTAATCATTTTTTTAGGTTTTTATCCGTGATTATTTTGTGTATTCTACGGGCTAGAGAGTAAGTGATGGATTTTATTCAGTTTGTGTCTTATGGGTTGTTTCTTGCGAAGTTTAGGTATTTTTTGGTGTCTCTTGGTGTGTGCTAGATATCTGTGACGGTTTGGCCGTTTACCTTTTTTATAGGGATGTCTAAAAATGGTATTTTTTTGAGTTGCGTTCCATAGTAAATTTCATTTTAAGGCGTAGATTTTGTAGTAGGTTGTTTAATTCGTTGATGTCTCCCCATGGGCATTTCCAGAATAGGAAGCAATCATCCAAATATGTTTTCCATGATTTGGTAAACACTTTTTTATGTCTTATATTTATGTCAAAAATAAATTTTAAGCTTTAGCATAAAAGCATAAAATCTAATGTGCACATAAAATAAATTTATTCTAAATTTAAATGTCTCGTAATCTTATTTTTCATATATCTGATTTTCACAACTTAAAATTGTAAATAATATATTTTCTTCATTTTTGTGGGTGATCTTATATTTTTGTCCAGAGATAGATAGATAGATAGATAGATATTATGAGAGGGAATCATGGAGGAAATGATCAAGAAAATGAGACTGTGAAAAAAATTTCATGTAGTATTAAAGTTTTTGTCCCCTAATGCAGGCTTTATATCATAGGTTTCATGCAATTTTTACAGTATTTTTACAGTACTGTATTCAATCAATTATCAATAAAAAATGATTGGTGAATGTATTAAATGTCAATCCTTAGGCTTAAAATTCAATAATTTCCCTAAGGATAAATAGAAAGGTACATTGATAGATCGATAGAGAGAAAGACAAATAGAACATAGAGAGAATAGACGAAAATATATGTCGCATTAAATCTAGAAAAGAATTAAACACACACACACACACACACACACACACACACACACACACACACACACACACATCTGAACACACAATTCCAGACACACACACACACACACGCACACACACAAACACACACACACACACACACACATACACATATATATATATATATATATATATATATATATATATAAATGTGCGTGCGTGCGTGTATGCATGTGTGTGCAAAAGCAAAACGCGAAATGTTCGTTTAATTCAAGGGAACAAACGTGGTTATATATATATATATATAGAGAGAGAGAGAGAGAGAGATGCACGCAGAAACACACATGTGCATTTAAACCTGTTCAAATGAGTAAAACTGCATATATATATATATATATATATATATATATATATATATATATATATATATATAGTGTAATTGGATGAAAACTCAAACCTGTTTAAGTTGTCATGATACATTTTTTGTCGGAGAATATTACTATACTGTCCTTCTCATCAGATGACTTTTTACATGCTATACTTGAAGTTACAAAACAGCAAATGTGGAGTTACTGTTCATATGGGAAAAAAAATTAAATTCACATGTGAGGGCAGGGGGGTCACGATATTAGATGTTAGAAACATGAAGAAACAGGAGTGGGCTTCTCTGTAGGTCAACCCATCCTAATTTGAGCACATGTCGGGAATCCTGTAGCAGGTGGGATTTTCTAAACAATCTTATATCTTAGGAGAACGAATGACTAGCCCCTATATATTCTATATTTACTCCTAATACATCTGTAAACAATCTCAGCTGTTGTGATCTAAGATATTACTCTTAATTTAATTAGGAACAAGATAATTAAATAAGATAAAGGTGAAAAACTTTTTTTCGTAGTTATCATGTGCCTTTAATTAACCCTAAAAATGGTCAAAGGGAATTAAGTACTCCAGAGATAAAGGTCTTAATTTTTAGATTAATATCGGAATTTCATCGGATCATCATCTAACTTTAAACCTCCCCGCCCTGATGATATCAACTACTGAATTGATCTTTACAAATTTCTAATAAATCCTCATCGTTATCCTTGCAATTACATACGAATCGGTGTTTCAGTGGCTCTCAGTCAGGATAATTTGAATTTTCCTCTATGTATACATTTAAACACGAGTTAATTTCTTTCGTTCAACAGTAGTCTGCGATTTCTGAAATTAATTATACTAATTTTCTCATCTATACACAAGTTACATCTACCGTTGAAACTGTTCGCGGTAGAAGAGTGCCTGATTATTTTCCACTTTATTTTTTGGCGGGGACAGTCCCTGATCCAAAAATATTTTGATTGGGCAGTCTGATTTCTAAGTCGTGGATTGGAGAAAGAATGCCACTGATAATACCATCTTTACTTCCAATTTCCTGCAAAAGAAAAATAGTGGAAAATAAAATATTGCATATTTAGCCAATATCTGGGATAAATTCATACTGCTTATATTATAATTTTCATGCTTTTTCTTTTTGTCTTTCTTTTTCTTTCTTTTGATTCGAGATCGATAAATATACCTTACATAAATTCTATACGATATTCCAAATAAGTCAAAAGACGTAATTTGAAACTAAAAACGCTGATTCACTAATTAAACGGTCAACTATTTCTTGTTATATAAATTTTCCACTAGGTTTTTGTATTTTGAATTTTTAAACATCCATCGTTGACTTAATATCGCAAATTTCATCCCTTATAGTCCTGATAATGGTTCAATAGAACGCTATAATGTCAACTTTACTTCTCAATAAATCTCTCCAACTAGTTGATTTGCCTTGTTAGCAATCTCTCTCTCTCTCTCTATCTCTCTCTCTCTCTCTCTATATATATATATATATATAAACTTTGTTTTTTATATCATTTTTTTATATACAGCAGTTTTAACTTGTCCGGTTCTCATCTTAGTCATGTGACATTGGAATATTCAGAGTATAGCAAAAGTTCAACTTTTCAAGTTGGTCGTTTTCTGTAACGTGGTATTCACCTTACTTATATGCAATTTTGTTATCAGTTGGGTTAGATGCGAGACTTCACGGAACTTAAGAATTCTAGTTATTGACGAAATAATTCTTTCCGAATTAGGGATCGGATACTTGATTCACTCCTTTGTAAAATCTCCAACCTTATTTATTTTACACCAAAACCAATCCTCTTTAGGGGTGGCCTCTTAATGTCACGTGATATTCTAATCACATAATTAACCCACGTTAAGAAAGTATCTTTTCATAGGCATATTTTTAATAAACATCATATTTCTGACTTTCGACTTGTCAGTCTAGTAGTCTATTTACTCTTTCGACCTCTCTGTTGAACTATACTATCGCGATTTAAACTTTCACTAAAAAACTTCTGAACAATTAGTTATAAAGTGTTGACACTTAATCTGGGTTAATGTAAGAGTTTGCGTTTCAACCGGTATAGTATTTTAGATTGAACTTTGCCTCCCGCACCGGTCACTTCCGGGTGGAATGTGCAGGAGGAACTTTCGGCCTGAACACCGGATGGCGCGAATTCGCTTTTTTTTTTTTTCAAATTGACAGGCATGCGAGACTGACATTTTCTTTGTGGGTCACTAGCAAGGCAAAAAGAGGTAAGCACGTGAATTCTCTTGATTCGATTTAAATCATCACTTTCGTGGGGTGTTTCCTTTTTTGGAACATTTACAAGTGCATTTGTTTTGTTTCAGTTTTCATGTTGAAGAATGTATAGTTGGAGAATGTGAACTTGTTTTACACTGATCACGTGCACGAATAAAGATATACATCTTCATCAGTAAGAGACTCGAATCTATGATTTTTGGCCCCAGTTGCTGCTGTAAAAATATGTTTAAGCACTTAGCTATTCTTCACTGATCTGGCCAGTACACTACTCTATTAAAAGAAAATGTATTCAAACTCTCCCCGTGTTGGCTTTATTTTCCTCGATTAAGGCGTCATAACTTTGTGAGAGGGTATTATTAGGTTGCAAAGAGATAATTTTCCCTAAACAGTCTGAGGCAAGTACAAAGATAATTCAACATCTCGTCCAGTGTGCTATTTTAAAAGTTTTTACTCTATTTATTATAATTAGCACTTGCCCATTTGGCTGGGGAGTGGGGTCGAATACACCGACTGCACCTCTGCAGAGGAGTTATCCCGTCCCCAATGAGTATCCTGGATATGACACTAAACAATCTGATGGTGAGGTTCCAGTGATGCTTGGATTTTGGGGAAAGTGGAGCTATTCTTCATTGCCATTGCTTCCAGGTCTACTCTGGCCCGGAAGGGTAGCACCTGATAGGGCCCTAAACTGCCTACTTATGCTAAACTGAATTGTTCAAATTAAAACTGTTTGTTTAAACTGAATAGCTTGAAATAGAAATGTTTTTAACAATTAACTTGTGTACTCATGCAAAACTGAATTGTTTGAAATAGAACTGATTATTTGTACAAAAATGGATTTGACATTAAATAACCTACCAATATGCCATAAAACCCAAACAACAACCGATCTAATTAGCACAATCAATTTGAAAGGATGGGAATTTTGTCTGATTGTAAAAAGTATATTTTTCGAAGACGCCTCACACACACACTCACACACACACATTGACTTGCACAGACATTAATACGCTCGAAGTGTTATGGTATTCGTCGTAGGAAATGGACATAGTGACACAAGTTCAAATCCTTGAACAATTCAGTTAAGCATAAGTACTCTGAAAGCATTTCAAATAATGTTAATACCCTTGGGAAAGGAAGCATGCAGCTATTTTTCTTCCATTTATAAGTGGATAGTACGATTAACTGGGTTCTTTAAATGTATAATTGCAACCAAACTTTGAGAAGGAAATGTCTTAATTTGAAACAGTTCAACTCTTTTTAAATTTGACATTCTGAAGCACACACACACACACACCCACACACACACATATATATATATATATATATATAGTCATCCATAGACAGACTGTTTCGTTGTATCACAACTCATCAGTGTAGCTAGAAACGCAGGACGATTCAAGCAGGGATCGAAACCCACCCAACTTTACATTAGATTAGGTATCAAACCGCTCAGCAAAAAGTCGTCATAGGTCAGCTCGAGAAAAATAAGGTATTAAGTAGTAGCTTTTGCTTATTTACATTATGCATTACTGGATACCAGAGTGCTCAATTCTTACGGTGAGGGTCTAAATCTAAAAGTTTGCATGAAAGAAAAACGAAACTCAATGTCCGATCCAAAAATGAGTGTTTATAAAATATTAAATTACTTATGGCTGGGAGATTACAGTTTATCCAACGTAGCCATTATCAGTTTTAACCAACGCCTTAAGACGGCTCCAGAGTCTGCAGCATGAGTTAAACACTGAAAAGATCCTCAGACATCTCTTTGATCTCGGCCATCAGTTTGGCCTGGACGTTGCAAGCAAATTGATTGTTGTCTATCTCAAACTCGCCCCTTGCAGAGTAATCCATAGAACTTAAACTCGGAGAATTAGGCCAAAAAATGTCACTGGTGAAAATATATAGATTATCCGACAAACCCATCTGAGGTTTTTGGAGGTAATGCAAGGAGCTTAATATTGGAGGCACATATATAGCCTTTCAGTAGTAACCATCTACAGATATGATTTGACCACAGTATAGAATGCCTTAGCCTGACCTTTTATATTGAGTTTAAGACTATGTTCAATCATGTAGGGAGGCAGGATATCCCCCTTACGGATGACACTTGAAAAGACAATAACGGTTACGAGGATCATTTAATAAGTTTCCAGACTTATTTCGTATGGGCACTTTTCTTGATAGTACACACATGAAACTCTAGTCCCCTTCGAAGTAATCTCCTCTGGCTGCAATACACCTGTTGCACTGTTCCAACAATTCCTGGAAGGCCCCAAGGAAGTCCTCTTGTGCGAGCGTGTCAATGACCTTCGTCACAGCCTCTTTTATCTTCTCAATTGTCTCATATCGACAGCCTCTGAGGGAATAACCGAAAGTCACAGGGAGCAACGCCTGGACAATAGGGACGGTGAGGAACTGTCTTGATGACCATCTAGGTCAAATAGTCTGTGATAAGGATGGTGTTGTGGACTGGTGCATTGTCCAGGTGGAAATGCCATTGACCTGATTTGAAGGGTGCTGGCCTCTTCCGATGGAATTTCTTCCTGAGCTCCCTTAAAACATCAACATAGTAACCCTAACCATAACTCTTTAGCCAATCAACTCTGGTCTATTGACTTCCTTACTCCTCCCACACCTCTAATCATCGCTCACAGACGCCGTGCCTTCCAATCTGTTATGCCACTCAAAAACTGATGCTCGATTCATGCAAGAAGCTCCAAAAGCAGTCTGAAGCATTCTATATGTTTCTGTTGCATTTTTCCCAAGTTTTAAACATAATTTTATTGCATATCATTCTTCTAAAGTGTCCTCATGTCCAGAATTTATTTTTCAAATTCACCAACTGTGACAATCAGGCTTTAGTAGGGTTGTATTCCAATTCTTGCTGTAACTGTTTATTTAAACCTGAAATCATAAAAATTGATCAGTCATCTCATAAGATGTATAGCAATAATATACTGAATTTTCAAGAGTCTACGACAATTTAAATGTCTGGACAAAAAAGTCTGGAAACTTATTGAATGCACCACGTAGGAGGAAATTTGTTTAAATCATAATTGGTGAGACGCCGTGTGTATCATAAGGAAACCATCTGCTGTGCAGGATATTATGCAACTATATATATATATATATATATATATATATATATATATATGAAAGTAGCAGAAAAAAGCATAATCCATGTAGCTGAATATATTATGATGTAAAGTCGACGTTAAGGTTTCGCTTTCAGTATCCATCATCAGGACTTGGATATCAAAATAGTTCACATAGCGATGGATGTTTACTGAGATGACAGGAGCAAATGAGAAATATACACAAGAATGCTGTTGGCAATATTGAAGAAGTCCTGGAGGCAGCACCCCATAAAGCAGCAGCTGCACGGCCACATACCCCCAATCACGAAAACTATCCAAGTTAAACGAACAAGACATGCAGGACACTGCTGTAGAAGTAGGGACAAACTCATACGTGACATTATCTTGTGGATCCCTTCACACGGACGAGCAAAAGCCGAACGGCCAGCTAGAACCTGTTTATAATAGCTATAGGCCGATAGAGGATATCGCCTGGAAGATCTACCGGGAGCAATGGACGATAGACAGGGTTGGAGATCCGTGCAGGTAGTGTGACATGATTATGATATATATAGTAATTTTAGCGACTGTAGTCGAGGCCGACCTGGAGGCTCCTTTTTAATTAGCAACTTGGTTGAGGAAGGCGCAACTCCTTTCCCCGGATTACACCACTTTACTCTAGATCCGGCCCATTGACCTAGCGGGTAGAGTGTTTGCCAGTTGCTTGGGAGACTGGGCTTTATCCCCAGGTCAGGTCATATGAAAAACTCAGAAAATGGTACTTTATTCCTCCTTCCTTGAGGTTCATCATTACAAAGAAGGTAACAAGGGTGAAGCAAAGCAATCTAGGGAAATAAGTAACGACCTCTTCAGCACCGCGGTGTTGTCATCATCATCATCATCATATCACGCTGGTAGCACGGATATCCTTGACCCTCTCTCGCCACTCCTCCCTATCGTTCATCGCCCTAGGTAGGTTTTCAGGACAACATCCCGTATCCTCACATAGCTGCTGAATGTACGTTCGTGCTGGTCGTCCTGCTTTTGCACGGCCTTGTGTGGGGTCCATAAATTCGTCCCTGCTTCTCCAGCAGTGTCCTGCATGTCTGGTTCGTCTAACTTGAATAGTTTTCGTGATAGGGGGCAGGTGGCCGTACAGTTGGTGTTATGTGGGGTGTTGCCGCCAGGACTTGTTTAAGATTGCACGTAGTATTCTTGTGTAATTGCCGTCTAGCTTCTTCTCCAGCCGTTCTGTTAGCGTCCATGTAGTGCAGCCATATAGCAGTATCGATGTGACCGCTGCCTGGAAGAAACTGCGTTTCATTTTATCGGTTAGGTCTGATTTCCATATAATCGATAGCCTATTGATAGCTGTCCATGCTTTCGTTAACCTGGTTTCGAAATCCTTTTCGATTGATTCGACGCTGCTTCCTAGGTAAGTGAATTTGTATACTATTTTAAGAGGGGTTCCTTCTAGAGTGGAGATGTCCCCCGTTTGGTTATAGCACATATATTCCGTTTTGTGTGCATTAACATGGAGGCCTATGCTTGCTGCTGCTCGTTCCAAACTATGCAGAAGTGTTTCGGCTTGGTCAGGTGTATTTGCCAGTATCGCTATGTCATCGGCGTAGTCGGCGTCGGTAATTGTTGTTGCGGGGTACCTATTGCTTCTTTTCTTCGTCAGTTCGAAGCCATTCTCTCTGATTTTGTCAATCGATGTTTTAAGTACGTAGTCTAGACAAATGATAAAGAGGTACGGGGCCAGCGTGTCCCCTTGTAGTACTCCTGCTACAATGTCGAAGTATTCTGTGTCTCCATCTGGTGATCGTACTTTTACTTTAGTGTTTCTATAGAGAATCGTTATTGCCGCTACGGTTTCTTTAGGTATGCCGTACGCTAGTAGGATTTGTTCCATCTTTCCTCTGTGAATGGAATCGAAAGTCAACAAATATTAATGTCGCTTGTAGGTTTTTTGCCCGTACACCTTCAAGGATTCTACGGATGGTTAATATTTGTGAGGTCATGGATCTATTTCTTACGAAGCCATTTTGTTTTTTTCTAAGTATGTTGTCGATTTTGGGTTCTATGCGGTTTCGTAGTAGGGCATTGTAGATTTTGGCTGCTATGGATGTAAGTGTTATGCCTCGGTAGTTTTTGGCTAATCCGAGGTCCCCCTTTTTAGGGAAGGGGAGTATGCATCCCTTCATCCATCTATCTATCGGATTTTGATTGTATACTGCGTTGCAGTGTCGGAGCAGTATGTCGTCGAATTGTCTGGTCTTCCATACTTCCGGGGGAATTTCGTCCAGCCCTGCAGCTTTCCTATTTTTAATTTTTCTGAGAACCGAGTCGAGTTCTTCTTGTGTGAACGGTCCTAGTTTAATGTCTAATTGTTTGCTAATTATTCTGGTGATTGGTTCATGTGTTATTTTCGGTGGGTTTCCTAGTAGGTGTTCGAAGTGCTATTTCCACAGTTTTATTCTTTCTTGTTTGCTGCTTTCAGTTTTGCTTTAGCTGTGTTCTTTCTTCTACTCACTTCGTTTATTGTTTGCCAGGCTATCCTAGATTGTCTATCTTCCACCGAGTCTCTAATCTTATCTATCTGATTTGGAATGTATTCTGTCTGTTCCTTTATATATATGCCTGCTAATTGATATTGTGCCGTTTTTAGTTTTAAGGCATTTGTGTTTGTCGGGTTTTTTCGATAGTTTTTGGAGGCTGTTTTCACTAGTGCACGTATTTCTTTCACCGCTAAAGTTTCCCAAGGGACTCTATATTTAGTTTTGAGTTTTGTTGCAATGCATTTCGCTGCTGCCTCGAGGTGTGCATTGACGAAATTTTCATATTCGTCGTTTGGTGTACTTTTTTAGGTTTTTTCTTGTAGTGTTTTGAATCTGTTTCTTAATTCTAATACGTATTTATCTCTTATATCTCTGTTGTTCAATAGGGCCCAGTCATAGTGTTTGGTGGTTGCTGTTCGTTTGGCATTTTTTCGTAGGCTTAACCGTATTTTCGCCATGACTATTCGGTGATCGGTGGACACACCCTCAAAAGAGGAGTATGCCTCGCAATTCATTGCACTATTTTTCCATTTCTTGTTTATAAGGACGTAGTCTATCTGAGCTTTAGTATTGTTCACGTACGTGTATGTCCACAGTTTGCCCTCCCTTTTTTGGTAGTTTGTATTGAGGCATGCTAATCTATTTTCTATCATGAAATCTGTTAGATGTTGCCCATTCCTATTTGACGTGTTGTGGAGGCTGTATTTGTTGTTTCCGTTTTTCCCGATTTGGGCATTCATGTCTCCGCCAATGACTAACATGTTGTGTTTCGGGATGATACGCACTAATGAGGATAGCTCATCTTAGAAGGCGACTATTTCAGTTTCTTCACTAACATTGGTAGGGCTGTAGCATGAGATGATTGTTGCTCTGGGGTTGCCGTTAAAAGTAGCTGCTATCATTCGATGTTGTATTTTCTCAATGCTATTTAGCGTTTTTAATGCTCTAGGTCCTATAAGTAATCTTACCCCTCCTACTGCGGCGTTGACAGAGTTTTTCCATGTGGATACAGTGACGAGCGAATCCAATTAGAAGAGATTTATTGAGAAGCAAAGTCGACACTATAGCGTTTCGGTTCTAATGAACCATCATCAGAACTATTAGGGTTATTGGGGGCAATAGATCAACGATGGATGTGTAAAAAATGCAAAGTATACAAGCTTATGGAAAATTTGTATTACAAGAAAAAGTTTATGTCATTAAACGGCCAACTTTTTGTTGACATAAACGACCAACTTTTTCTTGTTATACAATTTTTCCTAGGTTATTATATTTTACACTTTTTAAACATCCATAGTTGATTTAACATCACTAATATCATGTCTAATAGTCCTGATGATGGTTCATTAGGACCGAAACGCTATAGTGTTGACTTTGCTTTTCAATAAATCTCTCTTCCTACTTGGGTTACCTTGTTATCAATTTTTCTTTACTTTATATATATATATATATAGAGAGAGAGAGAGAGACAGACAGACAGACACACAGACAGAAACACGAAGATCAAAGATATAGAGAAAGAGATAGAGAGGGATAAATAGACACCTACATGGAGAGATATAAAGATAGCAAGACGATTAAAAAATCATCTTATTTTTTAAGCTGATTGTTAATATCTTAAATAGGAACCCATTTTTGATAATCACATATTTCTTTTGTAGCTATCGTCTATGGTTATAAGTGTGCTTCACTGAGACATACTAATGGAGAAATGAATTAAAAATACATTATTTAAAGAATTCAAAAGAGAAGCTTGAAGATTGTTTAAAGTAGAAAAAAATTCTCGGAGCACTAACTATAGAGAATATGCCAATAGAAGTTATGAAAAGATCTTATCAAACAAAACTGAAATATTAAAGACGATGATAAAAATATTTTTTTAAAAATGTAAGGCATCTATACTCGCTCGCATATATATATATATATATATATATATATATATATATATGTGTGTGTGTGTGTGTGTGTGTAACTTCGCATGGAGGAAAGAAAGAAAATATCCTGAATATAATGGTGAACGGGTAAAGAAAAAAATACGATCTTGTTCTCTCCAGGATGTAAAGAACAACAAAAATATATTCAACATTTTTTGGGAAAAAAATCTAGAGTGATTGGAAAACGGCCGTTGTAAGTCTGAAAGGGATATTTCCACAATGGGAAATGCATTGTGGGTAAAAATGGCGGACAAAAAGATCAAAGTGACTTTATGTAATGAGGAAACGGACCACGGCTTGCTTACGTGATGATCCATTCAGGATTTTCAAAAGAAGTAATAAAAGCATGATGGACACATACAACTCCTTTTGCCCCTGACATTACCAGGAAGAAAAACAACCTCGAATAACTGCTGGAAATATTGATGATGAAGATGATACACTAATAAAGAACGACAAAGATAAATAAAACATAGTGAAAGAGTAAGAAAATGACAAGATGGCGGAGAAAAAAAAGATAAATATTACTTTTAGATGTATCTGCCTTTCGTTTGAATTTTATTCTCCCTTCTTTTCTATTCTCAGACCGCTAGCAATCTGCAGAGCCGAAAAATACGAATTACGTTCGAAATAGGCATGAACACGCAACTCTGATTTATTCGGAATATCCCTAAACCGGATCACGTCATTGGCGTTAGACCTAGTAAAACTCATTGTATCAAATAGATTTTTATACATTTAACATTATATAAGGGAAGTCCCATGCCCATAATTTCCAACACGCTGGACTGCGACATTGTCGTAAGCAAGTTTGATAAACAGTCTAGTTAGTGGCATCTATTTTTGACAAATACCGTTTGGAAAGGTATAAAACTTCTTATCCTACAGGTATTGGTTAAATCGTAACATTACAATGATTTGTTTCTTCATTTAATAGCCTGTCATCATTATTGGTTATTTAATGCCAAAGTCATCCCTGAAATATAAATCAGTTGAAAGTAAAATGATAACAAAAGGAAAATAAATGAATTGATAATTGTTAATTGGGATGTATATAGCGTACAACTTTTTTCTTTAATTGGCCTTTTGTGATCACTTCCAACGCCATGTTCAAAAAGTTCCCTATGTAGAGAAATTAATTTCTCTCTCTCTCTCTCTGTCTTTGTCTCTCTCTGTCTCTGTCTCTCTCTGTCTCTCTGTCACTCTCTCTCTCTCTCTCTCTCTAACTCTTTGTCTCTCTCCTTATATATATATATATATATATATATATTGACAGCATTTTCTTTTATTCATGCATGATTGAATAAATAGAACAGACATTGCTTATCTGCCTATTCTTTCCTTCATCCTTTCTAGCCACTGAATGAGTCTTTTGACTTTAGGAAGGAATAAGTTTAGGGAAAGCCTTTATGTTTCCGAAGAACTTTCTAACTCACCTGGAGCCGTCTTCGTGGGAGCGAATGATTAAATGACTTATACAATCCTGTGCCATATCAATATATTAAAAGTAGCAGGAACAACCAATAGAAAATGATTTTACGAAAATAGTATACAATTGGAAACTTACTGGGAGTTTTTACATTTGGGAGAGAAGAAATGGCTGGAAAAATGTTATAGTAATTTTAAAATGTTGCTGCTATATTCTGAGTTGATTTTGTTTAAGGAGGTGACGGAATGGTTAGAGTAATCACCAATGGTCCGGAGACTGGGGTTTAATCCCAAATAGACTCATACCAAAACTCCAAAACATGGTACATGATGGCTTCTTGTTTAACACCCAGCATTATAAAGTATGGATTAAGGGTAAAGTGGAGCAATCCAGTTAAAGGAATAGCGCCCTCCCCTACACCTCAGTGTAGTAGCTATTGAAAAGGGAGCCTTCGGGTCACCCTCGATTACGGTCGGCCAACTTACAGACATATATATATATATATATATATAGATGTCTTACGTAATACGTTCTAATGAACACTTTCTTGCAGTGATTTTGACAACATTGTTTCTTGATCATTAAATCAAAATATTTATATTAATTTAAATTTATAAGAGATTGTGGGTAAACTTGATGTATTCCAACATCTGTCGAATAATTGTAAAATTATTTTCCAGTATATTTGGTGTTTAATGTTAGACTAGATTTTCCATTAGGAATATCCATACTGTTGCTGGCCCAGTTGCCTCGGGGTGGCAGAATACAATGAATGCATCTCTGCAGAGGGATAAGACTCCCCAAACAAGTATCCGGTATATAACACTAAACGATCTGATGGTGAGGCGTCAGTAATGCTGGAGCTTTTGGGAATGCCGAGTACTCTTTTATTGCCTTCACTCCCAGGTCCACCCAGGCACTGAATGGTAGCACCTGATATATGGGTGAAATATAACTAGACTGTGGGGTTGAGCTAAACTGAATTGTTTGAGTTGGGACTGTCTACTCACGCTAAACTGAATAGTTTAAATAGAACAGTTTAATGTCTAAAAATGTATATGGCATTAAATAACTTACAATGCTTTGTGTGACATAAAACTAAACCAAAACTAAACCGTAATGTTGCAGCTAACGTGCTGATGGTGACTTCATAGTTAGCAAGTTCGAACTCCAGTCACGCTTTTACGCTCATTTTCGGATTAATACCATTAGGAAAGAATTGAATCCTCTTAATCCCCCATATATTGGTTAAATAGTACAACTAACTGTTAATCTACTAGGATGGCTTCAGCATTAAGTAACCAAGGAAGTTTTATATGCCATTAACAAAGAACACCAAAACAAACCAAACCTCAAATTTCTATGTTGGCTCAAACTTAATCTGAGGGACTTGTTCACAACTCACCAAATGATAAAGTGTACAATCAGTAAAAAAGTAATATTTGATCATTACATTGCAGACTACCGTGGTGTCTTCGGGATGTAATGGTTAAAGGATTGGACTACGGAATCGAAGCGAGTTCGAAATCCAGTAACGCTACGACATTCACTTTTGGACAAATACTCTTGGAAAAGTTATGAACCTCTGATACTACAACTATGGGTTAAATAGCATCACTGCTGTTCTAGTTGGATGGCTTAGACATTGAATAACCCACGAAGGTTAATATGCCATAAAAAGAAACAAAGAAACTGCAAATTACCACTTTTTTAAAACGTTGCAAGTGAACGAAAGTTGCCGGAAACAAATACGAAATGAACAGATGCCAATGGGTTCATCCAAAACATACAAAGTTAGACATGTATTCCAAGGAAAATACGCCTATATTCATTTGTGCGTTTCGCCTACTCTCTGGAACAGCTTCAGATGTTGAAGTTGTAATGAGTAATTTTTTTAGTTGATAAAGGAAATCGTCTTATGCATCAAAAAATCAACAAATAGGGTTCTTCCTCAGTTTGAAGGAGCGTCCTTGCTAGCTCCGAAAGTTAAGCTGCTAACTTGGTTTCTGCCGATCATTACCTGACTGGTTGACGCTTTAAAAAAACAACTCTCGTGTAACCGTTTTTCTAACTTACTTCAAAGGCTCGCTTGGTTGACTCCGTGTGTCGATCAGTATGTTCGTCGCAGCTGGAGAGGCAGTTTACTACAGAAGCATGTTGTTTGGAGTATCTTCCTGTGTTTTTTTTTTTCTTTTTTCACACTTGAACAGTTCACATACAAAAATATAATCTCCTATTGCCACGTACTTTATTGTTAAAGATACATATTCATTGTTGTAGTTAACTTAAGATCTTCGAGTACATTTTATCACCCTAACAAACATGTTAAATCTGTCTAAATCAAATCTACCTTATCCTGCCAAAATGTTTATTCACTCTTAATGTCTAACCGAGACAGCAACAGCTTTTTAACTTATCTTACGGAAATAAAATCTCCATTAGACAATCTTGTTATTGCTTCCAAATTGTCTTCTTTGATGAGATCTTCATTTCTTATCAAACCTTTTCTTTTCTGTCTTTGAAAGAGCAGTAAATTTCATCAAGTGATCCTCCATGCATGAATAAGACATGGTGTTTTCTATATGCCAATTTTTCTGAGTGAATTACTTATTGTTTCAAAGGATTGAATTATTATCTAATTGAAGTGTCTTCTCATCTTTTAATGCCTTATAAAGTTTTAGCTACAGTTTTTTGTCAGAAAACGACCACTTGGGTGAGTGATTCCGAATTGCAGACAAGGCAATATATTTGGCTTTGTCGTGGAAACACAATAGTTCTATGCCCTGTTAGCTAAGTACATCAACTTCAAAAGTTTACTACTTGTTTTGTATTTTTTTAATTGTTTTTTTGTTTTTTTTTACTTAAGCCTATATATATTTTATACAAAACTCAATATTTATTAATAATGTTTAGACAGTTTTTGTGCACCAAATTCAATATATATATATATATATATCCATCACACAACGTGTGAAAGCACGTGCGATACCATGTCCTCATCAGCCGCCAACCAGAGGTGATAACACAGTTTCGGTAGCTCAAGGCGGTACTGCCACTCCCCACGCTACCAAGCAGCTTTTGTCACCGGACAGGGTATTAAGAGAATTATATATATATATATATATATATATATATATATATACGCAAGATCAATTAAGAGCAGAGAGAACATTGGACGTTAATCTTCATTTTTAGTGTGCAGTTTGTGATTTAAAAAACAAAAAAAAATGCGTTTACTTTCGGCGGTTGATATTATTATGCGTTTACAGTAACCGTTTCTTACGTAATCACATGCGAAAGGTGGTTCCGCGTGTATTTCCTTCATGCTGAAAACTTCTCAATTTCGACCAAATCTAACTTGATGCATATTGCGCCGCGGTCTGAAGACGATTTGAGGCAACTTTCAAACTGCGGCCAGTGATTCCTATTTTTGAAAGAAACGAAATGACTGAGTGTCATATAAAACCACGGCAACCAACCTCAATAGGAATCTCATGGCATATCAAACCCTTTTCCACGCAGTCGGCATGCAGTATCTCGTAGCGGTTTTTCTTCCGCTCGTATATATATATATATATATATATATATATATATATATATATATATATATATATATATATATATATCCTTAAAATGCGACTTGTACTTTATGATATATTGTTTAGATAGGAACATATTTCTCAACTTTTTGTTTGTTGGTTGGTTGGAATTTTTTGCTATTTATGCATTATAGTTATTTGACTCGCCATGACAAAATCTTATATATATATATATATATATGTGTGTGTGTGTGTGTGTGTGTGTGTGTGAACACACGATGCGGCATAAAAATTCTTAGCGAGTTTAATAAAGTAGGAAGGACGTGACTATTTCGCATGATATTTAAGTGTTTCTCAGGCTAATGAGTCTATTGAGAATGATAATAGCGGAAACTATCATCCTTTTCATGACTGCTTAATAAGAACAGTCTTAAGTAAAGTGTTTTCTATTTAAATTAACAATTTCAATATATCCTTGATAAAGAAGACATTCACTTTAAGAGAAAATTGAAGTTACAAGACATAGGTTCCTTCATTACTTGAGAATCCTATCCTTCTTCAGATCTCCTGATTTAGGAATATGATTTGACTTCTTGATTTAAAGGCACGTCAATTTTCGTGGTTTATTAGACGCTACAGCTCTGCTTTTACCAGAAATAGTCACAGTACAATTTACCTCGTTATTAGGGGTTAAAAGAATTTATACTTTTCTTAAGGGTATCAAAGTTGAATTGAACCTAATAACGCGACTGGCGTTAAAATTGTCTTAATATGATGTCACAGGTTAATCACTACTCTAGAAGACTCCCGAATCTGGAAGAAGTAGATCTTTACGTACCAAATAATTCTAAGTATCTGGAATACAATAAAGGTGACTGTTTATTAAACATTATCATATCGCCATTTTTACATTTTAATGTCTTGTAAAATATGTGAACATTCTTGTTGCCTTTACTCGTAGCTATCACTTAAAACCCAACCAGCCAACCAACCAACACTACGGCAGGGACATATCCGCTTAATTTTAAAGATATGGCTGCAACTGAAGATCTAAGACTTGATTAGATCAAGATATTCAAATTCTTTCAAATTGAATTAAGAAATTGTATAATAGCTGTGATATATTTTTAAAAATAAATATCTTCTTGGAACTTTTCGCAACTGGGGAAAATGTGGCGTATAATATGCATAATTCTATCAAACATAATTTGCACTCAATGAACCCTCCTTGAAGGATGAAAAAAAAAAGAATTAAAAATTTTAAATATACTTGAAACGATCCAGATAGGAGCATTACAAAAAATGAAAAGGAAAAAAAAGAAAAGGAAAACGAGAATAGTTCAGCTCATGGACTTTTTAAATTCCAAAACGTAGAATAATTCTGGCCCCTACAGCAACAGAATCCGAGACAGAATAGATGAAGTAATGTCAGTCATGATTAATTTAATATTTTTTGAAAGAGAAATAATCTCACAAAAAAAAGAAAAAAAGAAAAAGAAAGCGAAGCCTTCAATGAATAAATGTACGCACAGTTCATAGTTTCACGTCACGTAATTTGTCAGCGGAGAGTCATTAAATAGTAAATGCTACACAAAATAAACATATGTAGAAGATGAATTCAAAGAATATCGAGTCTAAAACTGTATTTATCAAGAAAAAAAACAAAACAAAAAATGAATGGAGCATTATCTTTCATCAAAGGAGTCTTCTTGGCCTTAAGCCCAAAGATTCGCGTTAATAGGGAGTTTTGAAGACGTATTCTTTCTGTAAAAAATGATTTCGATCAATACATGAGTAATAATTTTGTGAACATAACGAAAAAGAACTATAAGTAACTCTTAGTGTTAAAGATTATATATATATATATATATATATGTGTGTGTGTGTGTGTGTGTGTGTGTGAAGATCATTCAATAAACTCTACATTATATAAAGTTGGTTCATAGCAACAATTCTTTAATCACGCAAAAATGTATATTTTTAGGCTATTCAAAATCATTATCTGTCTTGAAATCTTTGCTCGCTGAAGAATGTAAAATATAAAATTTACTGAAGAATGTGTGATGTCTACGGAAAAAATGTTCAAGTAAAAAAAATGCTTACAAATTGGCTAAACATTGTTTTGCCCCAGTGAGCCCGAGTCAAAAAAACATTCCATGGAAACACAATGTCATGCGTAGAAAATATTTCGGGCGTTGTGGTCAGTAAAGAACGACATGCCGTCAGTTTTAAGAGACCTGACAAAACGTATTATAGTTAATTTCCTCGTAAAATTTGCAACAGTAAACAATACTTCCTATTACCAACTCTTAAGGCAAATTTTACCTCGTCTACGTGTATAAATAAGAATAAAGTCGACCCAAATCCATCAGCGTTCAGTAATTGCCTTTGCGATTATCATATCAAATGGGAGCCGGACAGTAACACTGCTCTTTTGACACTGATTTGCTATCATCATCATCATAAACTTGTGTTAGTACAATCGAGTTCCCTAACTTCCTCTTGCCATCTGTCTCTATCGTTCTTCGCTTATGGCAGGTCCTCAAGTTTGTATCACTACAAAGCTAATGTCTATAAGCTCCATCAAAGTGGCCAATACGGGCATAACCATGTATAGGATTCTTAAAGAGAATGTTACTGATGAGTTCATCCTACCTTCGGCAGCGTCCATTATGCTTTGCTCGTCTTACTTGATTTTTTTGTGATGAGAAATAAATGGCAATACAGTTTTTTTGTAGGGTGTTGCACAAAGTTTGTTCAAAACAAAACATACAATTTTTATCATTATGGTTTTTCGGGCTATTGTCTTCATCTTTATTGTTATTTCCACAATGTTTCTGCCAAGATGTCCTCCGGCCTTCTTCAATTGTTTGTCGAACTCGGGAACCTTCACGGAACTTCGAACAACGTCCTTTATTGAAACCACGGGTGTCACCTGTTCTGATTCCGTTCATCTGCCCTTATAGGACAAAGTTGAAATAATTGATAGGGCTGAACATTGGAGGATTAAACGCCTTAAGGAATCAGCACATATGTTGGGCTACAATGACCTGCTGAGTAGACCAGGTATAGAGTTGAATACAATATGGGAACCGATAATCAAGAAGGCTAGATAAAATATTAAAAAAAAATCTGAATGCGAGCACGGGTTAAAAATCATACATAATAGTAGTAATTCTAGTAAGAACATTAAGTTTATAATACCCAAAAAATCACTCTGATTTGTCCAGCAGGACACATAGCGTAACGGTTATAAGCGTTGGTTCTCTGAGCTTCTTAGGAGACAATCATCTTAAGGTTGCTGATTCAATCCCCACTACAGGCGAGTAACAATTCAGGAATACTTAGCACTCGTACCCAGTTATGGATAACGGAATCAGAACAGGTGACACCCGTAGTTTTAATAAAGGACGTAGTTCGAAGTTTCCGTGAAGGTTCCCGAGTTCGACAAACACCTGAAGAAGGCCGGAGGACATATCGGTGGAAACGTTGCGGAAATAACAATAAAGATGAAGACAATAGTCCGAAAAACCTTAATGATAAAAATCAACAAGCTTTGTCTCAGAAATTTAGACAACTAAAACATTAAATTTTTAAATTTTTCCCTATTAGATTTTTTCCCCATGAGTTTCGTTAGCATCCAGATGGTGTATCCATACAGCAGTGCCCGCACATACACACCTTAGAATAAATCCAATTTTATTACATCAGATATGTGAACTGGTCAATTAGTATCAAAGAGATAAAGATATTTTTTTGTTTAAAACGCATGGTTTCTGTTTTACGTGACTTTACTAAATGACCAAATCTGATGCTGCTTGATCTAGGTTATGTAGCAGGGATTTGACTTTAAATGGTGTATTTGTGAGAAGTGCTACGTTCTCTCCGTAGTCACCCTCTGTCATAATTTCTGTGTGGACCTTGTCTGCTTCTTGCCTTTTTTAATGTGAAAATATTATTTTATTAAGGCCTAGTCGGCTGGGGTTGCAGAATACACCGACTGCATCTTTACAGAGCGGTTAGACTCTTCCAACGAATGCCCTAGATATGATACTAAACACTCTGATTGCAAGGCTTCAGTAATGCTTTTGGAAATGCGGAGTACCATTTCATTGCCATCACTCCCAGGTCCACTCTAGTCCGGCGTGACAGTACCTGATGGGGTCCTATATATGAGTAAAAAAGAACTGTTATACATTTACACTGTGAACTTTGACATTTGAACTGAGTGCAAACAAATGACTGATGCTTGATTGAATTGCTTGAAATAGAAACGTTTGAGAATTGAACTGCGTTGAAACAAATGAATAATAGTTAATTGAATCGTCAGTACTTAATTGAAAACGCTGTGCAAAGGATTCATAGTAAACAGAACTACACTTTTTAATTAGAAATAAATGAAACATTTAACTGTGAGCCAAAAAAATGAACTCGGGATTGTTTATAAATGTTATCTAAAAAATTATTTAGAAATGATATATTTAATATATTTGCATCAAAATGATTTGGTATTAAACAACCAACAATTGTTCATATGCCATAAAGCTAAACCAAACCAATCCAAACCAAACCAAACCGAGTCAAAGCAAACCAAATCAAACCAAACCAAACCAAATTATTTTATTACATCTACTTGCGTTTTTCAATATTTTCTTCATAATATTCTATTTATGTTCATCAACATCTCAATTTTATCCAATTCTGCGTTTGTGTAGTTTTGTTATGTTATAAAAGAAAAAAAAATTCCAAAGTCTTTAAAACACTATTTAACACAAGCAAGTAACCCCTGATGATGGCCAATGAAAGGTTCGAAAGCGCTGGGGAAAGTTTTGGTGAATTCATCCAGCAATTCCAAACTGAAAGTAAGATACTTATCGGGAAACTTGAAAGGATCTAAATAAAATTATATAGACAAAATGTATCTTTTTCATTTAATCATACATACACACAAGCACTCTGGCGAAGGAATTTTCGGCTGCCGCTCGCATAATGCAAAGCTCTTCGAACGAATTGAGCACCCTGGTGGCTGGTAGGGTTGAAAATGTAAACAAACGCAGCTGCTGCTGCTGTTGCTTCATAATACCTTATAATTCCCTAAGCTGACGTGGTATGTTTGTTGACCGATCGGTCTGATACTAAGTCTAATGTAAAGTTAGGCGGGTATCGATCCTAGCTTCGAACGTCCGACGTGTCTAGCCACGCTGAAGAGATGTGATAACACGGAACAGTCAGTGGATGACTATATATATATATATATATATACACAGACGCACGGTATCGTTGTATCATAACTCTTAAATGTGGTCAGACATGCAGGACGCTTCAAGCTGGGATTGAAATACGGCTAACTTTACGTTTTATTTTGTATCTTACCGCTCAGCCATTAGTTAGGTGACCTACGTCATCTAGGAAATCATAACACATTATGTATTAGATTTTGTTTGTTTACATTTTGCGCAACTGGATACCGGAGTGCTGATTTCGTTAGAACATATTTCCATTAGACAGGTTGCAGCTGTTAATTCTTTCGCCAGAGTCGTCAATCCCTGGAAATGGGGTGTATATATAGTGCTTATATTTTTAGCCTGTTACCTTTGAATACTTTTGTTTTCTGAATTTCTATTCCCAGCAATGCATTGGATAGTTACACTAATACTTTTTCAGAAGGATGGATATGGCGTTAAATAACATGCTAATATGCAAAGATACCCAAACAAACGAAATTTTCAAAACTGTAGAGTTAAGGTTATATATAATATCTGATGCTGATCATTATCCTGTTTAACCTCAAGGGAGGCGACAGGAGAGTATTTATTTTGCATTTCATTAAATCTGAAATGTTTCAGAAATTGTTTAATAATATTATTTTTAAGTTTGTTTATTTTCATATGCAAACTTTAGAAAGAAAACAGAACATTAAAAAATCCAAAACAAGTGAAATTACACGCTAATTATTATGTTTTCAGTAGGAAACGATGTATAAGTGAGGAGGTCTTATGCTTCATGGTTCTAAAATTCTATTGTGTCTTTGTGGAGAAGCACAGAGGACCAAAAGGAAAATGAGGGGCAAGCATGGTTTTTACTAGTAACAAAGCAGGTTACATAGATATGATACTAAACTCCGTCTGATGGTGATGCTTCAGGCCTGGAGCTTTGGATAAGGTGGGGTAACTCTTCACTGACATTACACCAAGGTTCACTCTAAAACAGTGACATAGTATCAGTTTGGATACTATCTATCGGTCAAATAGAATCAATCATTTTCTATATTTGAAATGATTTGTGTGCAAACAAATGACTGACGTTAAACTGACGTTAAACTGAATTGTTTTACATTGCAATTATTAGAGACATTTAACCGTGTGCAAACTATTCAGTGATGTTGTATAAAATTATTTTTATTAAATAGCAATTCTTTAATCCATTTAACCGGGGGAAAATAAAAATATCCACGTTAGAAATTCTTGATATCCTGTACATATTTTTATGTTTTAAGTAGAGGAATTAATATTGTGAATTGAATTACCATAACAAGAAAATCCATCAAACACCTACGCACGACATACCAGAACACTGGACAGCTGTTTTGACCTTATTAGGTCTCATCAGCAGTGTATACCATAATGTCCACCACTGGAGATCGTGGTGTAATGGTTAAAGCGATGAACTGCGGAATCGTAGTACGCGAGTTCGTACTCCAGTCGCGCTATTACGTTCACTTTCGGGCAAATACCCTTGGGAAAGGTATGAACCCCCTTATTCTCCCTCCAGCTATGGGTAAAAAGTAGGACGGACTAGGTTCTTCAGCCTTGGTGAGGAAACTAGTCTAGGAGAAGGAAAACTCTCAATTCAAACCTGTTAAACTCCGCTTAAAAATTGACCTTGTGTCATATCCTGCCCGAGCGGAGGGGTTGGTAAATAGTACCACTGGAGATCAAACCAGCGCCCACAAATTGCAGTGTTGAAACTCTACAACCAAGCCACCAGTTCATATCACACAAGCGACACCAAATCAGCTAGTCATGGTAATTGCACGACCAAATAACTTGATATCCTTTATTGATATGTAAACAAATAAGCCATGGCTGGTTTTAAAATGATGTATCGTAAAAATTCTTTGTTACCAAATCATATATATCTAATATATATATGTATGAACAGTATTTAGCATTAAATAAGCTACAAGATTGATATACCATAAAATACAACAAACCCACGCATTTATGAGGCTAATCTGAAATAGAGCTGATGGACAGTTATATATTTCCTTTTAATAAAAATGAATACGCATGTTAAAGGCATTTCGAGCTTCCAGGATTATCTAATGCCAAATACATCCTTGGACATCGATAGTATTTTTACTATTCAACAATAGGAATAAGTACGTTCATATATATATATATATATATATATATATATATATATATATATATATATATATATATATATATATATATATTTGTTATGTTATAATATATATATATATATATATATATATATATATATATATATATATATATATACATATTTAGTTTATACGTCTAAATATGAACGCAATTGTGAAATTTTAGTTCGAACTCGCTTTCTACCACGTCCTAGTCCACCTCGGTAGCCACCACATTACGCAGACTAACCCCCATATATGAAATCAACTGAGATATTTAAATTAGTAAAAGAATGTAGGGAACAATGTCTCTGTGTCATGTTTTCCTTAATTCCGTTTTTACTTATGGTAAATTCCCCTTTTCTGTTTTCAGTTTCGATAAAGTCTTTTTTTTTTCTTTTTATTGTATTTCATGTATAAGTTGCAATATATTTTCGGGTGAAAATTATTGAAAAACTAATAAGCAGAATTCAAAGTCGTATCACATGTAAAAATATAGTAAATGTTGTTCAGTTGGCGACGAAGATTCGAAGATTTCGCACTCACAAAAAAAAAAAAAAAAAACAAAAAAAAAAAAAAAACAAACCAACAACAACAGTTGGAAGGATTCGAAGATTTCGTAATGTTAACAAAAACAACCAAAAACCAACCCCAAAAAAAAAACAAACAAAAAAAAACAGCTGCAGTCGTTGAGGAAAGATTCGAATTTATAGCGAACTACACACAGCGACGTTCAAGGATAGATAATGGAGAAAATCAAAAATTGTATGTTGCAATTCCAAAAACAACAAAAATGCAATATCGTACGAGCCAACGAAAACGTAGATCGACGGTGAGACAGTCGAAAAGTAGCAGAAAGAGAAGCAGAGTGGTATTTCTGAAGGACGTCGGTCAGTATTAAGACCAACTTCGGATGTAACACCAATAGCGCGAGGCTTATAGTACTATTCGGACAGTAACACTTGAGTTAATAAGCGGTTAACTTTATTTTTACAGTGTTTATTTTCCTTACCACGATATAGCAGTAAAGATAACTACTGTTCATTCAACAATCTACCCCTAAACATTTTCTCTGATTTTTTATGCATGTGTGATGTCTTTCATCTCAGGTAAACGTCCCTCCTACCGATATGGGTTGACAC
>OY757928.1:56331951-56341951 GCA_963585895.1 Sepioteuthis lessoniana | reverse complement strand
ATTTACACAAGTGCATCCTCCTCGAGAAACCCCCGACCGACGGCTCTGTCAAAGGTCAAGATGTAACACTACTACTGTTTTTTCTACACTTATGGCTTTGGCAGTAAATAATCCATGAAGGTGGATATGCCATTAAACAAAGAAACCAAACCAAGTAAAGAACTTCAGATCGAACTCATCCCATAGGACGTCTTATAATTGTGAATAGCTATCATTAATTGAGGAAATATCCCAGCGTTGTGGTTAACATGCTGGACTATGATATCATAGCAAGTAAGATCGAACTCCAGTTTCGCTGTTATGTTAACTTTTGGACGAATACCCTTTGAAACCTTATGATTCTTTTTATCTCCCTCTGTCTAGCTTGAGAATTACTTCTACAATTGTCCTAACAGGATAGCTTAGCATTAAATAACCCTGAAATGTTGATATGCCATTAAATAAAGAAACTGAAATTGAAAGCATAGTTATTTCTTAAGCTTAGATTTATTTGAAAGTCATAAGTATTGGGTACGCAATGACAATCAAACTCGTTTATAGAATATGAGAAATACGGTTTTAAATTCACACCAACTTTCCTCCACATTCTGCGCGTGTAGAGGGGTTGGATGAATGCATACGTTGAGAGGAGGAAACTCTTGGCGTCAAGGCTATCCGGGTCGATCTTTGGAAATGTTATATCTAATATTCTAAATTCACAACCAAAGTATTTTTTAAAGTTTTTTGCATGTTAATTTGGCATTCAGTCATGTTTATTACAGCCAATGTCAGTTTTTTGCCTTTTTACTTCTGTCTTTTATAATTCTTTTTTTGGATTTCCAATCAATTCATTGTATGCGAAATGGCATGGTACGTGTATGAACAGTGGGGCAGTATTATTATGTTCAAACTGAAAATTTAAAAATTAGAACGCTATATCTCTATGGTGCTTTATAATACAAGCAAACGCCTATTTTGACCTGGCGATAAGCCATACAGGTCAGACAAGAGGGCATGATATTTTTCTGCTATGTACATAATTAACTTTATCGCTAATTTCTACACTATTGTTCGTGCTTATTTTACAATGCAGGTGCAACTGTATCGGTTTCCGCCCACACGCATATATATATATATATATATATATATATATATATATATATATATATATATATATATATATATATATATATATATTAAATACTCATAAAAAACGTTTTTTGACCATTTCTTCACGTGAAAACGGGATCGTTACTGGTAACGGCCACCTCTGAGAAAAATTAAAAACAAGAGTCATACTTTGTATAATGGAAAACTAGTGAGAATATATCTCTAGTCATATAAAATTCAAAATTTAAAGGCCTATGTGAATTTGTGAAAAAGTTTATTCTTTTATACTTGTCCATTTTATATTCAAGATAATTATTCCAGGCGCTTTAGATTGTTCATATCAAATCTTCCCGGAAACTACTCCTTTGATTAGATTTTAAGAGTCACCGTCGCCTTTATTTTAATATCACCATGGTTCTGAAAGAGGATAAATAATCCACATTCTATTTGTTCAAAACGCCTGGAATTCTGATTATTAGAGAAATTCTCGGGAAGGGCACTTCATCCCTTGTAGATTATCTAATATAGTTCATATATATATATATATATATATATATATATATATATAGTCATCCACCGACAGACTGTTTCGTTCGATCAGAACTCTTCAGTGTGGCTAGACACGTAGGACGCTCGAAGCTGTGATCGAAACCCATCTAACTTTACGTTTGACTTAGTCTCAAACCGCTCGGCCAACAGGCGTACCACGTTTGGCTAATGGCATTTTTAAGGTATTATGTAGTAACAGCAGTAGCCATTTGTTTACATTTTTATACCCTATTGGCAACCGGAGTGCTCAAATATATATATATATATATATATATATATATATATATATATATATATATATATATATATTAGTTTGTAAAAGAATAGTTTGTAGTTAGAAATTTTAAACAAGACATAGCTAATTTGTTTGCGAACAATTTAATGGTTTCTGGTATTGCTGTGTAGCACACATAATTTAATTTAACATTAATCATTTATTTAACCTGTTATATATATGATTTGTGTGTGAATGATTTGGAGGTAACCTATTTCAAAATGAGGAAGAGCTAAGTTGTTTACACATAACTATTGTTAGTATTTGCACACAGTTAAATGTTTTCAATTATTGCTATCTAATTCCCTCTAGTATCAATCATTTGTTTGCACACTGTACAGAGGTTTCCAGTTTTCCTCATACTGATACTATTATTTGCACACAGTTAAATATTTTCAAGTACTGTGCTTTTGCACTAATAATTCTATACATTCACATTTGAAAAAAAAATGACTACTTTGATCACATGTGCAGCTGCATCACAATGTTTATTTTAATGTCCCCAAGCTCATGAATATGTCGGTTCTAATCAACTTTAACATTTTCCGGAGTTTTCTCTTGTTTTTAGTTTTCAACGATTTCCTAATCTTAGAAAGCTGAGTCTCCTAAAACTTGGCACGATCTATGCTCGCAAGATTAGCGCACAAACTACTTGTCATGATGATATCAAGTCAGCAAGTTAAAATACAATCAGTCTGATAAGTTGCTGGCGTTTTTAGAGATAGGATCACGGTGACCATTATCATCAACGACATGATCAAATCCAAAAGCAAATGCTGCTGTCGGCAGAGGAAGTAAGGGAGTTCCCTACAGATCGGTAAGCACATCTCAGAAAGAGATATCCTGGTTGGGTCGGGTTGGTTGGTTGGTTGGGTTTTATGCCATATCAAACCTTGCGGGTTATTTAATAATAAATCTTGCTTATACATGCATTGAATAAATGATTTAGAATAGTTTGTAGATAACATTTTTAAACGACCCACTGCTTATTTGTCTGCACACAGTTAAATAGTTTAAAGTATTGCCATCTAGCACTAACAATTAAAGTTAACATCAGATATTTGTTTGCTAACCGTTAAATGGATCTACATATTTGATATTTTTAGTGAATAGTTAAAAGATAACTTCATTTTCAAAAAGGTTAGAGTAATTCACTTGCACACAATTATGTATTGCTCTTGTTTGCACTAAGTTAAATGGTTTCAAATATTACTATCTGACACTAATAATATTAATTATTTGTTTGCACAATGTGAAGTGGTTTCAATTCTTTCAAACACTAATAGTTTAGTTGAACACAATTAATTGTTTTCAAGTATTTCTATTTATCATAAATAATTCTATTCCACACTATTCATTCATTTGCACACAGCTAAATGGTTCCAGTTATTGTTATGTAATTCTAATTATTCAGTTTTTCCAAAATTAAATGGTTTCATATATGCCTATAATACATGGATAGTTGTAAAAAGTTAGCGACCATAGTCGAGGGTGACCCGAAGGCTCCCTTTTCGATAGCTACTACACCAAGGTATAGGGGAGGGCGCTACTCCATTCCCTGGATTGCTCCACTTTACCCTTGAACCGTACCTTATAATGCTGAGTGTCAAGCAAGGTGGTATCAAGTTCCATTTTTAAAGTCTTTGGTATGACTCGACCTGGGAAGTCCGCTTGTAGCCGTGTGGCCTGAAACCTTAGTCAATCGTAAAATTGTACGGGTTTCGATCCCGGCTTCGAGCGTCCTGCGGGTCTAGCCACACTGAAGAGATCTGATAGAACGAAACAGTCTGTCTGTGGATGACAATATATATATATATATATATATATATATGTATATATATGGTTAATTTACCTGGATAGTTGTATTTTGTATTAATCATTTGATTTCATCCTTTCAAATGGCTTAAAGTATTAATAACTAGCACCAATAGTTATATTGTCATATTGTTATGAGGTTTAAAGTCTCGTTATATTACACCAACAATTCAGTTTAGCATAAATCATTCGTTTGCACTAGGATAAATGCCTAAACAGATGTACGTGATCCATAATAGGAACGCTATCAGGTACTACAACACCGAGTTAGAGTTGACTAGGGATTAACAAAAATGAAGGGGGACTCTTCATTCTCCAAAGTTCCAGGACTGGAGCCGCAATTTTGTATCATATCACGGACATTTAATCCTTTGTTGATATGGAGTCGATGGGTGTTCTGGGTACGATGATAAGCTGCATCTCATGCTGAGGTTCCATTTCTACACCTCTGGAGAGTATGAAAATAGTTAGGCCAAACCATTACTCCCAGGTCGACTTTGCCCAGGAATGATAGTAAATTTTTCAGTCCCATCTATGAATCAAATAAATCATTAGAATTGGATAAGAATATGGGAAACTATTATTGTCGGCAAGCAAATGATTATTCTTATTGAATAGAATGATAAATATTATACAGAAATTCTTAAAAAAAACTTTGAAATGTGAGCAAATTACTTTTAAGTTACACAACTCTACATTCTTTTTCTAAATATCTTTATAACTAATGATTTGAAGCTATACAATTGCTTACGGATCATTGGCTTTAGATAAGTGTACTTAAAACTATATAACTGGGTAAACGCATTATTTGAAAGGAATATATTCTTTAAAACATATTGGTATACATATTATTAGTATAAGAAATGAATATCTGATGCTATATGTAAATGTGTGAAAATTAGTAGTTCAAAAGTTTGTTTGAAACCATACACATGAGTTAAAATGCCTATAAACAATGAAAAAATAGGAGCCCGTGGTATAATGGTTATCGTCGTAGGAAATGGACATGACGATACGAGTTCAAATCCTGGACGAAACTGATTGCATTTCACATTGCACTAACACCCTTGGGAAAGGTATAAATCCAATTATTCTCCCTCCAGCTATGGGTAAATAGTAGGGCAGACTAGGTTCTTCAGCCTTGGTGATGCAACTAGTGTAGGAGAAGGAAAACTCTGAATTCAAACCTGTTAAACTATGCTTAAAAATTGATCTTGTGTCATATCCTGCCTGAGTGGAAAGATTGGTAAATATATATATATATAAACAAAAAAAATGCAATTAAAAGAAAATCCAATGAACTCTTTTATATATCTTTATTCTAATTAATTATATTCAAGTTAGACTAGTCAACTGATTTTGCAGAATTCATGGATTGAATGTAGAGTACTTCTTTTATTATCGTTACCCCCAGTACTACACAAAACCAGATTATTTTTACTTAATACGGTACGGTGCAAGGACCAAATAGAAATGTTTAACAGAATACAAACGAAGAGCCGATGTTTAAATAAATTACTAGTTTTACGTAGAAATATTTGAAACGGTTTAACCCTATGAAAAGAAATGATTAATACAAAATAGAATCATTCGTGTTTGGAGAACTTAAACCGGTTTAACTGTGTATTAATAAATGGTTGATATTTAATAGAATTATTATTGGTAGAGAGAAATGCTTGAAACCATTTAACAGAGTGAAACAAATGATCTCTGACTCTTTTCAAATGTTTCATACAAACTACCGGAATAGTGGTTAGAGTGTTCGCCAATGGCCCGGGAGACCTGGGTTCAATCCCAGGTCGAGTCATACCAAAGACTCAAAAAATGGTACTTGATGCCTCCTTGCTTAACACTCTTCATTATAAGGTACGGATCAAGGGTAAGGTGAAGCAATCGAGGGAATGAGTAGCGCCCTACCCTACACCTTGGTGTAGTAGCAATCGAAAAAGGAGCCTTCGGGTCACGTTCGACTATGGTCGCCAACTAACTATTCGTTTACTACTACAACTACTTTTTTTTCCTATGTTGCGTTAACTGGAGGGGGCATCAGAGACTGATCATCGCTGATAGGGTCTGCTGAGGGAGGGGAGTATGATGTTAGAAGATCCGAAACTCTCAGTGTGAAAGAAATGATCTCTAACTCTTTTCAAATGTTTCATACAAACTATTCGTTTACTACTACAACTACTTTTTTTCCTATGTTGCGTTAACTGGAGGGTGCACCAGAGACGATCATCTCTGATAGGGTCGGCTGAGGGAGGGGAGTATGATGTTAGGAGATCCGAAACGCTCCAAGGAACCAAGCTAATCATCACTGACGACACACTCCGGCGCTAAATATATTAAAACGTATATTTTTAAAAAAGCTACTACCATCAGTACTACTACTACTACTACAAATATTAATAATAATAATCATAATAATGATAATAATTATAAGAAGAAGAGAAGAAGAAGGAGAGGAAGGTGTATATATAACATATTTATTGGATAATATATATATTTTTTAATTTCTTAAATTTCCTTATTTTATCTTCTGAATACGAACTGTAACTCCTCATTCGCATCTCTGGGACAATACAGAGCATGTAAAAGAGTCATCTGACGAGACGGAGAATATACCAACAATATTCCCCGCCGAAATAAATTTATTATGACGGCTTTACCGAGTTTGAGTCTCCATTTAATTGTAATATATATCATCATCATCATCATCATCATCATCATCATCATCATCATCATCTCGTGCTGGTAGCACGGATATCCCTGACCCTCTCTCTCCACTCCTTCCTATCGTTCATCGCCCTAGGTAGGTCTTCAGGACCACATCCCGTATCCTCACATAGCTGCTGAATGTATGTTCGTGCTGGTTGTCCTGCTTTTGCACGGCCATGTGTGGGGGTCCATAAGAGTACACCTCTTATGAGTTCGTCCCTGCTTCTCCAGCAGTGTCCTGCATGTCTGGTTCGTCTAACTTGAATAGTTTTCGTGATAGGGGGCAGGTGGCCGTACAGTTGGTGTCTTTTTGGGTGTTGCCGCCAGGACTTGTTTAAGATTGCACGTAGCATTCTTGTGTAATTGCCGTCTAGCTTCTTCTCCAGCCGTTTTGTTAGCGTCCATGTAGTGCAGCCATATAGCAGTATCGATGTGACTGCTGCCTGGAAGAAACTGCGTTTCATTTTATCGGTTAGGTCTGATTTCCATATAATCGATAGCCAATTGATAGCTGTCCATGCTTTCGCTAACCTCGTTTTGATGTCCTTTTCGGTTGATTCGACGCTGCTTCCTAGGTACGTGAATTTGTCTACTAGTTTAAAATGGATTCCTTCTAGAGTGGAGATGACCCCCGTTTGGTTATAGCACATATATTCCGTTTTGTGTGCATTAACATAGAGGCCTATGTTTGGTGCTGCTCGTTCCAGACTATGCAGTAGTGTTTCGGCTTGGTCAGGTGTATTTGCCAGTATCGCTATGTCATCGGCGTATATATATATATATATATATATATATATATTATATATTATATTATCATTATATATTATATTGTTATTATACATTATATATATATATATATCATTATTATTAATTATGTATATATATATTATATCATTATATATATATGTCGAATAATTTAAAAATTCGTAAAGAAAGCCCTAACAGTAGTTTAGAAGAAAAAGAAAAAGCCTACAACGCCTAATGCTACAACACCCCCCCAGGAAAAAAAAATTGTTAAACTCTATAATACCTGAAGCCTGCTAGGTTCCCAACTGTAGAAAAAAAAAAAAAATGAAAAACCCAGGAAAAGTCCCAATACAGCTAAAAAGCACAAGTCTGTACCAGTCAAAGTCTACGAAAGTACCTTAATGTTGGACTTTAACTAAGTTAAAACTTAAAACTTAAACCAAAATTACCCCCGCCTTTTTTTTTTTTTTTTTTGCGTACACATGGGAAGCAGCATGATGTATGTAAAGGTATTTGAATAAAAACCCATGGCGACCAAACTTAATACCCAAATGGGGTCCTGGACATGAGTCAGACAACTTTACGCTCAGGATCGCTAGTTCGATCGGGGGAACTACTGCTGCTCCTCTATAAGAGTGGCTTCTATAGAAGAGAATAAAACAGCCATCGAAAGATAACCATGACCCACACTCAAACCACTTACACAAACCGCATCGCTCTTCGCGCGGGTAAAAAAAGGGCGCGTCCTGCTGAGGTTGGAGCCCTGGCCCTCGGTGTTCGGAAAATCAGCTACAGAGCTCAAACAATCAAAACTACTAAAATGCAAGCAAACACTACAAATAGCCACATTTAACGTAAGAACCTTAAATAGAATAGGACAACTCCCAGAGCTAATCGCATCGGCCGAAGAACATAAGTTAGTCATAATATGCATACACGAACACAGATACACCCACACAGAAGATATCAAATATCACGAAACTGGCAATGGCTGGTCGCTCGCCACTGTATCCGCATGGAAAAACTCTGTCAACGCCGCAGTAGGAGGGGTAGGATTACTTATAGGAACCTAGAGCACTAAAAACGCTTAATAGTATAGAGAAAATACAACCTAGAATGATGGCACCTACATTTAACGGAAACCCCCAGAGCAACAATCATCTCATGCTACAGCCCCACCAATGTTAGTGAAGAAAATGAACTAGTCACCTTCTACGATGAGTTATCCTCATTAGTGCGTAGCATCCCGAAACACAATATGTTAGTCATTGGCGGAGACATGAATGCACAAATCGGGAAAAAACGGAAACAACAAATACAGCCTCCACAACACGTCATATAGGAATGGGCAACTTCTAACAGATTTCATGATAGAAAATAGATTAGCATGCCTCAATACAAACTACCAAAAAAGAAAAGGCAAACTATGGACATACACGTACAGAAACAAAACTAAAGCTCAGATAGACTACGTCCTTATAAACAAGAAATGGAAGAATAGTGCATTGAATTGCGAGGCATACTCCTCTTTTGAGGGTGTGGTCCACCGATCACCGAATAGTCACGGCGAAAATACGGTTAAGCCTACGAAAAACGCCAAACGAACAGCGACCACCAAACACTATGACTGGGCCCTATTAAACAACAAAGATGTAAGAGATATATCGTATTTAGATGAAGAAGAAACAGATTCGAAACACTACAAGAAAAGACGGAAAAAAGTTACACCAAACGACGAATACGAAAATTTCGTAAATGCACACCTCGAGGCAGCAGCAAAATACATACCAACAAAAATTTAAAACTAAATATAGAGTCCCATGGGAAACTTTAGCGGTGAGAGAAAAAACGGGCACTAGTGAAAACAGCCTCCAAAAACTATCGAAAAAACCCAACAAACACAAATGCCTTAAAACTAAAAACGGCACAATAGCAATTAGCAGGCATATATATAAAGGAAACAGACAGAATACATTCAAAATCAGATAGATAAGATTAGAGACTCGGTGGAAGATAGACAATCTAGAATAGCCTGGCAAACAATAAACGAAGTGAGAGCAGAAGAAAGAAACACAGCCAAAGCTAACTTAAAGCAGCAAACCAACAAGAAAGAATAAAACTGTGGAAACGGCACTTCGAAAACTTACTTGGAAACCCACCAAAAATAACGCATAAACCAATCACCAGAATAATTAGCAAACAATTAGACATTAAACTAGGACCGTTTACACAAGAATAACTCGACTCGGTTCTCAGAAAAATTAAAAATAGGAAAGCTGCAGGGCTGGACGAAATTCCCCCGGAAGTATGGAAGACCAGACAATTCGACGACATACTGTTCCGACACTGCAACGCAGTATCCAATCAAAATCCGATAGATAGATGGATGAAGGGATGCATACTCCCATTCCCTAAAAAGGGGGACCCTCGTATTAGCAAAAAACTACCGAGGCATAACACTTACATCCATAGCAGCCAAAATCTACAATGCCCTACTACGAAACCGAATAGAAACCCAAAACCGACAACATACTTAGAAAAAAACCAAAAATGGCTTCCGAAGAAATAGATCCACGACCTCATAAATATTAACCATCCGCAGAATCCTTGAAGGTGTACGGGCAAAGAACCTACAAGCGACATTAATATTTGTCGACTTTACCAAGGCTTTCGACTCCATTCACAGAGGAAAGATGGAAGAAATCCTACTAGCGTACGGTAATACCTAAAGAAACCGCAGTGGCAATAACGATTCTCTATAGAAACACTAAAATAAAAAGTACGATCACCGGATGGAGACACAGAATACTT
>OY757928.1:56316580-56326751 GCA_963585895.1 Sepioteuthis lessoniana | reverse complement strand
AGTTATTTCCGCTTGATGACGATTAAACATCCGATTCAAAGATCCAGTAGGCGATCATGTGGGCGTTGAGTTATTATTTAACTCAGTTGAGTTTGGGTCCCAAGCAGTTGCCAGTCGAATTCCAGACAGTAGAGACCAGATGTGGTAGGGAAGGCCATACCCGACCGAGGGGGGACTCGGAAAACCCCCGATGCATTTGCCAGCAGACTCCCAGAGGGTTAGAGACGAGATGTGGTAGGGAAGGCCACACCCGACCGAGGGGGACCTCGGAAACCCCCGATGCAGTTGCCAGCAGACTTCCAGACAGTAGAGACCAGATGTGGTAGGGAAGGCCACACCCGACCGAGGGGGCCCTCGGAAAAGCCCCGGTGGAGTGGACCCCAAGACCTCTGGTGGAGCATCTAAGAGAACTACTTCAAGAATGCGATCGCTACTTCAAAACAACCCAAAAAACCGATTCCTTGCAAGTGTTATGCAAATATAAAAAGTGGATATTTAACAAGATCGATTGTCAACGGACAACATGCCCTCCTCTGACAGCACCTATAGGGGGTTACATTTCAACTAGTGACAATAATTACAACATTACTGTGTACTTCTGGTGTGCCCCTGGTTTCAGTATTAACGGTACTGAGAAAGTGATCTGCCAAGAAGATGGTCTCTGAAACTTGCCGCCTCCTACCTGTGAAGTGTCACACTGTCGCCCACTTTCGTCACCCCGACACGGTTTCGTGTCGAGCCAGCAAGAAATAGCTGTCAATGAAACTGTTGAATTTAGATGCGAAAGTGAATACTCTTTAATTGGAGATGCCGTTCTAAAATGTCAAAATGATGGCCGGTGGAATACTTCAGCACCAGTTTGCAAGAAGATGTGTATCGTTCCTGATATTAAAAATCAATCAGAAGGTATACGTTTGGTTCCAAGGTTTAAATCCCTCTCAGTTGGGTCATTGGTCCATCAAAGTCAGCGTGTTATTTTCTCTTGCAAAGAAGGCTACAAAGTTTTATCTGGACTTTCCACATGCTCAAATGGATTCTGGAAACCACCCATTCACTGCAGAAAGACATGTACCGCTATAGAAGTAGATAAAGGGATATATATTTTATCGAAAGATTTCTCCACCATTGAATATTCTTGCCAGCCTGGATACCATCTTGTCGGTCAGCGAAAACGTCTAAATGGACATGGGACAATGAAGCTCCTATCTGCACCAAAATATGTATACTTCCTAAAAAACATCAAGTGTTATCTTTTCGAAATACAACAACCTACGAAATTATTCCTTTTGGATCACAGATTATAAATGGAACAAAGGTGTATTCTGTATGTCGACATAATATCACGCAGACCGTTACGGAATGCTCTAACGGAGAACTCAGACTCAGTTCATATCCATGTAGGGATCCACGAGCCCGTCTCTCAACTAACCAGTTAAACTTGCTTTTTGAATCAGTTTGGTATCCGATTTGCCAAGATGGTACTGACCTCTGCAAGCTATTTGGATATGAAGACTACGAGTACTCACATTATTGTTCTGAATGTTATACCTTCAATCGGGACGTTTATGTAAAAACATCGAATATTGTCTTGGAATTTAATGGTTATTCAAATATCAGGTGCGTGATGTGCAAATAAACGGACGTTTTTCTTGTAAAAACAAAACATAATCGCTTGTGTGTTTATCTGATTCCTTTTAAAATTTTATTTTTAGCTAAAAAGAACTGTTTGCTTTTTTTCTTTTTTTTTTTTTGCTTTCTTCTCCGACTTCAATTGACTAACCAACAATTTACGCCACACAATTCATCGGAAAATTAATTGAATAGTAATAGTGATACTATCAACAAAACAAATATATTTAGTCAATGAGAGTATTAGCTGTGAAATGGTGAAAACATTGTTGGGAACAAGACATCCAAACCTGTTTTAACGAGCCATAAAAATACATGTAGCACAGAAATTTATGGAGGTAATAAGTTTTAAAGTCTAAATCTTTTTAAACTGGACTCATTTAGAAAATATTGTTGATCGTATTTTATTATTTTTTTATTTGAAATCCTTTACTTCAGGCTCGGCTTCTGATTTTGTGTTTCAACCAAAATTACTTAGTAGTAGTAGTATATATATATATATATATATATATATATATATATATAATGATAAAACACACAGTGGCTAAAGCTCCTTTTTTGATAACCCAAAAATCGGATTTAATAAAATTATCTGTATTTAAAGCAATAAAAGATATTTTACCTAAAAATTCTAAAAATGTATTTTTTCGGTAATTTATTTTATTTTTTTTTTATTTTTTTTTTTTTTTCGTTTTTGATTTTGCTTGATTTTTGTCTTAATGTTCTTGTTAATAAACGTGCAGATAAATTATTTTTACACATTTGAAACATAACTCTATAGAGAATGATAATTTGTTTACATATTTTATAACAGATTGTCTATTTTTGTAGAGATCGATGCCTTATTTTTTAAGCTTAAAAAAACTGTAAAATGAGGTAAAATATTTCTGTTCTTGGCCTTTTTTTAAAACTTGATTCGTTTTTGAAGATTTATTTACTATTTTTGTAGATTTATTTTCTATGAATGTGGTGAATAAAAAAGGAAAAAAATTCAACAGTGTGGGTGTGTGGCTATGTGGTTTGTTTTTTAGTTTATTTTTCTTTTTCAAATGATCTGAATCAACACCGTAGATTAAACTTTGCCACTTTTGTTAATAAATGTACAAATACTTAATAAATAAATATGACAGATTAGATAAATTATATTTTTCAGCTTTTTTTCATTTTTTTAGCTGTATTTTTTTAACGGGGCGGGGAGGCTGTCGGACGATATTTTTCTACGGGTGCTTGCAAGACAACCAATATAAAAACGTTGAACAAAGAAGTGAAACGTTTTCCGAGAATTTATTAACATGAAATAAACAGACTTTGTATTATCCATACTACAGAAAATAAAGGGCATGGCTTATCAGTTATGAATCATAACATTCTCGATAAAAAGTGTGTGTTCTGTGTACATGCCGAGGTTATGACAATGGATTGTAACTTGGTCAACACATGAACCATCCTCAATCTTACCGCCCAAAAGGTAGTTAGAGGGATTTGAAAGTGTATGTGTGTTGAAATTACCATGTCTTAAGATCAGGATATGTAGAGCGAAATTAGACGAAGAAACATAAAACACGTGTGCTTCTTGAAAAGGAAAATAGAAGATTAATTTCTATTTTACAAAAAAGAGAGTTCCTCAAAACAACGGGTTGGGTTATCAAACTTGATTTACCTCTTTTTAACACCTTTCCCGTATGCTCTCATATTAATACTTTTAATTATTTCCATACATATGAGAGCACAATTCAAAAAGAGTTTAAAGTCCAAATAAAAGTCTTTCGAATCTCTCTAGTTTTAATTTTGTCATGGGTTTTGTCATTATGTCAGCAAATATATATCTGTGCTTGGACAATAGATTATCTCTATTTTCTTCTTGTGTAATTCATCTCTGATGAAATGATATTTTATATCGATATGTTTACACCTCTGTCTATTTACAGAGTCCTTAGATAGAGCGATTGCACCTTGGTTATCTCCAAGTATTTTTTCAGGTTCATATCTCTATTGAGAGTCTATTCCATTCAATAGCTTAATTAGATATAAACTCTCTTGTGTTGTTTTAGCTAGAGCATGGTTCAGATTCACAGGTGGACAGTGCAACTGTAGGTTGCTTCTTTGACTTCCATGAGATAGGCGAGCTTTTTTTGTTTAAATAAAAACAAAATCCTGTTGTATCCTGTTGTACTACGTCGATCACTGTGAACAGATGCCCAATCTGCGTCGCTGTAAGCTAAGATCCCTAACTCCTCACTTTTCTGGTAACGTGGTTCGTAATGGGATGTACCTCTTAAATACTTTAGGATATGTTTTACTGCTACCCAATGCTGTTGACGTGGCTCTGATATATACTGTGATAATTTACCTACAGCATAACTCAAATCTGGTCTAGTATATGTCATTAGGTAGATTAGGCTAGCAATAATTTTACGGTATTTTCTTGAATCAACAGGGTCACTGTTGTTACTGAGATCCATTTTTAGTTCACATGGTGTTGCTCTTGGTTTGCAGTTTGACATATTAAATCTTTCCAACACCCTTCCTATGTATTTGTTTTAGTTCATTTTAACACATCCTTGTGTTATGTGAAAATCTATCCCTATGAAATGGTTGAGTTTTCCCAGATCTTTCATTTTAAATTCTGACATCAATATTTTCTTGACATTACTAAGGGAGATAACTTTGTCAGCTGCGATGATTAAATCGTCAACCCAGAATACGGCTAATAATCTCTCATTTTCTTTCATATAAACACAGTGGTCTGCTGGATTTTGTATAAAAACATTCGGGATGAGGAATTCATGTAACATTTTCTTCCAGTTTCTGCCTGATTGCTTCAGCCCATATAGAGATTTGTTTATCCTATAGACTAATTCATTTGTTTTGAGTCCTTCAAGCTGCTCCACAAAAATCTCAGTCAATGGGTACATGCAAATACGCCGTTTTTACATCCATCTGGTGGACAATCAGATCATATTGCACTACCATTTGCATCAAGATGTGGATTGAGGTGTTGTTTGCAGTAGGAGAGAAGGTTTCTCCATAGTCTATACCGTTTTCTGGCTGAATCCTCGAGCAACAAATCTTGCTTTATATCTTTTGGATCCATCAGAGTTTTCCTTGGTGGTGGAGACCCATTTACTACCTACTGTCTTTTTGCCTTCAGGTAAATTTGTCAATTCAAAAACATTATTTTCCTTTAGGGATTCCAGTTCTTCATGCATCGCCTCAACCCAGCTGTGTACATCTGAGGAGTCTATTGCTTCTCTATAGGTTCTTGGTATATTGCATGTGGCTTTGTAACAATGGTCAAAGTTAATCAATGCATGATCACTATCATCCTCAGAATTTTTAATGTAGTCATTTAGGTATTCAGGAGGTATTCTTTCTTTTCTGGAGTGATGTCGAAGCTTACAATCTTCCTCGGTCTGTGCATTATCCTGTGTTTCTGTTGTCTTAATTTGTGGGTCTAGGTTGTAGCTGATGTGTTGTTTTGTACATACTTCTTTTCGGGGAAGCAATCATCATCATCAGTTGGATAGATCTGAGTCTGCTGATTTGTCACATTGCTAATAAATCCTATTAGCCTGTGTTTGAGAACTCTGTTATTCTCAGGATAAAAGACTAAATATGCAGGGCTGTTTCTGTCATACCCAAAGAATATCCCTTTTTCACATTTCGGATCTAGTTTCTATTGTTTTTGTATGCCTAACATGTTGACCCGAAGATGTTCCTTTTTGATAGATCAGCCTTCCTTCCTGTTGTCATATTGTAGGGAGTTTGTTTTAGACGGTTGTTAAAACATCTGTTTCTGATTACTGCATCTGTCATTACAGCGTAGGTCCATAAACTTTTAGGCAAGTTGTTTTCAATTACCATGCATCTAGCCATTTCAAATAGGGTTCGCCAATTTCTTTCTGCTGTCCCATTTTCATGTGGTGAATAAGGCGCAAAAGTTTCGTGTCGAATACTATTATCACAGAGTACTCTCTGAAAATCATTCGACTTGAATTCTGATCCGTTATCAGATCTTAGCGATTTTATCCTTCCATGGGGACAGTATCAGCGATAAATTCCTTTGTGGCAGATACAGCGTCTTACTTTGTCTTTAAAAAATACACAAATATTGCACCGGAAAAATCATCAGTAAATGTGATTACATATCTGTGCCCGTTTATGTCTGCTGGTTCTATAGGGCCAGCTAAGTTAGTGCGTATTAATTCAAAGGTAGATGCTACTCGTCTGCCAGGTTGTCTATATCAGCTCTGAGAAAATTTTCCCTCGATACAGATTTCACAGTTCTTGTTTAGAGCACCTATTTTTTTTCTTTAATTTTCATTCCTTTCACTATATTTGGCAATTTTCTAATGTCATCGTACTTGCAATGACCAAGTATCCTATGCCAAGTATTTATATCGTAGCAGCCCTGGCAACTATCTTCTGATTTGTTCGTTGTAGACATTAAATAATATAGCCTGTTGTGGATGAATATATTAAATTCTGTTCCATTTTTATGAACCAGCTCATTCTTGTTTATCTTAAATGTTATATCTCAGCATCACCTCGTTTTAAAGCGACCCCATTCGTCTTGGTACCGTCAACCAGTTCTATAAAATGGTTATCAGGTTGGAATGAGTCATCAAAATATTTGAATCTCTCAATATCCTTTATAATGTGTGAGGTACCCCCTTATCAACGATAATTCTCTTGCTTTCAACAGCTCTATGTGGTCGGTCATTTATTTTAAAAACAAATAAACTATCTTCTTCTTCTTCTGCTGCTGTTGCTGCTACTGCTGCTTTGATAGTATCTCGCTTTTTACAGCGGCATGACTCCCTCACATGGTTCTGACTTTTGCAGTAGTTACACCACTTTTTATTTTTCTTGAAATTGTTTGGGCATATTTTTGCTACATGCCCTTTTCCATTACTCTTAAAACACGAAACTTAAATGACATAATTTTAGATAAATCAAAAACTGAAAGAGAAAAGGCTAGAATAAAACTATCCAGCCATGTGAAGCATGTCCAAGAACATGAGGGTCTAGTTTGTGTTGGAGTTGATTGTAGAGTTGATAAGGACACTTTACAATACAAAGAAGTTGTAGACGAAAATGGTGGAAAACATGTAGTAAAAACCAAAGGACCAGAGTGACACTTAACTTTCACCAAAGAAACAGGAACACAGAACAAATACCTTACCCATAGAGCGATACCCACCCTGAGTGCAACTGGTGTTCTCCTAGCTGAATATGTTGCTGCAGTATTAACAGAGTATAACAGTGTAGATACTGTTAAAGCAGTTTTAGTGTACAATACCAGTGCAAACACTGGCTGTGAAGCAGGACTTATTGGAGGTCTTGAAAAAAATATCAACAAAAAATTACATACTATTGGCTGTTCACTCCATCAGAATGAACTGCCATTTAGAGAAATTTTTAAATTAATTGATGGAACGACAAGAAGCCCAACAACATTTACTGGTCTTTTAGGGAAACTTTGTATCACTGATTATCAGGATTTGCCTCAAATAGAATTTTAAAAAATTTGTGGCCTTCTAGACCATCATTATCTGACAGCAGAAGAAACAAATAATTTAAGTGGAGACCAGATGCTCCTTTTTGAGTATGCTGTTGGCATTTCACGAGGAAATGTTAACCCAAGATATGCAGCTTGGAAAATAGGCCCCTTGAATCAAGCAATATGGCTAACATTAGCCACAAGGTTAATGTGTTTATGGATCAGAGGTGTCTATCCTCAAACACTCTATGATGAATTAAACACTGGTCCAATTTATCATTCAGGTATATAAATTAGCTGCTTTGATGGTTTGGTTTGGTTTGGTTTATTTGTTTAATGGCATATCAACTCTTTTTAGGTTATTTAATGCCAAATCCAATCCCCTAGAAGAACAGTAGTGGTGCTATTTAACCCATAGCTGGGAGGATAAGGGGGTTTATACCTTTCCCAAGGGTATTTGCCCGAAAGTGAACGTAATAGCGCGACTGGAGTACGAACTCGTGTACTACGATTCCGCAGTCCAACGATTTAACCATTACACCACGAGGACACCCCCATAGTTGGTTTGAGATCAAAACTGACAATAATTTCTTTAACCAACAACTCTATATCTTCAATATGATTCAGAGGAGAAAACAACAGTCAACTGAAATCCAAAGTACTGTTTTTAAAAGTTTAAAATATAGTGCTTTTGCACTACTTCCAGAAAATATCATAATATCAATGATACATTCAGATGAATTAGATGTGAGGGAAGAGGCCATTAAAAGATTTTGTCCATTTGGTAAGTAAATTTTTATCCATTAAATTTAATCAGTTATCACAATTTACCCAAATAATAGTCACTTTTATTCAAACTAAATCACAAAAATATTTTTAAGAAAATTAGTAGATTTTCAATTTTTTTTTCCTCATATTTTCTGGGGTTTTTTTTTTTCAGAAATAGTGAACCACCCAAAAAAAGACTGAAAAAGATTACTGCTATCAATTTTGCAGCCACACACTGGTGAAAATTTGATTGATCTTTCACAAACTGGAGTTTGTGAAACTGCATTTACAGCGTGTTTTACAAATGATGAACTTCTGAAATCATCTAAGGCAAGAACTAAACTAGGACTTCCCAAATTACCTCCCCATTCACAAGGGGTTGAAAGGGCTGTGAAATTAATGACAGAAGCTTCACAAGTTGTATACGGGCAGGAAGAAAGACATAAGCACATACTTACCAAGTCATTGTGCCACCAAATTAGGCCTTCATTTTCCTGAAAAGGAAATTACACAAAACAATTTAGTTCTGTTATAAAATAGTTTTTATCAATAGAAATTTAAATTACTTGGTTCTCTAATTTGTTTCCAGTTGTTATATGATCCTTATATATATATATATACATAAATATAGAGTCCCATGGGAACTATAAATTTAGACTGGTGAGAGAAAAACGTACACTAGTGAAAACAGCCTCCAAAAACTATCGAAAAAACCCAACAAACACAAATGCCTTAAAACTAAAAACGTCACAATATCAATTAGCAGGCATATATATAAAGGAACAGACAGAATACATTCAAAATCAGATAGATAAGATTAGAGACTCGGTGGAAGATAGACAATCTAGAATTGCCTGGCAAACAATAAACGAAGTGAGCAGAAGAAAGAACACAGCCAAAGCAAAACTTAAAGCAGCAAACCAACAAGAAAGAATAAAACTGTGGAAACAGCACTTCGAAAACTTACTTGGAAACCCACCAAAAATAACGCATGAACCAATCACCAGAATAATTAGCAAACAATTAGACATTAAACTAGGACCGTTCACACAAGAAGAACTCGACTCGGTTCTCAGAAAAATTAAAAATAGGAAAGCTGCAGGGCTGGACAAAATTCCCCCGGAAGTATGGAAGACCAGACAATTCGACGACATACTGCTCCGACACTGCAACGCAGTATACAATCAAAATCCGATAGATAGATGGATGAAGGGATGCATACTCCCCTTCCCTAAAAAGGGGGACCTAGGATTAACCAAAAACTACCGAGGCATAACACTTACATCCATAGCTGCCAGAAATTAATATTTGTCGACTTTACCAAGGCTTTCGACTCCATTCACAGAGGAAAAATGGAACAAATCCTACTAGCGTACGGCATACCTAAAGAAACCGTAGCGGCAATAACGATTCTCTATAGAAACACTAAAGTAAAAGTACGATCACCGGATGGAGACACAGAATACTTCGACATTGTAGCAGGAGTACTACAAGGGGACACGCTGGCCCCGTACCTCTTTATCATTTGTCTAGACTACGTACTTAGAACATCGATTGACAAAATCAAAGAGAATGGCTTCGAACTGACGAAGAAAAGAAGCAGAAGGTACCCCGCAACAACAATTACCGACGCCGACTACGCCGATGACATAGCGATACTGGCAAATACACCTGACCAAGCCGAAACACTTCTGCATAGTTTGGAACGAGCAGCAGCAAGCATAGGCCTCTATGTTAATGCACACAAAACGGAATATATGTGCTATAACCAAACGGGGGACATCTCCACTTTAGAAGGAACCCCACTTAAACTAGTAGACAAATTCACGTACCTAGGAAGCAGCGTCGAATCAACCGAAAAGGACATCGAAACGAGGTTAACGAAAGCATGGACAGCTATCAATAGGCTATCGATTATATGGAAATCAGACCTAACCGATAAAATGAAACGCAGTCTCTTCCAGGCAGCGGTCACATCGATACTGCTATATGGATGCACTACATGGACGCTAACAAAACGGCTGGAGAAGAAACTAGATGGCAATTACACAAGAGTGCTGCGTGCAATCCTGAACAAGTCCTGGCGGCAACACCCCACAAGACACCAACTATACGGCCACCTGCCCCCTATCAAGAAAACTATTCAAATTAGACGAACCAGACATGCAGGACACTGCTGGAGAAGCAGAGATGAACTCATAAGAGATGTTATTCTTATGGATCCCCACACATGGCCGCGCAAAAGCAGGACGACCAGCTCGAACGTACATT
>OY757928.1:56189080-56311580 GCA_963585895.1 Sepioteuthis lessoniana | reverse complement strand
CTTTGATTCTGGTAAACATAACCTGAACGTGCAACCTCCAGATTAAAGGCGTTGGTTCCTTAAGGTTCTAAGTGTTACTCATCTGGAGTTTGCAAGTGGCCACCGTGGCTTAAATAAATGGTATGGTTCGAAGTTCCCTGTAGGCTTTCGGGTTCGACAAGAAACACCTGAAAAAGTCCGGAACACATACCGTCCAAAATTTTGTGAATATAACCATCAAAATGAAGACAAAATTCTAAAAATCCAGAATGATAGAAAGTCATCAAGCATTGTCTTAGAAAGTTAGACAACCAAGTCTGCCCTACAATTATATCCAGGCTAGTGAAATATAACATATATATACGTGCCTTTCGCAAGTAGTGTGACCAAAAATTTTCAATAAAAGTTGACGACCACAGTAGGGCAACCCGAAGAGTCCCTTTTAATAGCTACTACACAGTGGATTGCTCCACTTTACCCTTGATACTTAGCTTATAATGTTATGTGTTAAGCAAGGAGGTATCAAGTATCAAGGAGCGACTGGAGTTCGAACTCACTTACTAGGAAGACGCCGTTATGCACTTTAGCAACTATACCACTGGGACTAACCATGAAAGATGTTAGATTCTTAGGAAAACTCGAAAGAGTTCATATTGGGCTTTACTGTCTCCTCTCAACAAAACAAAAAAATATGTTCTTATTAATTAGCTTTATCTCGTATCCTCTAATAAATGTAAACTTTTTCCCTAAAACCTGTCACTGTCAATGACAAGTTTTTTTAGATAACTTATATATTTTTCTCCTGTTTCTTCAGGTTCTTGTAAATTACCCATCCAAGTCAAAGCTTTTTAGAAAGCGGACATTTCAAAGATTTAGTATTTTCACCTGTTTCTTTTCCTACTAAACACATTTTATTTATTTTTGCCATTTTTGTCTTTTCTCCAATAAGAACAACAATAAAGGTGAACCTTGTGTAAACGAAAACTTATAACTTTAATGCATATGGAGAATGTGGGTTGAGCTCACATTCTGGGGGGAATTTGCCGGCTGCTTCGTACGCTTAAAGCCATAGCTCTTCACAAGAATTGAGTACTCCAGATAGCCAATAAGGTATATATAGAAAGATATACGTATAAAATTCCTTCACTTACGCAGAAATTGACGCTGGCTTTGACGTAAGATGTCGGACTGACATTAAATCTGCAGGATTTCGATCATACCTTGAATATCTCACGGGTCCAGCTACACTGAAGAGTTGTGATACAACAAAACATTCTGTCTCTGGATGACTATATATATATGATGTTAAACAAATCACTAAAGGTAAAGTGCAATGTGCAAATAATGTGCAAACATATATTCATGGGAGTTCTGATTATATATATATATATATATATATATATATATATATATATATATATATATATATATATATTCCAAGTTTATACTTGCACTTACTGCTATTTTTGTTTTTATTTTGTGTAAATCAAAATTATATACGCATTTATATATATATACTGCAGACAAAAAGATTAAAAAAAAAAAGAAAATCATCAACTACAAATATATTCAATTTAAATATTTATTATTATTTGAAATAGAAATTAACTTTATCTCTGTCATATTAGGGGGGTGTCCTCTTGGTTAATGGTTAAAGCGATGGACTGCGGAATCGTAGTACGCGAGTTCGTACTCCAGTCACGCTATTACGTTCACTTTCGGGCAAATACCCTTGGGAAAGCTATGAACCCCCTTATCCTCCCAGCTATGGGTGAAATAGTACCACTACTGTTCTTCTAAGAGAATGTTTCTGGCATTAAATAACCTACAAAGGTTGATATGCCATTAAAACGAAGAAAGTCTGTCTAATTACTTGTCCCCCAGCTACGAACTGCTGGAAGTTTCAACTTAACTGTTTTGAATTTTGAGTCTTGCATATGATACTAGACTGAATCTCCAGGTGATAAACAATGTATGGATTCCAGAGGAGTGAGGAGTCCCTTTTTACTGATATTGCTCATAAGTATTCTATGACCGAGAATGGTAGTGTATATTATATTTATATCTAATGATCAAATAGAGCTATTTAAGATTATTCATAATCTATCGTACCGTGTGCAAAAAAAAGCACTTGAGAATCAACAATACAAAACAAAAAAATATAAATTTACAATGAACACAATGACCTAAAGTCTTGGCATAAAAAACCAAGATGTGTTGAATTGCCTTTATCAACCATTCATTTCGTATTTAAAAATTGGATTTCTCAATGCCTCATTGTAAGAAAAGCGGACGAATGGCGCTGGTTCTGTTCATGCAAAATGTCTTGAATTCTGATCATGAAAGAAACTTTTGGGAAGGATATCAAGTTTTATTTAGTTTTATTTCATGGCAAACAACCATTTTAGGCTATTAAATACCAAATTCTCTTTATACTTATTTATAAAATAATATTAACAATTTTGTTGAAAAGTTTTAAAAATGAACCTAAGCTCATGTTTTACTCATAGTTAAATGGTTCGAAGGATTGCTATGTATCACTAACAATTCATTTAAGCTTCAGTCATTTGTTCACACTCATTAAATGAACAAATAGTTCTATTTCTAACTATTTAATTTCACATTTATCATCAAAGTTAAATGGTCTCAAGTATTACTCTGTATGTTGAAGAGGAGGTGCAGAACCATCTGTTAAATTCCGGGTCACCATTGTAGTTCAATTGTTCTGTTGTTCACATTGTTGTCTGTAAATATAATTGTAGTCTGTAGATTTCTTCTGGTGTTAAAATCTTCCTTGCAGAAAGTTTGATTAGCAATTGGGTATTTGAGAACAGTTGTAAAAGATCTTAAATACTTTAAGTCAGCGTCTTTAATTAGCCAATTTTTACCAGAAGAGCCTGCTATTGAAGGGAGAATTCCTAAATAGATATGAAGATTTTGCGTACAGATTATAACAAAGAGAATCCAACCCATAGCTGGAGAGATAACAGGTTTAATAAGTTTCCCAATGTAATTATGTCCGAACAAAACAAATATATATGAATTTATGAATATGGAATATTTATTTTTCATGTCATATCAGTCTTTGTGGGTTTTTAATACTAATTCTTCTATGTAAGAGAAGAAAAGTGTAACTATTTACCCCATAGCTGAAGTGCATAAAAGGTTTCATACCTTTCTCTAAGGTTGCTTTTTTTTTGGTTCGAAAGTGAACATAATGCCACAAGTGGAATTCCAAATTGTTCTCTCTGATGTCGTGGGTAAGCACGTTAGCTACTACGCCTTGAGATTTCCTCGTACTGGGAACTTATTAAAGAAAGCAAAACAAGAAAAGGTAAAAATTATATATATATATATATATATATATATATATATATATATATATATATATATATATATATATATATATATGTGTGTGTGTGTGTGTGTGTGTGTGTGTGTGTGTGTGTGTGTGTGTTAAAACAATATCGACGATAGATTTATATCTACTAAGGCAGAAATTCAAAAAGAATAAACCGTTAATTTCCATTAAAATAGACCCTTCAGAATTCATCTCATTCCGTTGATTTTTATATCAGTCGAAATACTTGTGAAACTCCCTATTTGATATGATGTTAGTCTCTACGTCTGAGTTTCTATTTAATGTTATCCACGTTTTCAGATTTTATTTTGCAAGACAATGTTCAGTTAACAAAAGGAATTTACAAAAGGGCAATCACGGCTTTTGCCAACATTACTTTTCAAAAGATATTGAGACTGCCAAAGAAAAATCACCAGAAGTGGCATTAATTATTCTATTATAAAACTGTAAAAGTAAAATAAATTAAATATAACACTCACCAAGCATACACTCACGTTTGTGTGTGTGTGTGTGTGTGTGTGTGTGTGTGTGTGTGTGTGTGTGTGTGGAAACTAAGAAGAATACGTCCCTCGTCACACGTACCTTTCATTATTAGTTAATGTATTAGCAAGTACAATAATTGTAGATATGCTACTGTGACGTAATTCAATCAATTTTCATACTATGGGTGTATGGGCAATAGACTCACTTGTCATATTTCAAAGTAAGTTCCGTTTTTTAATTGCACATTAAGTTTCATGGGATATATTTTGCCAAAACCATCCTTGTGTAAGAACAGCTGTGGTACTATTTATCCTATAGCAAGTGAGTTAAGGGATTCATACTTTTCTTAATAGTATAGATCCGATAGTGAACGAAATAGCGGGGGTAGAGATCGAACTCGCGTACTACGCTGTTGCTATCCAACGCGTATTTCCCTCGGCAACGAGGACTTTTCCCCAGAAAATAATAAGACGGAGTGTTTTGCAATAAGAAAGTAATAAAAGTGATTTTTTCCAGGTTAGTAACGTTAATCAAAAATCGGTTCATCAAAGTTAATCCATTACCAGCTTTTCTTACCGTCAAACGTTGATCAAAGTTTAATTTTTTTGTCAATCTGAGAAGAAATTAGTAGAACAGAATGTGCTTTGTCTTCCAAAGTTACCGTATAATCGAAAAGTCGCTAGCAATCACTAAAAACAAATAGCCAACATAAAACCTGATCTCCATGAACCTGTGTTTGCTTACAACATGTTTCTGACTGATTGTTCTGACGCTTCCAATAGAATTTGAAATTGCGTTCTAATTTCGTGTTACATAGTTCGAAAGATACTTGTAATGAACCAAAATTACTTAGACCATGAGAACCTATGGGATACAATTTTTTTCTAGTCTTAAAATAAGCAATAAAAACATACTTAAGAACATTCTAGAAATTTAGGATCAAACCCGCATTAGCAATAAAATTACATTTTTATATTTTTCAACCAATCAGCTAAAAACATGAAATAGAGCATTCTAGAAAATTAGGATCTGAAGTGAACTAACAGACAAAATTTAGGCTCGAAAATAAAATAGTAAAATACAAATCTGATTGGTCAATAAATGTCTACGCGCAAAAATTTTAGGACGATTCTTTGATCCACTTGTAGGATATAAATAACACACAGTTAGGAAGCCATAGACAGAAGACACAAGCTTACACACAAATGAAGACACAGACGAACACAAGCCACTAAGCCAGTGGCCGATACTATGTCCAACCAATTCCTTTCCTTCCTCAACTAAAGTTCATGACCTCTTTTCAAATGGCCGAGAATGACATTCAAAAGAAAAACCCGACAAACCTACTTTCATCAACGAGACTCGCTGTCGCCACAATCATAAAACCCGCTATAAACTTAATGTAAGTAAGAACGACTTATTTACGGACTCTGATAACATGAACATACACACATCTTTCAACAAATTAATTCTCTTCTTCAAACTTTATTTTCCAAAAGGCCATTTACACATCATGTATTTTGTTTTTCATATTCTGTTATATGCATATTAAATTGTTTGTTATTTAATGTTCGTTGTGTTCTATTCCATTTCTTTTGCGCGATTGTAATGTTTTGTGTTGTATTTGTGGTTGGAATAATTTAGAGAGCAATCTACTGAAATAACCAAATTACATACTCCCCCCACAAACCGAAATTAACACTAATCAACTAACCTTCAATAAGAGTTCTCAACCTGAAAATTGTTAAAGGCCAATCTCATACTTTCTGCTCTATAATCGGTACCAGATCGTTACAGTTGTGAATTGACATAGTGCACATTTTCTAAGACTGAAATTCCCTTGTGTGATAAAATACGAATCTATTTTTGTTATATATTTAAATCTGTCCCATGCGTAGAGAACAACTGTCTGCATTCTTTATTCTACTAACCTCGCAAAGCTCAAAAGTTTGAGCTCAGTCTCGAGGGACGAGTTGGTGGCTATTCTCATCGCTAAAACTAAAATAAACGGTGACGTAGAAAATATCCTCACTTAGGCTGGACAGTCGCGTAGAATATGTTTTCGTGTCATTTAATAGACTTACAGGGGCGCAGTCAGCTCCATCTCTGTGGAGGGGTAAGACTCCCCCAACGAGTGTCCTTTTTATGACACTAAGCAATTTGATGGTGAAGCTCTTGTAATGTTGGAGCTTTGGGGAATGCGACGTACCCATTTATTGTCATCGCTCCCAGGTCCACTCTGGCCCGAAGTGGTAGCACCTGCTATAGACCTATCTATGGATCAAAGAGAACTAAACATTGTATTTATACTAAACATAATTGTTTGAAATAGAACTATTTTGACATTTAAACTGTGTACTTAAGTTAATCTGAATTGATCGAAATAAAATTGTTTATATGTATAAAAATGGATTTGGCATTAAATAACAGAAAAATGTTGATATTCCATTAAACCAAATCAAACCAAACCAAACCTATACAGTATACAAAAGTATACAAGCATTATTAGAATTTTGTATTTAGATTTTCTTTTTTGTTAAAATACAAAAACTTTTGATAAATGTCACCTTTTATTTGATTATAGTCAGAAATTAATTTTCTAAAATCTATTTTAACCTTTTCAGGTTTTTCAATAAGATAATATACAAACGTATGTGATTCTTGCAAAAGAAAAGTAAGGCAAAATATTTTCGAGTGACCCTATCGGTTAGGATTATAAAATACGCCAACTGCATCTGTGCAAAGAGGTAAGAGTCCTCTAACAAAGGTCTTGCGGGTAATAGAGAGCCATATCATGGTAAATATTGGTTAATAGGAAGTGTCCTTTATTACCATTATGCCCAGGTACACTCTGAATCGGTATAACAGTAACTCTTAGATCTTCATCTATTAGTCTTATAGATTTTGTGTTCTGTGTATGACACGAAACCACCTTATGGTGAGGCTTCAGCCCAGGACCTTTATGGATTGTGGAATACGCTTCATTGGTATTATTCGAATATTCACTTTGATCCGAAGTGGAAGCATCTGCTAGAGTCCCAATTGATGGGTTAATAGAAATATTCAACCGTTTATTGTATTTAAACAATCCTACTGTCTGCAACGAAATGATAAATATTAAATTGAATTAATGGTATTCGATATCAATGCCTTAACTCATTTAATAGTGTGAAAACGGATGCATAATGGTGACCAGAATTATAAGATAGTAATAGGTAAAACCCTCTAACCGTGTAAAAATGATTTTAAACAGAATTAGTTGAATCTAATAACAGTACTTAAAATTATTCAACTGCGCACTAACAAATGGGCTCTGGTATATTTTAAGATAATGTGACTTACAATCTCTTCGATTTCAAATCACACACACACACACACACACACACACACACACACACATATATGTATATATATATATATATATATATATATATTCGGGATTTTTAATTAAATAATCTACTTTGGGTTTTTATTCCAGAAAAGAAATAAACCATATTTAAAGAAATATACCATATTTAAAACAAACGTCGTTGAGCTTATGAACAAGATGTTTATTTCTTTATAAATTTGATCGGATCAAGTACCGGTTATCAATAAGATTTTTCAAATCATTTTTAAGTGAAAATATAAAAAATGAAATATTCATAGAAAATATTTTGGAAATATTATTTTTGGCAAATAGTTCATCTTGTTAAATTGCAAATTTATCATTTTCATTTTCAAAGAAATTAACTAACCTGAGTGAGTCAAAGGTTTTTGCAATATTTTGGTAACGTGTGTGACAATTTAGCAGCACCAAATGTTTTTGTCGAGGTCAGGAAGATGATGAACTGCATTGAACTATTAAATGCCAAGGTCGCCTGATACTCTCCGAGTGTTATACGCTGGATACGTCTCAATGGTTAGAATCCAATCCTCAGAATCCAGGGTTTTAGGCGTGATCCTACCTGATTCATTCGACCCAAGCAAAATTTTTTGAACCATCTACTTACAGTAATGTGATTAACAATACCATAACTGTATTTCGTGGCTTCATTGGCGTTAAGACCAAGTTTAAATTCGTAAAGCATAAGTTACTGAATTTTATGGGACGTGTCCGTGGTGAATTGGTTATCGTCGTAGGAAATGGACACGGCGACACGAGTTTAAATCCTGCACCCAGCTGATTGCATTTCACATACCCTTGTGAAAGGTATGAATCCCTCCAGCTATGGGTAAATAGTAGGGCAAACTGGGTTCTTCAACCTTGGTGAGGCAACTAGTCTAGGAGAAGGAAAACTCTGAATTCAAACCTGTTAGATTTCGCTTAAAAATTGACCTTGTGTCATATCCTGCCCGAGCGGAGGGGTTGGTAAATATGACAAGTAACTGAATCAGACTACTTCCAACTTCATCCGTTCAGCTTTCGAGTTATACGCTGGATGAAACAAACTATCAGCGTAGAAAAGATTACCGTACTAAAAACGATGGAGCACTCCTCGGGTGGTGTAATGGTTAACAAACTCGACTAGCAAACCTTCACGTGTAATTTCGAGTCTCAGTCGGTGCCCTATTCATTCGGCCTTGTGTCGCATCGAAGCAGCAAAAAACAGCTCAGTAAATTGCTAACAAGAAGCATGGCTTGAGCTGATATACATATACCAAACAATTGACTCGCCCAGTAATATTCCTTTTCGTTTAAGATTGATAAAAGTTTTATTTTTCAGTTGCTAACTGTTTCAATTCCTTCGTCCTTTTTGTGACTTATCAGAGCAGGGTAACCCAAATGTAATTTAAAATAATACAACAAACTTCACCATCCATAGGGTTGAGAGGGCAATATCCTTTGCTATCAAAGTTAGTCTGTATTAATTAAGAATATTTGCCTGTCCTATATAAGCTGACAAGCCTATGGTCGATCACATAACCTCAGATAAAAAATAGAAGGCAAAAACATTATAAAGTAATCCATAACATGCCCACAAAATAATCCACTGAATCTTATCAACCCTGTAATATTAATAACAACCTTTGCAGCAAATACTGCAGACTAACTTGCTCATTCACTAGCTTCACAACTAAAGGAAAACATTTACATTTTACCAGTAGTCTAAGTGCAGAAGAAAAAATGTAATTTATTTACTCGATTGCTCGAGCTGTCAGAAGCAATACATTGGAAAAACAAAATGGCCACATTTATTTTAGATTAAACAGCTACAGATACATTAGTAAATATATGGATTATAAGAAATTGCAACTTGTAGAGAGACATTTCCGTTCAAACGGCTAATACTTCAAAATAGATACAAAAATTCTCATCATAGAAAGAATATAAAAAAAACGCATTTGATATCAAGGCCATTATAGAAGCAAGCAAAGATAAATAGTAGCAACATTTTCAAACACTGACCCGAAATGACTTTAATATCAAACTAAACCATCTTCAAAACACAGCTTCAAAATAGGATGGAAAGATGTGAGCTGAAAAAAATAAAAAAGCTAAATATACAAATGCCTAAATAATATATTTGACAAAATAGTTAAGACTTTTTCAAAAACAAATCACACCAAACAGAGAAATTCCACGTGTAGGTTTCACTGTTAGATGTCCCTGATACCAGAATGAATAAAATGACCGGTTCAATAAATTTGGATACGAAAGAATCATTTTAAGGAACAAATGGATATACTACGTGACAAGTGAATTTTTCATCATATTTTTGTTGCTTATCAAATATTTGGAAACGCTTTAACACATTCAGTGATTTAAAAGCCACACGTGGCTCTTAATGTTTCTCGTGACACGTTTGAGAGTCACATGTGGCTCTCAAATATTAAAAGGGAAAGAAAAATATTGTGAAAATGCGTGTGCAGTCTCGTCTTTCTTGTATCAAACAATGAAAGCGTTTAGATAAAAATAAGATTTTCTTTCCTGAAACATTTCTCTTGATGATCACCTAAGATCGAATTTAGAAGAGTAAAGTAAAAAAGAAATAAAAAGCTTCAATGAATAATCTGATCATCTTTGTTAATCTTTATATATATATATATATAGATAGATAGATAGATAGATAGATAGAGAGAGAGAGAGAGAGGGCGAGAGCAAATAGGATTGAACAAATCTGTTAAAAACGTTTTCTACATCGATAAGTTATCAAATTGGTTTGTTTGGGTTTTATGGCATATCAACCGTTGATGGTTTTTTAATGCTAAAGCCATTTTATACATAAAAACTGTTCTATTTCAAACCATTCAGTTTAGCATAAGTATCTGGGAGCAATGGCAGCAAAGAGGTACTCCCCATCCTCCAAAGTTCCATCATTACTAGAGACTCACTATCAGATGTTTTTGTGTCAACACCCGGACACTTTTGGGGGGAACCTTATTCCTCTGTTGAAACCCAGTCGGTGTATTCTACATCCCCAGCCGACTGGGCCATGCAGAGAAGTACAAAAACTTACATAAATTAAGATCTTACCTCTGTTTTTTGTGGTCTCATAACTAACAATTTCATTTGATGATTGTAGCCTGGTGAGATGAAACTACCTGTTATGAGATAGTAATCAAAAATGGGCTAAACAGATAACTTCCGAGTTTAAAATTAGATTATTGTTGCACCATTTACAGTTTTGCACGAAAATCATGTCTCTAAAAACTTCAGTCCATACAGAATCTTCGACTCATATTATGTCTAGTCGTTTTGGATAGAGGGCTTCCCTATATCTACCATCCAGATCTAAGAAATTGAACTCAAACCACTTCTCGAGCATCCCAGGTTGAAAGAAGAATCACTTCAGTATCGTGGTAAATTAGTTTACTTCTTAGAGAAGCTTACATATACTGCGTTTTCCAAGCCGAATTTATCTCTCTCTTTGATGAAAGGCAGAATTCTATCAAACCATTCAGTCCCTGCGACGAAAAACTCATAAAGATATTTTTGGCTATTTCAGAAACTACAAATCTTATCAGACCAAACAGAACATAAAAAAAACATTTCTTGAATATTTTCTAATGGTTGAAAATATCTATCCTGTTTACAAATATACATCGATTGATCAAAGCATGAAAACAGTAAGAGGTGCTGTCATTGATGGAAACAAAGATTATCCAAAGCAACAACCACTTGGCCCATCAATATACAGTGTGTCTATCACAGCCATTGAGAAATCACTGGATATAATAACATGGAATAATTCCTATAATAAGTTGATAAACAGTATTAACACTCTACTCAAAGACTAAACTATCATCTGGTGTCAGATACAGAAACTCATTGACATCCCTCGAATGAAAAAGCAGACAAAGCTGTGAAATAATGAAGACAAATCGACTAACCAGTAAGCAAAGTCTCACACAAAGATTTGACACCGATCTTCAGCAAATTTATAAACAATAAATTGCTGGGAAATATGGAATGGTTGTCGTTGCATCAAACAACATTAATACAAATTATCATCACTTAATAGCGTACAGGATATAAAATATAAAAAAATTAAAGAAATGGTTATGGCATTAATCTGGTCAGGAAATAAGGACCTTCCTCAACATTCACAAGATGCCAAGAGCCCTACGCATTGAAACAGTGATTTCAGTTTGATCCAATCAAATTATTATCAGAAAGATTACCCAAAGAATATCATCGCTAATACCGATCTAATCAATGTAATACAATACCTAAGTGAAAATCTTGAGCTAGAAAATGGATAAAGCACTTTCATTATCCTAAATACATCTGTTTTTGCAGTTCCTGTAAAAGCGAAACGCATGTCAGATCGACTGAAAATATTAAAAAGAAAATTTTAAAGACATCTAGCAAACAAGGGTTGATATGCCATGAAGTAAAAAATATCTACTCGAACATTAAGCATGAAACTGGAAACTAATGGTAGATTATTCAAAATCACACAATCAGTCAAAATATTTAATTGACGATTAGATTTCGGACTCTCCGTTTTGTATTTGTCCGTCCTTTAAAGAAGACATCCTCGATCGATGATTCAACTATTGATTTTCTAATTTTACAAAAGGTTAGAGAATAGTTCATATGAAATACAGGCTAAGGTTATGGAGCCAATACATATTGGAAACTTCAAATATACGTTACATAAAAAATGTATTATACATATATATATATATATATATATATATATATATAGAGAGAGAGAGAGAGAGAGAGAGAGAAAGATAGATAGATTGATAGATAGATAGAATGTTACAATTACATGAAAGGACTTGTGACGACATTGGATTTTCACCGCTTTTAACTGTTTTTTTTTTACTTTTTAAAAATACTATTTAATCTTGGATCTGCATTCAAATTTATTATTGAAATATCCCTAATATTAAGAAATATTGAATAGACAAGCTATAATGTATTTTTACATATAAATTCCTATCACTGACAAACTATAACAAGTTTATACACACACACGCACATACATAGATTTTTTAAAAAAAAAGAATTTATGCTAATTCTAGGATAGGTGGGGGTTTTTGGTGAATAAAGCAAAGCATTTCTCCTTAGAATTTAGTCGAGGGTAAACTTCCTGATGATCCGTTAAAGTGAAACTTTAGTAGAAGATTTTCGACTAGCGATTCTATAATTGTATTTTCGACTAGTTAATTCTATAATTGGCTCCATTGTTTTATGTTGAGCACTTTAGTAATTGTAGCATTGCAGCATTCGCGGAGGGTTTTTTGGTTTTCTTTTGACCACTGACTAAGTACCCCTAGATTTCTTTCAAGTAGTCGGACGAGGTTGGTCTTTTCTTTCTTTTTTACCCCAAAAAACTTTTTTCTTTTTCTTCTGGGCAGTGATTCGAGATATTTTTATCTCTTGTTCCTGGCCAGGGTTTTTTTGTTTTTTTCTGGTACCGTGAATACTGGTAGATATTAGATTAGTAAATATATATATATGTTGTATCAGTTCCGACGCATTGGACCAAACCACTGTTCGAAACCATTTAGACAAATACATATCGTTTTCTTTCAAAAAAACCTGGATCATTTAAAATCAACATTAAGACAGTCTCAACATACGAGAAGCCGCAACTATAAATCACACACACACACACACACACACACACACACACACACACACACACAAATTCACAAATACAATCACAAAAAAATGAATATATGTAGAAATTGTACGCTACAAATGAAAAAGTGTGATAAACCTACAAGTTATTGTCATTGGATATGTGGTAGGCGACCTGAGTTTAAATCTTGGACTGAGCTATTTGCGTTTCACTTCGCTCTTATACCATTGCGATGGGTTAATAGAAGGGCTATCCGGGCTTTCTAGATTTGGTAAGGCAACGATTCAAGGTGAAGGAATACTCTGAATTCTAACTAGGTTTATTCCGTCAAAAACTTGACGTTGTGTCACTTCCTGTTGGTCACTGAGAGGTTGGTTAAATACACACGTGAAACTAAATAGTGGACTTGTGTATTTTCGTTTTTAAACCGATTTTTCGAATTTTTACAGTTTTATTAAATACAAATTTTCTTGCTTTTATTTATTGCGCGCACACGCACGCGCATGCGCACACACACACACACACACACACACACACACACACACACACACACACACACACACGAGTGTGTTTGTTTTCTGTCACTCTATGATGACACAAAAATGAATTTAAAAATAAAAAATTCATACATAAAGGTAATCTTATAATAAACATTTCAAAGCTGACAGCTATGGAAAATTTAAAAAAAGAACATTTATATGATACAAGAAAACTTGTTTGGCTTACATGGAATCAGAATCCCACAACAGTATTATTCAATTGTGATTTAGCTGAAAATTGGTTTATTTTTATTGCTTTTTCTATTCTATATTTATATATATCGTATATATACAATACTGTATATTTACCTTCATACGTGAGGGAATGCCAAAGTCACCACTGTACAAGGACAGTGGTTGTGGTGCTATCTAACCCATAGCTGGGTATATTTTTATTCCATTCTTTAAACATGTATATTGCTCTAAGAAATATCTCATTACGATGTGTCATTTTTGCACCGTTACACTACGTGTACGCAAACGAGGAATGGAGCGAATATTAGTTTTTCTTTTATAAAGTTATTCTAAGATTCAAATATATTAGCGAATTTTTCTCGGATATGTAGTTCACAAATATATAACGATCTTTTTTTTTACGCTTTCTCTCTCATTATATATATATATATATATATATATATATATGCATATATATATATATATATATATATATATATATGTGTGTGTGTGTGTGTGTGTGTGTGTGTGTGTGTGTGTGTGTGTGTGTGTGTGTATTTCTGTGTGTTTGGGATTGTGCGTTGGTGGTTCTGAATGTGTTTAAGTAAAACGAATTATTTGTTCGCTCTTCACATTGACATAGAGTCTTTCAGATAAGTTAATGTCCTTTTTTTATATTATTTCATCACCGACGTTATCAAAATATTGATGGACAGTTCATAGTAACCTACGATGTCTGACAAATTTGAAATTTGTCATCCATTAGACCTGACAGGACAGTCACATCGACTTAGAAACGACGAGTTGGCGTTCAATGACAAAAAAGCCTCCGGAAAATCAAATCTCGTTTCCTTCTTAGAACCTTTGCTCAAGCTGATCTTATGAACTTGCCAAGCAGAAATCATGCCAGTGTCATCCGACAGTACACATTAGTGTCACATACAAAAGTCACTTTAACTCGTCTTTCTTATAAACAATAAACTGGCCAGTCGGCTTGGGCTGTAGAATACACCGACTGCACCTCTGCAGAGAGGTAAGACTCCCCCCAATGAGTGCCCTGGATAAGACACTAAACAATCTGATGGTAAGTTTCCAGTGATGCTGGGGCTTTAGGCAATGCGGAGTAAACATTAATTACTATGCTCCCAGGTCTACTCTGACCCAGAGTTGTAGCACCAGATAAGCTCTTATCTCTGAGTTAAATAGAACTAACTGCATACTTGTGTTCAACCGGATTGTTTGAATTAGAACTGTTTGACTAAATTGAATAGCTTGAAATAGAAATATTTCTGACAATTAAACTGTACTTACATTTAAACTGCGTGCTTATGCTAAACTGAATTGTTTGAAATTAAACTGTTTTAGTCATTGAAACTGTACTTACACAAAATTTAATTGTTTAATATTGAACTGTTAAGAAATTTAAGTGTGTTAACAAAACCTATACTTATTCCAGGCTGAATTAGCTGAATTAGAACTGTTTGATTAAACTGAATAGCTTGAAATAGAAATGACTTTGAGAATTAAACTGTGTACTCATGTTAAACTGAAATGTTTGATATAGAACTGACTACTTGGATAAAAATGGATTTGGCGTTAAATAACCTACGAAGGCTGATATGCCATAAACCTCAAACAACCAACCAACATATAAACAATAAAAGATGAAATGAAAATAAACGTTACCAACTATGTAAGTAATAATTATTTATATACATACGTGTTTATTCTAAAAAGTTCTTTGTCTGACTGAAAAGTTTTAGTTGCTTCTAATCAACAAGAACAAATAAACAGCACTGGAAATAAACACAGTTTTTGTTCAGTTATGATTGAAAGGTATTGCTTAGGGATTCTATGACCATGTTAGCTTAACCGATTATCTTGTGTTATATAAATACAATTATTTTCCATATTTGCTTTCCAGACAACTTGGAATTGTTTGTTATATGATTGATCCTTATGTATTAATTATCTATTCTTTAAATTCAACATTATTTTCATGACATCACAAAGTCACAGTAAGGAAACACATTCTTGTAATTACACACGGAGATCTATCTATCTATCTATCTGTTGTACTCCCTACATAATGGACTCACCCTCCTCCATAAATACACGTCAACGAGAGCATCAGATGGAGTGCACCAATCAGCGTGACACAATCACGTGTGATACCATTTGCGTAGTGGACGGATAGCCACCACCCCAATGGACTCTCAGCTTTCTACCAAGTAACTACTGTTTAACCAGGTTCACTTGTATCTTATTTCTGTTACTTGAATATATATGTTTTTCTATCTAACCTTTTGTGTTCCCTGTGTCTTTTTTGGTCAGCATCACAACACTATCTATCTATCTATTCGTTCTGTCTGTCTGTCTGACTGTCTGTCTGACTGTCTGTCTGTCTCTGTGTGTGTATGTGTGTGTGTGTGATAAATGGAAGTAAGAAAAATTTGTATTAAAAACAGTAAAAAAAAGTGTAAAGCTGGTTAAAACTAAAATACACAAATATTTAGCTGTTGAGTCTGTTACCAAAAGTTTCGCACTTGTTTGTCAAATCAAACCAACGGTCACCGGCAGTATGTGAAATTCAAATGGCTTGTTTCCTACGGCATCAAAGAAAAAGAATAAGCTCACAGTGTGACTTGAAACCACACTTCTTTTTTTCCTATCTCGGGAAGTCTGGTTATACTAGGGTCGTTCAAAAAGCTATATACCTCACCCAGATTTTAGATTTGTAGCATAACTCCCACAGTTGTAGGGGCCTCAACTGCTGTATAATTAAGACGGAATAAGTTTTATCATTGATATAAGAAATGATAGACCTTAGCCATATAAAAAAACAACAACTGTTCAGCTAGGGTTCTTCCTTTGGGTAGATGCTTAGAACTTTATGTACAACCCTCGTGTGTACGAGCTGATTTATTATATCAATAGTCCAGAGGGAGTCCTGTAGTGTAGTGGATAAAGTACAGAACTAAGATATTGTGATAAGTGAATTCGAACTACAGTCACGCATTAATTTTTGGATTAATGCTAATAGGAAATATATATACCCTCACATCTTATAAGCTATAAGTTAAATAGTATCACTTCTGCTCTTCTTCAAGAACGGTCTTGGCATTTAATACTTCCCGTAAGTTGATATACCATTAAAAAAGAAACTGAAACACACCAAAACATCAATAGCCTTTAATTGATCACTACTAAACGTATTGATAATAAAAAATACAAGTAATTTGGGATTATTTTTAATTACATTATCATTCTAGATTTTAATTACCATGAATTAGCAAATTCGTTGCGTTACAGTGGTCGTTTAAAAAGCTCTAAGCCTCATCCTGAAAGAATAAGAGAAATAAAAAAGTTTTCAATTATTTTTCACTATAGTGTCCCTTGACTTTATTGGCCCAATGATGGTTGACCATAGCATTCTTATCACAGAAGTAGTAGACCTCCAAATCCTCTTTGAATTCCTCCACAAAACCTATGACCTATAGATTTTGCCGTCCCGTTGAAAAAACAGAGGGAAAGTCTAAGATAAGTAAATGATACAAATACTGAGATTTTGCCAAAGAATGAAAAAAAGATTCTATAGAATGTGAAGATGATGGTGATTACCAATTGTAATTATTGCACTTAGAACGATCACCAAATGCTTGGTAAGATGGCTGATGAAATCGAGCCCAGACAAACAAACTACAACATCGTTAGATCGGCCAAAATTCTGAGAAGAGTCATAGGGCCTTAAGAAAACTTACAGCCCCTGAGACTCCAGTTAAAGACCCATATTTCACGCTGATGTAAAAGACTTGCAAGGAATAATAATAATAATAATAATAATACCTCGACCTTGCTAGGGAATTGAAAAAAAACTATGGAACATGCAGGTGATAATTTTACCAATAGTAATTGGTGCATCTGTGACAGTAAAAAAAAGGATTATTAAAGGGACTGGAGAACTTGGAAGTTGGCGGACGAGTGGAGACCATCCAAACTACTACATTATTGAGAACTGCCAGAATACTGAGAAGAGTCCTGGAGACCTGAGGAGACTTTCTGTCACCCAAACTTCAGTAAAAGACCATGAGCTAACCCTCATGTGAAAAACTGTGAGTACCAAAGGAAAGACTACATTAATCCAAAAGGATCCTGAGAAAGGAACTGCTCCAAACAATTACAGACCCATAACCTGCCTAGCAATGATGTGGAAAATATTAACAGCACAAATAAGGGAAAAGATCTACTAACAAGCCGTGGATTGTTCCCTGATGAACAGAAAGGATGCTGCAAAGGATTCAGAGGCACAGCAGAATTACTCTACATAGATCAACATATCCTAAATGAGAGCAAGTAAAAACGGAAAAAAAATCTAGCTATGGCCTGAATCGACTACAAAAGACATATGGTATGGTCCCACAAAACTGGATACTACACTGTCTCAAAATGTACAAAATATCACATGAAGTCATAAACTTCATCGAACAGACCATGAAAACCTGGAGAGTGGACCTGACAGCAGGAGGAAGAAGCATAGCTGAAACAAAGATCCAAAGGCATTTTCCACGGAGATTCACCATCACCCTTACAATTCATAATAGCCATGATGCCACTGAACCACATTCTCAGAAAATGTGCTGCCGGATACACACTCAGCAGATCATAAGAGAAGATCAACGACCTAATGTACATGGATTACATTAAATTATTTGCAAAAAATGAATAAGAATTGGAAACTCTCATACACGCCGTGAGAATATACAGCCAGGACATAGGAATGGAATTTGGCATAGAAAAATGTGCTATGCTCGTCATGAAAAGTGGCAAATGACATATGACTGACAGAATCGAACTACCAAATCAAGACAGAATTAGAATGCTCGAAGAAAAGGAAACCTACAAATACTTAGGCATCTTAGAGGCTGACACCATCAAACAAGTGCAAATGAAAGACACGATCCGATAAGAATATCTCAGGAGAACGCGAAAACTACTCGAGACAAAACTCTCCAGCAGAAACCTCATCAAAGGAATAAATACTTGGGCTGTGCTCCTTGTCAGATATTAGGGACCCTTTCTCAAGTGGACCAGAGAGGAACTTAAACAAATGGACCAAAGAACAAGAAAACTGTTGACCATACATAAGGCATTACACCCCAGAGACGACGTTGACAGAATATATTATTCTAGAAAAGAGGGAGGGAGAGGACTTGCCAGCATCGAAGACACCATTGACGCATCCATACAACGGCTCGAAGACTACAAATAAAAACACGAACGAGGACTAATTACAACCATCAAAAACGATACCGACAACACGATAGACGAAAGAGTGACAACAACTAGGAAACAAAAATGGGAAGGGAAACAACTCTATGGCCGCTTTAAACGTCTAATAAACAACATCTCACACCAGAAATCCTGGACCTGGCTAAGAAAAGGAAACTTTAGGAGAGAAACGGAACAAGACAACGCCATAAGAACCAATCATATCAAAGCAAGGATAGATAAGACGCAACAGAACAGTAAATGTAGGCTATGCGGTGACAGAGAGGAAACTATCAATCACATAATAAGAGAATGCAGCAAATTAGCACAGAAGGAGTATAAGGCGAGACACGACTGGGTCGGCAAGGTGGTCCACCTGGAAATGTGCAAGAATTTTCACTTCGACCATACAAACAAATGGTATATGCATAACCCAGCACCTGTCCTAGAAAATGACTCGCATAAACTCCTTTGGGACTTTAATATACAAACGGATCATCTTATCCCGGCCAGAAGACCAGACCTCATAATAATCAACAAAAAAAAGAGAACCTGCAAAATTGTCGACTTTGCTGTCCCGGCGGACCACAGAATAAATCTGAAGGAAAGTGAAAAGAAAGATAAGTACCTCGACCTTGCTAGAGAATTGAAAAAAGCTGTGGAACATGAAAGTAACGGTTGTACCAATTGTGATTGGTGCGTTAGGCACAATAACTAAAGGATTATTAAAAGGCCTGTAGGACTTTGAAGTTGGCGGACGGGTAGAGACTATCCAAACGACAGCATTGTTAAGAACGGCAAGAATCCTGAGACGAGTCCTGGAGACTTGAGGAGACTTGCTGTCACTCAAACTCCTATGATAAACCGTCAGCTAACACTGATGTGGAAAACTCTAAAAGAATAATAATAATAATAATAATATTAATAATAGTAAAGAAGCTCGTCAAAAGACGCTTCCTGCTTGACCTTCTTTCAGGTGTGAAGAATCAGATTATTTCCTGTATTTGCCTTCGTTCTTTTATATAGGTTCCACGAAGTTAACTCATGTTTCATTTAGAGTTTCTAATCTGCGGTGGAAGTTCTTTGCATGAGCTTGGAGGCGAGTCCAAAAAACCCTTGAAATACCAACACTTTTCAGTTTGTCCTCTGCTATTACTATTCCCAAGATCCTACAACTTTTTGAACTAGCCTTGAAACTATACAGTGTTTGAAATAACGTCTTCTTATTTCATTGGTATTGTCTCCTCACAAACTATGGAAAAGTCTTCTTAGTGTTATCTTTAGTCTCCTATTTTCTCTCTATATTTGATATATTCAATATATATAAAACAATGGTTCAAAGAAGCATAAATCGATAAATAATATTCTTTTTAGGTGCATCCCTCTCTACTTTTTACTTTTTTATTCATTCAGTTATTGTAGATGAACGTACCATTAAGAAAAAAAAGACATAAATTTTACATCGATTGAATAAGTCTTTTTATGAATAGATTTCCACTCAATACGAGGTTTTCATGCTAGTTTATTTAGTGGTTTTTAAACTGACGTCCGAATGACAAGTCTTCTAGCAAACCATTGAAGTACTGTGGTCTAGATGGTTTCCAAACTTTCTGGGATCTCCAGTTCCCCAAATCTCTTTTCCACACCTTTGAGGGCAATCCAAGACTCCAACTACTACTGGTATGACTGCTACTTTCAAGTTCCTCAGCTTTTTCCGCTCAGCAACATTCAGGTTATTGTCCAGCTTTTAGCTTTCATTTATTGTGCCTTTATTTTGGTTTGGTTTGGTTTTATAGCATATAAACTTTGTACATTATTTAATACCGTTTATACATATTCGAGATATAAGATTTATATACACGTTTTTCTGCAAGGTTTAAATGTCAAACAATTCTATTTAACCCATTATTGGGACCCTATTTGGTTCTAGAACTCCGGGCCAGAGTCGTCCTAGCAATCAAGGAGTTATCCGCTTTCCTAAGGTCCTGTATTACTGGGGCCTCACCATCAGATTGTTTAATGTCATATCAGGACCAACAGTGGAGGTGTCTTACTCCTCTGCAGATATGCAGCCGCAGCCGACGCGGTCACTGGCCACTCAATGGTAGGGGGTCTAACCTCTCTGCAGAGATGCAGTCGATGTATTCTACAGCCCTACCCAACTGGACTATTCCATTTATGATCCAATAGAAAAGCAAATTCCACTAGATCACAAGTTCTTTTCTTTTTGTATAACTCTGTCAAGTTTTCAGGGCAGGATTGGATGAGCCAGTTTAATCTCAAAATCTTAATAACTTTTACACATAATCCTTTAGCTTTTGCTATTTTATTAATTTTATTTATCCTTTATTTATCTCATTCATTCTGCGTGGATGACTGTGAAATTAGGAAAGATAAAGTTTCAAAATTTACCCTGACTGAATAAGCAGCATTATATATACATGTTATATAATTGCGGAAGGATTTTTTTTATATTGTCATTTATCGTTGGTTTTATCTTATCTTTCGATTTAGTTAGGCTTAGAACTGTTCGGCTTAGTGCACAGGTAGGGGCACACATTGAGCACAGCTGATCACGCTCTCGCGTGGAGGATGTGACAATCACAGATGTCATAATAAAAACCCTGAATGGAAATGGGGATTTGAATGAGGTTCTGCCGGGAAGCGATGGGCTGAGGATTTTGGGTGATTTTTGAAAAAAAAAGTAGTTAGCTGAGATTTGAACCTAGACGAATTGAGTTGATTTTCGAATCTGGGCGAGGTCAGGCCAGTTGGGTCTACAAGATTCGCCGCGCGTTGTGGGGTCAGATGGAACAGTCAGCATAGTAAAAAGTGTGTGTCTCTCTCTCCTCGTGTTGAAAACCTCAGAGTCAAGACGGTAATAAAAGATTCGTACCTGAACTAAAGAAAGTCATCAGTGTTTCGAGTGTTTCGGGATTCATATGCATGTGAACCTTTTACCTATCCGTATATTTTATACACCCGCATATTTCACATATCGTATTATGGCTATGTTACATAGATTTGGACTGGAATTAAATTTTATCTTTTTAATCACAACTGATTTGTAATAAATAACCGGGAACTGGTATAAAGATGGGAGATTTTAGTTAAAGTTGTTAATAATAATTATTGACAGAGATTTATCTAAAATAAAAATAAAAATGTATTTTCAAATCATTTTATTTTTGTGTGTGTATATAACAAGTATCTCCTGAAAAGGTACCCGATCTCTTCAAAAAACAATAGTATGTGACTAAACTGAGTCTATTCCTGAGCCATGGAGAGAATTAATTACCCTTTCCGTGATATTACTCTCAGTTACTCTTAATCTAGTTATGGCCGAAAATTTTTGGTTCCATCTATGAGTCAAAAATATAAGTCTGGAAATTATTACAATTAGATAGGAACACTTCATAGCATATGACACTATAATACATCACAAAATCTGTGTTTATTAAAAATAGTCACATAAAACCAGTTGTTTTAAAAACATCGGTATTTACTCTCCGTTGCTTCATATTTGAACCCTTGGGATGACTGGATCTCTCCACCATGAATAGGATGTGACACATGATAAAATTTTAAAGCGAAATGCGGATGGTTTTAATTCAAGGTTTAACTTGTCAATGCATTACCTTAACGTGGCTTAAGAACCCAGTTTACCATACCAAGAACCGAGGGAAGAATAGACTGGTTCATGGGCTTCCCAGTGGTTAAATCGTGTCGTGAAACACAATCTACTTGAACCTGGATTTTAACTATCGCCGCCAATTACCTTTTCTGCAAAGAAGTCTGACTGTTGCTCATGCAGCAAATCTCCCTTCTACTCATCAATGATGAGCAACAACGGATTAGCTATTAGTTATACAGAACAACTTTTGTCAACGTAGAAGCCAGAACGAACAAAAGAATAACATCAAAACGAATGTGGAGTTTCGGTTAACCGTTATAAATTCAATCTTAAACTCCTCCTAGATTAGGTGCAATATTAAGACGATAGAACAATCCTTATTAAATGAGGCATAGGTGGTGGATGTCTGCATATCATTGTCAAAAACAGAAATATATAATCATATCGCATATGAACACTTTTACCTGAACCTTCTGATTTTTTTATAATTAAAGGTGTAGATGGTCAACGTATTGACTTTGTTGTGGTTGATACGCAATAATTGGCAAAAAAGAAGAGGCCTTCCGTAGTAGAATACTCATGTGGTTGCCCCACGACAGATGGTCGTTTCTTCCCTGCAAGGAAACTTAAGATAGAATTTATTAAAATATGATGATTTCAAATCAAATGAGATTTAAATGAAACTGAATTTTCGGTGATGACTCAAATCTTTCCCGAGTTTAGAATTAAAAGAAAAAAAAACGAATATGCAGAACTCTCTATTATTTTAACCATATAAATAAATTGTTTAGGTGAGAGTTTCATGTATTTTCCACTGGGCGTCTTTAAGCCATGCTAGAAATTTGAATACCTTCTTTAAGATCGTGAGTCACTCCCATTTCGAATATTGTGTAACTCCAGTCTTTTCTATCTAAGCTTTATATATATATATATATATATATATATATATATATATATATATTAGTTTTTATATATATTTGATAGCATGGGAGGTCACCTGAGACCACTGGTTTCATGCCGTCTTTTTATGATAATCTTCCTATTTTTTTCTCTGCCTGATGATTGTCGTATAAAGTCGGCATGAAACTTGTGGTCGCAGATAAGATTCAATATTATTAAATATATATTGAAACTAATATACATCTATGCACTTTTATTCACTATTAGTCCACCGATAGTGAGCACTCTCTCAATTATACCGCACTTACTCTGCCAGAAACCCACCAAGTTTGTTACACTGTTTTAATATATATATATATATATATATATATATATATATATATGTGTGTGTGTGTGTGTGTGTGTGTGTGTGTGTGTGTGTCTGTCTGTCTTTACGTCCCAGTATTTAGATGTCTAAATTGTGTAAATATACCTACCATGAATGCTATGGCTAGCGTTATGGTTATTTTGTACATAAACCTGTCCTTCATACTAATGAAATGAGATCTTTATAAGGGAAAAAATCGATAAGTAAATAAATAAATAACACCTGATTTTTGATCCTGGTCCTTTTTGAATTTTTTGTCTTGTCGATATTCAACGAGCAGATGTTATGCCTCTAATTATAGCATTTAGTTAGGTGTTGATTTACTTCTTGACATATGAAGAAATTAAACACACACACACACACACAAACACATATATATATATGTATATATATATATATATATATATATATATATGTGTGTGTGTGTGTGTGTGTGTGTGTGTGTGTGTGTGTGTGATTACATATGCAGCTAATGTCTAAACATAAACACACATGCAAATTCTCTGACACACACACACACACACACACACACACACACACACACACACACACACACACACACACACACACACACACACACATAGATGGATATGTCAATCCTAATATTTATATGAGGATAGACACATATTTACATATACAAACACAAACAGATACACACACATACACACACACACACACACACGTGCGTATGCAACTGAATGTATGCAATAAGACATATGTAGAAGAAAAAACATATATACGTACATATATGCGCCTAGACGTATATATATATATATATATATATATATATATATATATATAGACGTGAAACTGCACAAACCGATACACACAAAAACACCCCCCCATATATATATATATATATATATATATATATATATATATATATATATACTCAGCGAAAAAAAACATTTTTTTAAATGAATAACTAAATAAAGATAATATTTTTCAAGCAAAATATTTCTCACATATATTCTTAAATATAATGATACAAACACTAATACGGGGTTAATATTTTTCTAAAGAATTTCTTTGAATTTGTCTATTGTAAGTAAATTTTCTCATGAGACACAATAACATCACTTTGAAGATGGTTTGAAAACACCGAAACATGAAGTGTTAGTTATTATTCCTATATAAGGAAAACATTCTCTGAATATCTGTGTTTTTCATATCTGCTTTTTTTTCAATATTTTGATATTTATTTACTTACTTTAATACATATATATATATATATATATATATATATATATATATATATATATATATATATATATATATATATATATGTCTGCGTTTGTTCAGAATAGCTGATAAACAAGCCAATCATTTATCGACATTAAGTTCTGAAATAGTTTGGCCGCCAAATTTAGTATAAAGATCACGGAATATTTCATTAGATCTTGAAGTCAATTAGCTTTTGCCAGTAAGGAAAAGTCAGGGCTTGGGGGTTGAGGGGTTAGTCATTAAAAGAAATAGACTCCAATCAATCAGCACCCACTTCAAAACCCACCCTTTTCAGCACCAGAACTTGGAGTCATGCGGGAATATGTCAGCTGGTATCATTAGAACTGTTAAGTTAACTTTAGAAGGCCACATGACTTATGAATTGTATAACAAGGTGTTATTTTAGCCAGTGGCTTTTTCTGACTTTTAAAGAGTTATTCATACTGGGGTGCAGGGATAGGGTAAGAAGTTCGGGTATGGGGTCGAAAGTTTAGTCTGAGTGAAAGAGAGGTACCTTATCGATTAAGTATGAGAAAGAGAGAGATGGGGAAGTGTGAGAAATGTAAGGAAGGACTGATGAAAGAAAATTCGTAGGAGGGGAAGCTGATATAACCATTAGAATGTTTCAACAACCCTTATAAGTTGCATGACTCTACGTAATTAAAACAACACAGATACGTCTGTATTTATCGTTGATAGCATAAACACTCTCCTGTATATCTGTACTAGCCTATTTCTCATAGTTGTAATACGATGTCTCATTAAAATACGCACACACACACACACACACACACACACATATATATATATATATATATAGAGAGAGAGAGAGAGAAAGAGAGTGAGAGACAGACAGACAGACAGACAGACAGAAGGAAACATTAAGAGAGAGAGAGAGAGAAAGGGAGAGAGATTGAGTTGAGAAGCGCACAAACACGCACACACACAAGCACACACACACACACACACACACACACACACATATATATATATATATATATATATATATATATATATATATATATATATACGATGGTCATTCAGAGAACGAGGATGTTCTCTCAGAATTTGTAACTATAATTCCATTTTTTACTTAGTTTGAAATAATAGGAAAAGTCATTTTTGTCTCACAAGATTATTTTTTTAAGCTTTTTAAATTCGCACAAAATTAAAATAGAGTGATTCCGTCTTGACGAGAAATACTTCATCGAGGTTTTGCTGCATGTAAAGTGCAAACGATGTGGAATTTATTACGGAATCCTTTTAGTGCATTGAAAAGCATGTGTTCGTGAAAAAAATTGTTTACGAATAGTTTAAACGTGGGTTTGTCACAATGAACCTGAGTCGAAAACACAGTCAAAACACACACACCCACACCTACACAGACACACAATTCAGTAAAGAAAAAGTTCCGGGAGGTGCTGTCTCTAAAAGTCATGCTGACAGTATTCTGGAACATGAAAGGACCCATCCCTATTGATTTCTTAGAAAAAAGTTCAACTGTAAACAGCCCATTCTATTGCCATTTCCTTAGGCAAAATTCACTTTATTGACAAAAAAACCCAATATATATATATATATATATATATATATATATATATATATATATATTAATCTATCAGTGTTTATATTAGTTTGTGTCGGAGCCCTAGTGGCGTAGTGCCTTGCTGTCTTGAATACGATATCCTAGTAAGCGAGTTAGAACTTAACGTTGTGCTGTTCCATTTACTTTCACTTTAATACCTTTGTTAAGGGTACGAACTCTTTGAACTCCCTCCATCTCTTGGTTGAATAGTAACACAACAGTTAAACCATGATGTCAATGGTTTTAAATGACCCAAGAAATTTGATATGCCATTAAGGAAAAAAATATATCAGTCAGTTAAGGGGCTGTGATTGAGATGTCATGATTAAAGCAATGGACTCCGGAATCGTAGTTTGCGAGTTCGAAATCCAGTTGCGTTATTACGTCCACTTTCGGACTAATACCCTTGCGAAAGGTATGAGTCCCCTTATCCCCCTTCTCAATGCGTTGAATAGTACCACAACTGTCTTTCTGGAAAAAAAGCGATCTGGCATTAAATAATCTGAGAAGGTTGATATGTAATTGAATCATCATCACCATGTCGTGTCGCTAGCACGGATATCCCTGAACCTCTCTCGCCACTTCTCTCTATCGTTCATCACCTCTGGCAGGTCTTCAGGGCTACATCCCGTATCCTCACATAGCTGTTGAATGTATGTTCGAGTTGGTCGTCCTGCTTTTGCCCGGCCATATGTGGGGGTCTATAGGAGTACGTCACTTATGTGTAATTAAATAACAAACAAAATTGTTGTGATTTGGTGTATTTTTTACACCGCCACAGATATCAAACATAGTTATAGATACCTGTTAGTTGAAGGGTTGGTTGTTTGGGTTTTATGGCATATCAACCTTTGTAGGTTATTTAATACCAAATCCATTTTTACACAAATATACAGTTCTATTTGAAACAATTCAGTTTAGCATAAGTACGCAGTTCATAATGCAAAAACGCTACTATTTCAAGCTATTCAGTTTAGTCAAACCGTTCTTATTAAAACAATTCATTTTAGTATAAGTATAGTTTTTATGTACTCACAGTTAACCCTCAAAACAATTCTATTTCAAACAATTCAGTTTAATATTAGTACGCAGTTTAAATGTCAAAACAGTTCTATTTAAAAAAATTCACATAAGTGTAAGTACAGTTTCAAGTTTAAGACCGTTCTATTTTATACCATGCAGTTTATATTTGTTTGGGTTTTATGGCATATCAACCATTGTAGGTTATTTAATGCCAATTCCATTTTTATACAAACATGCAGTTCTATTTCAAACAATTCAGTTTAGCAAAAATACACAGTTTAATTTTCAAAAACATGTATATTTCAAGCTATTCACTTCAGTCACACAGTTCTGATTCCAACAATTTAATTTAGTATAAGTAGAGTTTTTTTGTTAACACACTGGAAAATGTCAAAACAGTTCTATTTCAAACAATTCGAATCAGTGTTGTAAAGTTTCAATGAAAAACATTTCTATTCCAAACATTTCAGTTTAACCCAAGTACGCAGTTTATATGTCAAAACAGTTCTATTATAAGCAAATCAGTTTAGCATAAGTACACAATTTAATTCTATTTTACCCATAGATAGGGCCCTTTCAGGTTCTACTATTCTGGACAAGAGTGGATCTGGGATCGATGGTAATGAAGGAATGCTCGGCATCCTCCAAAGTTACTGCATCTCTGGAACCTCGCTATCAGATCATTTCGTGTAATATACAGGAAACTGGTTTGAGTGGTCTTACCCTTTTGAAGAAGTGTACTCAATGTATTCTACAGCCCCAGCCGACTGGACGATACACAGAGTCAGTATTATATCAGTTTTATTTCTGATAATTCAGTTTAGCATAAGTACGCAGTTTAAATGTCAAAACAGTTCTATAATAAAAAAATTCATTTTAGCATAAATACGCGGTTTGAATGCAAAAACAGTAAACTCTCTAATCCACTGTTACGTTTTATCTGACCTTTAGATAAGACCCTATCAGGTGCTACCACTCCGGTCCAGAGTGGACCTGGGAGTGATGGCAATAAAGGGAAGCTCCAGCATTACTGGAACTTCACTTACTGATTTTAAAGTGTCATATACAGGACACTCGTTGGTGCATTCTACATCGCCAGCCGTCTGGGCTAATAATAGATACTGGTAGCTATGAATAAAGTAATGGTGAAAAAGGTTGAGGGAATTGTGTGCAATCAGAGCGACTTGATTATATATATATATATATATATATATATATATATATATATAGTCCAACTCCTCTGCACCTGCTGGAAGCAACAGAAGGTCAATCTTTTAGCAGATTTTGACAGGTTTGAATTCAGAGCATTTCTTCTAGACTGGTTGCCATACCGAAGTAAAGCGCCCAGGTTACTCTTCTATTTATCCATAGCTGGAGTGAATATTGTTGAATTCATACTTTTTTCTCAAACGTACTAGTAAGATATGAAGTGCAAACAACCTCGTCTAGGATTTGAACTTAGGTCATTATATCAATTTCCCACGACCGTAAACATACACAATGTGTGCCCGCTCTCTCTCTCCCTCTCTCTCTCTCTCTCTCTCTCTATATATATATATATATATATATATATATATATATATATTGATGAGTTCAATGAAAGATTTATGTATTTTAATGAAGTCGAGTAGAGAAGGAACACAGCTATAGAGAAAGTAGAAGACAGTTATCTATGAGCCGAAATGGAAAAAAGAACGGGAAAATAACGGAAAAAGGACAATGCAAATTACTGAGAAATTTGAAAAAAATATACCTCGTAAATTTAGCCGTAAATAATGGGAAAGAAATGAAGTGAGTCAATGGATAATATAATAAAAAAAATTTCGAGAAAGACAAAAGAAAAAAAAGGAATTGAAATAAAACAATGATTTGCCGAGAAATAGCCTATAAGCAAAAGAAAGTGAAAGTATAGAAAGACAAAAAAATGAAAAAAAGAAAGAAAAACGCAAATATGAATAATGAAAGCGATTCATTGAATGAAAGACGAATGAATAAAAGAACAAATAGATATTTTCTCAGTTTCCATCGATCTCTCAATCACACAGAAATCAAAACCATACTTTTCAACTATTATTTGACGCTATCATTAGTACGGCTAAGGGAATTCCTGATGGCATAGTGGTTACCGTGCTTGGATATGACATCTAAGTGAGTTCGATATTATCTTGAAGAAATGTAATATTGGAAAAGAAAGGAACGAAACAAAAAAGAAAGAAATAATAAATACGCTTTCTAGTTTTTGTCAGAACAAAAATCAGGAAAATATATACATTAAAGTAAATCTAAAAAAATGAAAAACGAAAAAATGAGTATAAAGAAATATTGTTGCTGTTTGTAGAAATCAAGCTCTAGAAATATGAACAAATAAAATACAGATGTAAAATAAAATTTAAAAAAATAATCAAAAAGTTTGTAAGAGTTGAAAGACGAAAAAAAAAAAAAACGCAAGAAAGAAAGAAAGAAAGAAAGGAATATGAAAAAATGATTGTAAGAAAGAAAAATAGGTTGAACGATAGATTAGGTAAAGAAGTCATGGTGTTTTGGCTAATTGACTTGATTACGACAGAGTAGTTAGCGTGTTCGAACTCCAGTCGTGTTATTGCCTAAAGTCTCTGACTTAGACTCTTTCGAAAAGTATAAACAACCTCATTACCCCCCCACTCAACCACCCAGTTATGAATCAAATGGTACAACTTATGTTTTTCTTGCATGGATACCTTCGGCTTGAATAATACCTGATGAGTAATATATCACTAAATAATGAAACCAAACAAAACAAAATGACCGAAGGAGAAAGAAAGTATGTACAGAAGAAACTATGAGAGAAAACCCTATCGAAAGGAAAAAAGAAAGTTAGAAAAATGAAGGATATAAAGACTTTAGGAGAATAAAATAAGAAAGTAAGGTAGACAAAAAAACAAGTTTAGTTAAAATTGCCTATACTGAATTTGAAAGAGATAAAATGAAAAGAGGAACGAGAAACAAAGCAACCGTGGAAGGAATATAGTGAAAATTGATGACGTAATAATAAGGGGTTTAAATATAATGACGCAGTAATAATAATATTCAAAATAATAACGTAGTAATAATGATTTTTAAAATGATGAGGTAGTTATAATGATTTTTAATATAACGACGTTAAAATAATGACTCTTAAACTAACGAAGTAATGATATTTAAAATAATGACGTAGTAATAATGTTTTTTAAAATAATAATAAAGTAATAATGAATTTTAATAACAATAACGTAGTAATAATGATTTTTAAATAGTGACATAATAATAATGATTTTTAGAATAATGACGTAGTAATAATATCGCTTAAAATAATAACGTAATAATAATGATATTTAAAATAATAACGTAGTAATAATGTTTTTTAAAATAATAATGTAGTAATAATGAATTTAAAAAAAATAACGTAGTAATAAAGATTTTTGAAATAGTGACATAATAAAAATGATTTTTAGAATAATGACGGAGTAATAATATCGCTTAAAATAATAACGCAATAATAATGATATTTAAATAATGACGTAGTAATAATGATTTTTAAATGATGATGTAGTTTTGATGATTTTTGATATAATGACGTATGATTTAATGATTTTTAAAATAATAACGTGGTAATAATCATATTTAAAATAATGACGTAGTAATAATGATTGAAAAATAACGTAACAATAATAATTATGGGAATAATTATGTAGTAATGATTTATTAAATAATAATGAAGTAAAATGATTTTTTAAAATAAAGATGTACAAATAATATTTTTAAAAAATATTGATATAGCAATAACATTTTTTAAATTTTGGACGTAGAAATAATGAATTTTAAAACAATAATATAGTAATAATGATTTTTAAAATAGTGTCTTAGCAATAATGATTTTTAGAATAATGACGTAGTAATAATTTTTTTTTTTAATCAGAAAGGAAACGACCAGCCTGAAACACGAAAAACGATTTTTACTAGAAATTTCAAATTTAATAGAAAATTTCATTAATTGGTTGATATGAAGTTTGGTTTTGATTTGGTTTTATCATATATCAACCGTTGTCGAGTATTTAAGGTCAAATTCTATTTTTACTTATACATTAATAACATGATTTGTATACACATTTTATAGATACTGACACTTGAATGATGTCCCAGTTGTACTTCTACCAATTCAATTTAGAATGAGTCAACAGACTTGAATAGTTCCAAGTAACAGTTCAATCATCTGCCAACACAGAGTTGAATGATTAGACAATTTCATTTCTAACAATTCAATTTAACATGTCATTTGTTTGTACTCAGTTGAATTGCCAAACAGTTCTATTTGACCTATAGGTAAGTTCCTTGTCAGGTACTGTCTTTTTGGGGTCACAGTGGACCTGAGAGCGATCGTAATGAAGGGCAATCCCGCATTCCCTAAAGCTCCCACATTACTGGAGATTGTTTAATGTCGTATCTCGGACACTCGTTGGCGGGGTGATACTCCTCTGCAGATAAGCAGTCGGTGTATTGTATAGCCCTAACCGACCGGACTGTTTATGCGAAGGTTTGATTTCGATTTCTTTTTTATGGGCATGTCAAAGTACGTGCGTAATTTTGCGCCAAATTTAGTCATATAAAAGAACAGCAGTTATACTATTTAACCGATAGCTGGGGAATAGGAGATTCACAAATATATTAGTCATAAATCGAATGCAATAACACGATTGAGGTTCGAACTCGCTTACAACTCTGTTACTCTCCACCACATTAGCCTGTATGCTTCGTGGATTTCCCTCGACCAGCAAATTTAACGGCCGGTCAACATTTTTGGGTTATATTTTCAAGAAATAAGGCTTCTAAATAAGTATATGGTTTAACGTAACTATTTTTATTTAATAGTAACGCCTTTAATTTCAAAACTGATATGGTGTCTATTATTCCTCTATAATATTAACAGTATTCAATGTTACTTTAAGTAACTTTATTTACTGGCATATTAACTTTCGTGGGCTATTTAACACCAAAGCTATTATCGTGAAAGAACAGTTGTGATGTTAATTTATCTATATAAAGGAATTCATGCCGTTTCGAAGGTTTTTACTCCGAATGCAACATAATAGACTGATTGGAGCTCGAACTCGCATACTACGATGTCATAATCCAGCTTGTTATCCATTACGCCACAGGGTCTCCGCCTAAAAATATTCAATCATATCCATTTGTTGCATACATAGGAACATAAAAGATACAATCACTCCATTTCGTAATTATCTTAAAATAATTATAAGTAAGTAAATTTGGCAACCGTAGATGAGGCTGGCCCAAAGGCTCCTTTTTAGATAGCTACTACACTAAGGTGCAGGGGGGTGCTACTTCTTTCGCTGGATCGCTCTACTTTACCCTTTATCCGTACCTTATATTACTGAGTGTTAAGCAAGGAGGCATTAAGTAAAAATTTTCGAGTATTTGGTATGACTCGACCTGGGATTGAACCCATGTCTCCAAGGCCAATGGCAAACACTCTAACCATCATGTTAATGTCTATTTTCAAGATCTTCAGAACTGTAGTCTCACAACCAAATCCAGTGTAGTGGCATACCCAGTGTTGGGGACTGACCCTTTTTGCAGAGTATAGAAACGATGCATTTTGTCTGATTGTAAAGGGAAAAGAAAGGTAGTAATGTGCTGAGATTAAATTAGTTTGGCACTCGGTAACGATTTGGGGGTTATCTCGTGAGTATCGAAGTGGATAGCATCTGGTTAGAAAAGAAAAAGAACAAAGCTGAGATTTGGCACAAGGTTGGCGGTATGAGGCAGCTAGAGAGAAAAATGAAGCAACTCAGAAGAAAATGATGTATGACACTAGCTTGCAAGCAATTACACCTCGATGTCGAAAAAGGGAATATGTCAAGAAAAAAAAAAAAGAAAATAAAAAGTAAAGAAATAAAAAAATGATAGAAAAAGAAAGAGACACACACACACACACGCATATATAAACATACGCACACACACACACACACACACACACACACACACACACATAAACGGAAGGTATTTGTCACGCACCCCACCAAACAGGCGAGTATGGTACATGCCTTTTTAAAGTTTGGTTCGGGGGCATAACCGTAGCCCAGATACGTCCGACATTCCACAAAATGCATCGAACCTCGACGGCATTTCCTAAAAAGGGGTGTCTCAGGCGCCAGTTGATAACCGTAGCCTCTCCGAGGAGGGTTAGGGCCTGGGGGACAGTTCTTCTAGGATCGAGGAGCACCGGTCTTAGCGCGCGTGATATAAATGCCGGCTTCACGACCGACTGCAACCGAAACAGACACATTCTGATCTGATTTGTATACCTTCGAAGACGGCTGACCTAAGCGTGTTCCAACCCAGCTGCCAGGATATGTTTTGTATATTGACCTCTGACCCCGCCAAACATGCCATTCCAAAGACGGCGGAAGTGCATATTCCATTAGCGTGGGCGAGCTTGGCTGACAATATGGGAGAGGGTTAAAAACTGATGCACCAGAAGAGAGTGACCTATGAACTGCATGAGAGTTATTTCCGCTCGATGACGATCAACATGCCATTCCAAAGACGGCAGAAGTGCATATTCTGATGGTCAGTTATCGGAAGAGATTGAGTCGGCGGTGAACTATTATATAACTGAGTGCACGGGAAATTCAATTAGTTTGGAGATCGAACCAGTTGGTGACAAGATGGGGTAGAGAAAGCCAGCACCCAGCAGGGGAAGCCCTCAGGCCCCCGACTGAGCAGTTGGGGATCAAACGAGTTGGAGATAAGATGCAGTAAAAAAAAAAAAGCATCCAGAGAGGCTGGGCCCCAGGCTACCGGTTGAGCAGCCCAGGAGAACGGGAAATAAACACTGGTGGCCATAAGAGTGGGGATCAATATGTTGCAGTTCTGTTCGATCTCCAACTCCCTCTCACACACAACCCTTTCAAAAAGTGAGAGGTATATTTTTTTTAAAGAACTGTATCGCTCGTCTTTATTATTGTATCGTTGTGTTCTGCATGCATGCATATGTAGATGCATATACATATTTGTTTGTATAGTTAGTCATCCTCATGGCTATACAACACATGCTAAATCTCAAAATGCTGCATTTCACACGCACACACAGAGAGGAAAGGAGTCGACAGATCAAGTCACGCTGGATATAAAGAAACAACGTTATGGAGGTGCCCGTGGTGTAATGGTTATCGTCGTAGGAAATGGACACGGCGACACGAGTACAAATCCTGGACGAGACTGATTGTAATTCACATCGAACTAATACACTTGGGAAAGGTATGAATCCAATTATTCTCCCTCTAGCTATGGGTAAATAGTAGAACAGACTGGGTTCTAGTCTAGGAGAAGGAAAACTCTGAATTCAAATCTGTTAAACTGGGCTTAAAAGAAATTGACCTTGTGTCATATCCTGCCCGAGCGGAGGGGTTGGTAAATATCACAAATATCATAAAGAAACAACGTTGTTAAGATTTTGAATATTTGTATTGCAAGATGTATTAAGCAGAGACGAAGAATCGAATGCCAAAACGATTATGGTGATGCCAAATAGTTGACAAGGATAAACTAAAACCCGAGGAAAACATTAAAATATACCATTGTATATTAATCAGTAATAATATCAACTTTATAACATATTCACTTAATCCACACACACACACACACACACACACACATATATATATATATATATATATATATATATATATATATCAAATGGAATATTTGATTCTCCATTATATGTATATATATATATATATAATGGAGAATTAAATATTCCATTTGATATATATATATATATATATATATATATATATATATATATATATATATATATATATATATATATATCATTACAGCTACTGCGTAGAAGAAGGCTATCTCATCTATCTCACTGATTCGATAAGCGTAACCTTGGGACCGTATATGATTCAGAAGTCCAAGTATATCCTTAAAAGTCCTATTGTATGAATGACAAATGAGTTTGTTGTCTTGTATTGACATTGCCCCCTCAGCCACCGTGCAGCTTCATGAGACTTCTCAAACCTGCAGCAGACCCTCATACTTTGTCACTGAATTGACATAAATTCCTTGCTGAGTCCTTCTGAAAGAATTTTTAAAGCTAGTCTCCGATAGTTTGTTCTTATGTCATCTCATATAACAAGCTCGTCGAGCATAGAAAAAAACAATATCTGCTAAAGACGTTGTAAACGATGACTGAGCTAAAGCCCTGTTTCCTAAGTCCACGTTAGATTCTGGAATACTTGATTCTCCATTATTTACAGCTTTTGTAGATCACTTTTTGTCTTGATCGATTTAGCGTCATAAACTAACCATGTCCAATGTTTATACCAAACGATCTGTTTTTGTTTTTGAAAACATCCATAAAATGTTTCTTAAGTTTATGTTAAATAGCTCTCTTGTATTGCAACTATCCATGGAACAGCTGCTTGTTTAGCAGAACGTACTCCCTCTTGGTAAGGTCCCCATGTCAATCCATATGAATCCGTAAAAGAAGCATTACATTGCCCAGTCTGCTAGGGCTGCAGAATACACTGAATGCATCTCTGCAGAGGGAAAACACACACTCCCCGGCAATGATTGTCCCGGATATGACAGTAAACAATCAGATGGTGAGTTTCTGGTAAAACTAGGGCTTTGGGGAATGCGGAGTACCGCTTCATTATCATCGGTCCGAGGTCGACTCTGGTCTGGCGTGGTAGCAGGAGATCAGGTCCTATCTATGGGTCAAATAGACATAAACGAAAGGGAATTGCATGCAAAACCAAAAACGTTAAGGTGAATTACTTGAAATACTAAATTGTTTGAAATAAAACTCTTTTTGTATGTTAAACTGCTTTATGTTAATAGGACTCTTTTGACAATTAACGGTGTGTAAAAAAATATATATACGTATACTGAACTGATTTTTTTTAAAAATTAGAACTTTGTGATTAAACTGAATAGCTTGAAAAAGAAATGTTTTTGACAATGAAACTTCGTACCTAAGCTAAATTGAATTGTTTAAACAGGACTTTATTTGTTTAAGAAATAGATTTGGCATTAAATAACCTACAAAGGTTGATACGCCATAAAAACCAACCAACCAAACAAACAAACAAACAAACATCTCATTACAATATGATCAGCTCGCTGGAGAATAATGGAGCCTGGTGTGAGAGAATCGTATTTGTTAATAAGGATCTTCCAAAGGAAAGCTTGATGGGATCCTTCTGAGGCTTTGATCTGACGATGATATATTGTGTAGGTCTCCGGAGAGTATAAAGATCAGAAAAACATGCGCTATATATATATATATATATATATATATATATATATATATATATATATATATTATTTTCATTTTTAAACCAACATCTATAACATTGGCCGTGTGAAAAAAAGATGATGTAAATAAATAGAATATTTGTCTTATAAAAGGATCATTACAAAAACTGATATCTGGAAAAAATTAATAAAAAAGAAAGACTTAGAATATCAGTTCTACTTGAAAATAATTAACGAACACCGCAATGTCAGGCCGAAGGGAAAAACACCGATTTAGTTAACTAAGCTAAAAGGCAAAGGTACTCAATAGACTACGTAGAGCAAAATAGTGAAGCCTAGAGAGACTGTTTCTGGCTTTTGTGTATATATATATATATATATATATACCGAGGCATTGGCATTGTGGGTAGAGAGTTTTCTGATGGCCTGGAAAACTGGGGTTTAATCCCATATCTAGTCATATCAAAGATTCAAAATATGGTTCATAAACCTCCTTGCTTCACACCCAGTATTAAAAAAATCGTACCAAGGTTAAAGTGTTGTAATCAAGGGAAAAAGCAGCTTCCATTCCAAAAGCTTAGTGTATGTAGCTATTGAAAAGGAAGCCTTCAGTTCACCCTCGAGCATGGTCGCTAACGTTATTTCATATATATATATATATATATATATATATATACCTTGACAGTGGTATTTACATTTTCGAGTACAAAGATTTTAAAAAATCTCACGAAAGGGCTGTAGAAGTTTAAAAAGAATCCGTTAGAGTGGCTACAATTCTAGAGCTTTGGAGAGGAACTTGAAACAGCAATATTAGGAAATGTCCCGTAGATCAAATAGGTGTCACTGAAATTATTTGTGGTAGATAGGAGTGAACATTCACAAACTAATCAGATTCCCACATGATATATCTATATTAAATTGATATGTCATTAAGCAAATAAACCACACACACACGCACACACACACATCAAGCTCGACTAGCAAACTTACACGAGTGAGTTCGAGTCTCATAGTTGCCCCTTTCATATGGCCATGAGCCACATCTAAGCAAAAAGCTTAGTAAATTAACAAACACACACACACACACACACACATATATATATGTGTGTGTGTATTAAAAGGATAAAGGGAATAAAATACATACTTTGGTGTAGTATGAAAATTCATTGTATATATTTTGCCAACACGTGTTTTGACTAAAATTCTGCCTCCATGCAATTTATTCTATCTAAAATTATATATATATATATATATATATATATATATATATCACGTAAAAATTTTTAAAAAGGATATTTCCTTACCACATCATGTCAGTCTCATGACTGTATTTAAACTTACTTAATGTTTAAAATAATAATAAAATGATAATATTAAAAAAATTGGTTACGCGTGCAAGCTAAGAAGTCTTCAGGGCAAATCATGTTTTTCTGTTTGCATGCTAGATATTTCTCTATTATTATTTACTCTTTGAGAGCTTTCACATCACTTTAGCTAATAACACACTTGTTTGTGTCCTTCAAATAATTTTGATAGAATACCTCGTATGTAGTCAGAATTTCAATCGAAACACGTGTTGGTAACGTAATTTAATTTCCATCCGGATCAAAATATATATTTTTCGTCCGTTTATATTTTCAACACATCAATCTAATTCATTTCTCGCCACACTTATGGGTTGAACACTCGAGCGAGTGATTACCACCTGCCACATTCGCTCTTCTCATAAAGTGAGAACTCGGGTAGCCTATAGGTTGCATTTGAATATAAATCTAAAAATCCATGCACTAACGCTGAATATTGACTATAGGTCAGGAGTAAGGTATCCGACTGACATAAAGTCAGCTTGGTTTAGATCCCAGCTTGAAGAAACTCACATTTCTAGCCACACTGATGAATGACAAATAGTAATATACATATTGCAACATAAATATTTTGATATGTCACCTAAATGATGCAAATAAATTTATCAGTAATGGTAGCTTCATCAACTTAATATCTGAATATTTTATTTCAGATACGTTCAGTTATGATCACAGCTTGGTCATGTGCACACTGTACGTTTTCTTTTGGATTTTAGATTGGTAATTCTATAATTGCTACAAATAGAGTTTTTGTGCTTATTTTCTGTAATATCAGAATTATGCTGTTTCAAATTTTCTTTATCTTTTTCATCTTAAAATGTTCAAATACTGGTTAGTAATGCAAGATATAATTTAAACTAAGTAAAAGGTGAGGAGCCTCGTCATGTTGGGTTCATAGTTATAATGTTTTACTTACAGTCTTTCACAAGTGGATATTTGCCATTGAGATATACGCTTAAAAGTTGTTTCGTTTCTTTTTTTTTTTTTTTTTTTGAATGTTGAACATACTGTCATGAGAAAGACATTTTAAATTTTTTTGCTGATATATATATATATATATATATATATATATTGTCACGTGGTCTACCACTGCAAGGAGAGAAATAAGGAATTTCCCCTACCCCTCCATGTTTGAATTAACAGGCCGCCAAAGACTAACCGTTAAAAAGAGGAATAGGAGTGTAGGTCAATTCCTCGCGGCCGAAGTAACAAATCCGGGCCAGAATGAAAGCCAACAGATGTTTGCATTCTTTGACCGGATGGATAAAGAAGGGGGTATAAGGACATATAGTAGTCCGAACGAATCGCCTGACAGAGGAAAGAGGCTAAATGATTGGCCAGAATCCTAAAGTGGAAGTAGCACCCTTTTTCGTCGGCTGAAATAGGGTTAAGGAAATCAGTTTTGAAGACAGATTTCACCATGAACAAATGGGCGAATCTCGTACCAAACTCCGGGCGAAGAAGCAGAACCAGGATTTTCAGGACAGTAGTTGAGGTGATAAGATATATTGAAACTGCCGCCGAAACTCCCGGGGAAAGGCGGAAAGAATCTTGGACAAGCAGATAACAGACGCCTTCAAGCCAAGCTAAACATAAAACCCCCGCTAGCCCGTAAAGAGAAAATACTCTCAGAAGGAACCCGGCAAAAAGCTAAGTAAACCTTTAAGCTGTTTCTCCCTACACTCTTCCTAAATATTGCAATTACATACTCTCTCTATCAATTCAAAGAAAGAAGAAAGAAAAGAAAAAAAAGAAGAAAGACATTTGTATTTTTGATATTATCCGCTGATAATATAGCCGACACGTTAAATATGTGTGCGCATGTATTAAAAAACTTGTTATATTTTATATCTCTCCTCGTGTCGAAATTTATTCATTGTTTTGTTTGCCTATCAAGTTGTGTTTGTCATGCTCCTTTTCAGGTTCATTCGCCTCATATTATTTTCGCTAAATTGTTCTATTCGCTTTTAAAAATATGACACGGGAAATTAGAATTGTCGACTACGATAAATAGTATTATTATATCTAAACCTAGAGGCCCATATCACCCATTATCCTAGGGGTAGAAGAGATAGTGGCCTGGTGGGTGGGTGTGTTAACGTGAAATTTGGAAACCCCTTGCCAGCGGCGGTCAGTCTAGCCCCAAATTAACCCCAACATAATCTGCCAGTTTCCCTACGCCCACAAAGGGAATCTTAACTAGAACTTATTTTGCGAGGGATCAAGTGCCAGGCTACCCCGTCTTCACACGTGCGAAAAATAAACTCCCGTCTTGGGATAAATATTTTAGGCCGCGTCACAATATATATATATATATATATGTTTGTTTGAAAGTCAAACTTTTAGCAGCCATCATTATATATCTCTATAATTTCATATATACCTCTCAGTGTTCCCATTATCCTCACAACTGTGTGTTGACCAATCCAATCCGGGTTTTTTTTTTTCACAAAGTTCTGTTGCTGTTCACATATATTTATTTTCAATTCTTTCACATCTAATTGCTTTCTTTTCGCAAATGTATACCATTGTTTATATCAATATTTTTTTTCATTTTGTTTGGTTTCTTCATTTAACGGCTCGTCAAATTTTGGGAGTTATTTAATGTCAAAGCTTTCCGTCTAAAAGACTCGTTCCAGTATTATTCCCACATCGCTGAGAGAATAAGTAGGGTCATAGCCTTCACAAGAGTCTTTGTCTGAAAGTGAAAGTAATAACACAAGTATATATATATATATATATATATATATATATATATATATAAATACAAACAGATCTGTCTATCTATCTATCTATCTTGCCCATTCGCTAGGGTTTTAGAATATACTAACTGCTTCTCTGCAGAGGGATAAGACACCCCAACACGTGTCCTTGATATGACAGTAAACAATTTGATGGTGAGTTCCCACTAATGCTGGAACATTGGGTATGTGGAGTAACCCTTTATTGTCATCGCTCGAAGGCCCACTCTGGCCCGGAGTGGGAGCACCTGATATGGTCCAATCTATGGGTAAAAGAGAGCTAAATTGCGTAATTATGCTAAAGTGAATTACTTGAAATAGAACTGTTTTTGACATTGAAACTGTACTCACGTTAAATTAAATTGTGTGAAGTAGAACTGTTTTGATATTTAACTGTGTGTAAACAAAAACTATACTCATACTAAATTCATTTGTTCGAATTAGAACTGTTTGACAAAACAGAATAGCTTGAAATAGAAATGTCTCTCTCAATTATACTGGATATTAACGCTAATCTGAAATGTTTGAAAAAGAACTGTGTAAGGTGTATAAAAATGGATTTAAAGTTAAATAACCAAAAATGTTGATATGTTATAATATTCAATCAACCAAACAACCAACCTCTCTCTCTCTTTCTATATATATATATATATATATATATATATATATATATATATATATATCTTTTCCTGTCGACACAAAGTTTTTAACACTTATTTTTATATAGATATATTTACAAATAGTGCTACGCAAACATTCTATGAATCTGAGCAAATTGATATGTCGTTTTCGCTGTTTTTTTGTCTTTTTCTTTTTTTCAACTTCTTCATACGTTACCTTTCCCTCTTGAAATCACTCAAGTGAACAACCTGAAAGCGTTGCATTTTTTTCTGTGGTATATATTTTGCTGCTTCAATCCTCTGAAATTTTGGCACCGCTCAACAGTTAGTGTGAGTGAACACTTACATACATACGTGCATAAATATACATTTTAGACAGGCACACAAAATAGTCGTATCGATGGATATAAACGGTCTGAGAGATAGATAGGAATAAAATGAATTTAGATAGATATATAGATAGATAGATAGAAAAAGAATCAACTGATTTAGAAAGAAAGAAAGAAAGAAAGAAAGAAAGAAAGAAAAAAAGAAAGAGAGAAAAACAATCAAATGATTTAGATAGATGGATAGATAGATATATAAATAATCACCTCACTTATAAAAGAAGAAAGAAAGAAAGAAAGAAAGAAAGAAAGAACAATCAAATGGCTTAGATAGATAGATAGATAGATAGATAGATAGAAAAACAATCAAATGACTTAAAAAGAAAGAAAGAAAGAAAGAAAGAAAGAAAGAAAAACAATCAAATGATTTGATAGATAGATAGATAGATAGATAGATAGGAAAACAATCAACTGTCTTAGAAAGAAAGAAAAAAGAAAGAAAGAAAGAAAGAAAAAGAGAAAAACAATCAAATAAATTTAGATAGATAGATAGATATAAAAACAATCACCTCACTTAGAAAGAAAGAAAGAAAGAAAGAAAGAAAGAAAGAAAGAAAGAAAAACAATCAAATGGCTTTGATAGATAGATTGATAGAAAAACAATCAAATGACTTAAAAAGAAAGAAAGAAAGAAAGATAGAAAGAAAGAAAGAAAGAAAGAAAGAAAGAAAAACAATCAAATGATTAGATAGATAGATAGATAGATAGATAGGAAAACAACCAACTGACTTAGAAAGAAAGAAAGAAAGAAAGAAAGAAAGAAAGAAAGAAAGAAAAACTATCAAATTGTTTAGATAGATAGATAGATAGATAGATCGATAGATAGAGTTTGGAGGAGAGATACAGGTAGTTAACAAGATGTGTACGATGGAAGGCAGCTATGTAGGTAATTTCTCACATTTCTAAAAGCATCTTCTCAATGCCGAAATGAAGAAATCAAAAAGGCATTAGAATAAAACTCTGACTTTTTGGCATCACTAATTACAAGTCAAAACTTTATGGGGATGATTCCAGAAATAATTTTTTTGATCATATGTTTGGCGTCATTGATTGATAAGTTTCTTAGTTAATGTTGCCAATTTCTTACTTTCTATTTTTCGTTTTTAATTTACTGAGTTTTGATTTTTCGACCAAAAATTGTTTTTCCCTGACTTTTTAAAAATATAGTTGCTTTTATTTTCATTTAACATTTTTTTTATCATTTTTTTTCTTTTTCCCTTCTTATTTTTTACAACAGTTTTATTTAATTTGTGACTCATTGGCTTTTTCGCAGAAAAACAAGTTATTTTAGACACTTTATATATATATATATATATATATATATATATATATATATATATATATATATATTGAACACACATTTGTGTAATACTTTCATCGATCAAAATGAAATCAACAAGTCGAGTTCAAATCCTGGATATCTGTTGGGGTGTCATTTTGTGCTTGATACATACATAGATTAACCATAACTATTTCTAAATATGCACACACACAGACACACACAGACACACACACACACACACACACACACACATATATATATATATAAACCATGTTTAGTGTTAAAGTTATTATCAAGGAATGAAACTGGATTGTAATCTGAGTTCAAATCGAGGACGATGCCGTTTGCCTCCTACTTTCACGCTAATATTTTTGGGAAAACCATGAAACCATCTGCTTTTCCAATTTAGTGGGTAAATAGTAAGGCAGTCTGGGTTCTTTAGCCTTGTTAAGTAAGCGGTCAAGGGGAAGTAAATCTCTGAAATTTAAAGCCTGCATTAAAAACATTACCTTTTTTTACATCCACCTACTGGCGCAGGAGCTGAGTAAGCATTCCCACTCATAATCACCCCCACGCACACTCACCCCTATATATATATATATATATATATATATATATATATATATATATATATATAGGGATGTGTTTGTGTTCAAAATTATTTCTTTTTTTAACAGATACGAAAAGACGTTAGAAAATGTTTCTGCATTCTTTAAAAAATACCATCAAGGCAGAACATTAACTTACGATTACTCATATTTGTTTTTCAAAATTCATTTAAGATTTTCAAGTAGTTATCATCATCATCATCATCATGTCGTGCCGCCAGCACGGATATCCCTGAACATCTCTCCCCACTTCTCCCTATCATTCATCGCCTCCGACAGGCCTTCTGGGTTACATCCTGTGTCCTCACATAGCTGCTGTATGTCAGTTTGGGCTGTTCGTCCTGCTTTTGATTGGCCATATGTGGGGGTCCATAGGAGTACATCGCTTACGAGCTCGTCCTTGCTTCTCCAGCAGTGTCCGGCGTGTCTGGCTCGTCTAAACTGTATAGTTTTTGTGATGGGAGGCAAGTGGCCGTATAGTTGGTGTCTCGTGGGGTGTTGTCGCCGGGACTTGTTCAATAATGAACAAATATCATTGAAGGCACAAATCGATTTCAAACTTTAGTAGTAGAACATACTGACTTAATAGAATATTAGTTCATTGAAATAGATTAAAGTTTTCAAATTAATGAAATGGTTTTTCCAAGACTATAAGATTAGAACATGAAAACGAAGCCAGAACCTTGTTAAAATTCCAACACCAATGAGGAGGCAACTGGGCAATGTTTACAGCCAAACGAGAGGCTTGCTTCTCGCGGTACACTCATTATTAAACTGACCTTGTCTCACATTGCAACCCCTTTGAAGTTGTTTACGCACTGAAACCATTATAGTTTATTTAGTTATTAAATTCAGTTCCATTCGTTTAAAAAGCTTGAGGCCAAGAAAACGAGTACCACTTGAACTTATAGAAACTAATATTGTTCAAGAGCGATAGTTTCATCCTTTTTTTTTCCATAGCTTTTAATATAATAGGAATGCCAACTTTTCAATCGGTAATTGAACCCTGCTTGCCAATTCCATCTTCAAACCCACCTTTTTTTAAGCTCCTCTCAACTGCACGATGTCTACAGGAAAATTCTTAAAATCTTACATTACTCAATCAAGGTGAATGTATTTGAGTCATAACACGATTAAATTACTTGATGAGGCATCTTCATTTATCATAGAGGTTATCCACATCGTATTCCACAGATAATCCCATGGAAAACCCACCCGAATATACAGTTCCAATACAAACATATTAATACATTAAATTTGTTTTCTTTTGAGCCTAGTCACTTCAAACCGTAAGTTTAGATTACCGGTAGTCTTTAAATAATTATCTAAAAAACCTTGAAAAAAGGTAAATATGTTTCCCATTCCTTTTTTACGTAGGTTTGATGGCATTTCATGGTATATTAACGCTTTTACGTTATCTAATTCCAAAGCATATATTCATATATTCTAAATTTAAAAACAAATCTCGATAACTTTATTTTCAACCGAATCTATGTTTATTTATTCGCAATAAAGAGTTTCAAGTATTATTACCTAAGGCTTATAATTCACTATAATATAAATAATTTACTTCCAAACATTTAAATATATTTTAAAGAATATTACTATCTAATCCTAATTATTCTATTCAATATGAATATTTAATTTGCAATCAATTTGAATAATTTCATCAACTGCAATTTAACACTAATAATTCCATTCAGAAGTAATGATGTGCTTGCATAAGGTTAAATGGTTTCAAGTACTGCATTTTAACATCAGAAATTTTATTCCAATATAATACGAACAATTGACATAGGGATGTTTTATCAAATAACTAATAATTGTATTCCTTAGTGAAGGATTGTACACTAGTATTTTACTCATAGATAGGAAATAAGTATGAAGGTCAGAGAGGACATTCGCGTAATGACAGTGAAGACGTAATCAAGATTCCCCCAGAGATGTAGGTGTTGATCTTCATCATTTACTTCATTTATTGTCATATCTAGGACATTTGTTGGGAGAGGTCTTACCACTCTGCAGAAATAATATCGGTACATTCTATATATTTATTTAAGTACAAGGTCATATTCATATATTTTTAATTCTTACAAATTGAAAAGTTAGCTCTTCATAAATTTCCAAGGTCTTCACAGATTTACTCTTTTAGTGATTGAAGACTATATTTAATGGAATGAATAATGTAGTAGACTGTGACATCAAGGAAACTGAGTTCGAACTCCAGTCGCCCAGTTACTTTAGGACTAATACAAATAGTTTTTTTTTAAAGAAATGTAATCTTGAAAAAGAAAGAAGGAAATACTAAAAAGAAATAAATATGTTAACAAATTTCTGAAGGAACAAACACGATGAAAAAATACATGAAAACGGAAAATGAACAAAAATGAAAAAATGCAAAATGAATAAAAAGAAAGAATGGCACCGTTGGTAGAAATCAACTTCCTGAAAGATGAACAAGTAAACTATTCATAGAAAAGAAAAGAACTTATAAAATAAAAGAAAGCAGAAAAGAAAAGTAAAACAGAACTAAAGAAAGAAAAAAAATTAAAAAAAGAAAGAAAACATAAGATTGCGAGAAAATAAAAATTAAAAAAGGTAAAGGAACTGAACCCAGGTCTCTCAGGACATTGGCGCACACTCTAACTGTTACGCCAATGCTCTGTTAATCAAATTAAATATCGGTCTATTTAAAGAACTTGAAATAGATGCAAATTGCTGAAATCCATTAAGTATATACGAAGATCATTAAATACGTTTCCGGAGGTTTTTCGTATGGGCACTTTTATTGATATTACATACATGGAACTCTAACCCCCTTCGAAGTAATCTCCTCCGGTTGCAATGCACTTGTTGTACTGTTCCAACAACTTCTGGAAGTCTACAAGGAAGTACTCTTGTTTGAGCATGTTAATGACCTTCGTTGTAGCCTCTTTCATCTCCTCAATTGTGTTATAACGACAACTTCTGACCTTAGGGAATAACCAAAAGTCACAGGGAGAATGGTCTGGACTATACGGAGGATGAGAAACTGTCTTGATGCCCATCTTGGTCAAATAGTCTGTGACAAGGATGGAATTGTGGACTGGTGCATTGTCCTGGTGGAAATGCCACTGACCCGATTTGAAGAGTGCTGGCCTTATCCGACGGAATCTCTCCCTGAACTCCCTTAAAACCTCAACATAGTAACCCTAACCCTAACCCTTTGGCTAATCAACTCTGGGGTATTGACTTTCTTTCTCTTCCCACACCTCTCATCATCCCTCACAGATTCCCTGCCTGCCTTGAATCTCTTAGGCCACTCAAAGACTGATGCTCGATTAATGCAAGATGGTCCAGAAGCAGTCTGAAGCGTTTCATACGTTTCTGTGGCATTTTTTCCAAGTTTAAAACAGAATTTTATTTCATATCGTTCTTCTAAAGGGTCCTCACGTCCAGATTGCATTTTTGAAATTCCCCAGCTGTGACAATCAGGCTTTAGTAGGGCGTATTCCAATTCCTGTTGTAAGTGTTCATTTAAAGCTGAAATAAAAAAAAATTGGTCAACCATCTCATAAAATGTATAGCAAAAACATAACGAATTTTCAAGTGTCTACGACAATTTTAAATGCTTGTACAAAAAAGTCTAGAAACTTATTGAAGGCACCACATAATTTGTTTTTGTTTAGTTATTACTTGCATTGTCTCACAATGTTGAATTCTTAATTGTTTAATTCTCAATTGTTTGGTGAGTAACACAACCATTTCTTTTGTGCTTAATTCTGAATTCCCCAGTGTAACAAAGACATGAACATATTGGGTCCATTTTAATCAACATCCTTGATATTACAAGATATAATTAGAGTTTACAGACTTAAGTATTGATTTACTAGAAAGTACTTTAAAATATTACCCTCTACATAATAACAACGTATATATCTTACATTATATGTACACACAAACACACACATACATACATACACAAACACACACTCACACACACACACATATATATATATATATATAATTTGCATGGTTCTTACTGATCGGATTCCCACTTAAGGGATCCATTTTGGTGGAATATAGTATGTGAAGCCTATCACTTGAACTAGTGTTTTAACTGGGGTTTTTCTCGAAAATCATTAAAATAAGACGAACAAGACATACTAGGCACTGCTGGAGAAACAACAACGAACTCATACGAGACATTCTCCTGTAGACTATCACACAGGAATTTGGGGTGTCCTCGTGGTGTAATGGTTAAAGCGATGAACTGCGGAATCGTAGTACGCGAGTTCGTACTCCAGTCGCGCTATTATGTTCACTTTCGGGCAAATACCCTTGGGAAAGGTATGAACCCCCTTATTCTCCCTCCAGCTATGGGTAAATAGTAGGACGGACTAGGTTCTTCAGCCTTGTTGAGGCAACTAGTCTAGGAGAAGGAAAACTCTGAATTCAAACCTGTTAAACTCCGCTTAAAATTGACCTTGTGTCATATCCTGCCCGAGCGGAGGGGTTGGTAAATAGTATCACACAGGAATTCGCTAGTATATGGCCAACCAGGAAGGGCTTTGATTTAGAATCTCAGAGCAGAACCTGGGATGCAGTCTTGAGGACAAGTCTACACTGACGGCCATTAAGGACCGATAGCAAGAGAGACACTATTGACTTCATTCTCTCATCAAATTTCGATTATATATATATATATATATATGTTGCCGTAAATTAGAATATATTTACTCAATGTGAACACTTTGTACGACTAAGTAGAAAGTGTATTCGAGTATTTTATTTTTACATGGTAAGCTTCCGAAAAGTATATGTATCAATTGATATATATGCTCGAACGCATATCCATATTCGTCTTGTAAATAAAATGTCTTCGGCAAATGTCTACAATTATATCCTGACCTTACAACAAAAGAACCGGCTTACTTTCAAGAAGTTTACTATCTTCAAGTGGTAGCGGTTTGCAGCAGGTTTTACAAGACTCGTGTGTCCTTTTAATGCTATTTCCGATAGGAAGTTGCCAATGTTAAATCTTTGAATACGTTTGAAAGAGAAATGAAAATATTAAAGTTTAGTGCGTTGTGTGAAACATTACGTTTGGTGGTCTTCTGTTTAAAAGCCCCTCTTCTTCAGAAGATAGCGTAGGATATATACGCCCTGATGTATTTATATCTACACTGAATTTTCTCCTATGATTGAATTTTATTCAAAATTCTATATTCTTTTAACCGTATTAGATTTTGTAGCTGATATGAAAATAAGTATATGAGAAAGGTGATAACTGATATTAAGAAATATTTAAAGTCCCTGACCTTCTTAGGTTATACATTAAATAACAAGCGCCGTTGATATGTCCACTCTCCCGCGTAATTTTATAATTTTATAAACACCTGGATCCTTGAAAACACTCCCTGAATTTGAAATCAGTTTTTGTAATATATATATATATATATATATATATATATATATATATTTCGTTGAACATAATAGAAATTTCCTGTCTACATATTTTCTTGTTGTTCCTACCATATTGCCGTATTGATTTAATAATATTCGGCGGGAATTAATGGGTGTATCTTCCATAATTGTTTATTTCCCAAGTACTTTCTGCCCGACTTTGGGCCATTACCAGGAGAGAATCTATTATAAATGTGATGTAACTTTTGTATGTACATTGCAACTTTGTTAGAAGAAAAACGTCTTGGCCGTTGCAGTTTGTAGCGTTTACATTTAAAATTGTTCTACAAATAAGTACTTAAATGTCGTTAGCTACGGACACTATTTATACATCAAATATAATTTAGGGAATTGAAATCTGGCGGCAAGATGTTTGGGGTGACATGGTCACAGATAATTTCTTATCCCATTTACCAATCCCTCCGCTCGGGCAGGATATGACACAAGGTCAATTTTAAGCGGAGTTTAACAGGTTTTAATTCAGAGTTTTCCTTCTCCTAGACTAATTACCTAACCAAGGCTGAAGAATTCAGTCTGTCCTACTATTTACCCATAGCTGGAGGGAGAAGGGTATTAATGCTATGTGAAATGCAATCAGTCTCGTCCAGGGTTTGAACTCGTGTCGCCGTGTCCATTTCCAACGACGATAACCATTACACCACGGGCACCTCCAAATAATTTCTTATAGCCACAACTCAGTTCTCCTTTTTGTCTATTAGGGTGCAGAGTCCTTTTACCAGAGGCAGTGTCTTCCGGCAGCTACATTCTCAATCTAGGCCAGCCCTACTTCCTACAGGTACTTTATGAAGGCCTCTATGTTGAGTTGGGGACGATATAGTCGGTCGTATTAAGGTAGAATGTCACAATCGCTAGTGACCGGTCTAAACACCATGGGTATTTTTTTTCATCAATACGAAAAGGAATCTTTTCTTAGTATAACATGAAGAGTGAATACCAAGAAATATAGCTTACCATTTCCAAATTTCTGGAGAAATGATTGGCATCATTGCATTGCTTTCTTTACAGAGAGTTCCCAACACTCTAGTTTGATTTACAGTCTAGGAAGCTTGAAACAAATAAAGCACATGCTCGAAATTTATAATTTACAATAGCGACAATTTCGCTATCTTTATATATATATATATATATATATATATGTATGTATATATATATATATATATATATATATATAATATTCTGCCAGTGTCCAAAGGCAGTGGGTGTAGATTATTCTTTACATAGAATACATGAGGAACATCATATAAATCTATGAGAGTGCTCACTGTATGGCTATTGTTAGTTCCAAATTTATTCGCTGGGGCATAAAAAAATCGTATTCAGAGCGTATATACAACAATTTGATTTGAGTCTTCATCAAATTTTACCATATATATATATATATATATATATATATATATATATATATTTATTGTACCATATATATATATATATTACCATATATATATATATATATATATATATAGTACAATTTGAAGGAGACTCAAATCAAATTGAAGTATATAGGCTCAGAATGTGAATTTTGTTATATATATATATATATATATATATATATATATATATATATATATGCGTATGTGTGTGTGTGATTCCTCTTGCTACTATATATATATATATATATATATATATATATATATATATATATATATATATATATATATATATAATAAAATGGCCAGAAGAGAAATAAAACATGAATATCAGTTTGATGGAACGTTTATGTTTTCATTAAATTTCCTTTTATTATCAGCTTCAATCAAGTATTTCTTAACATTAAACACGAGAAAAAAAAATGTAACGTAATTAGGAAGGCTGATTTTATGAAAATTTAAAGTGTCAATAAGGAATAATGCTATTGACCATTGTTAAAGCTCAGTTTGAAGTAAACAGTTCCGTTCTTTGTTTTAAGGGAATATCAACCTTCACGGATTATTTATTGCCAATGCGATACTTGTAGAAAACAGCAGTGATACTATTTTACTTGTCGTTAAGGGGGATAACTTAGTTTATAATTTTTCCTAAGTTTATGAGGCCGAAAGTGAACGTAGGTTCATTCGGCATCTTCTACAAACCCGGACGACAGAACAAATAAATTTCAGAAAAGTATGATATGAGATGCAATATTTAATGAGGTGATTTACCATACTATACGTGGTATGTTTGATTGGCTTGGTTGGATTTTATGGCATATCAACCGTTGTAGGTTATTTAATGTCAAATCGTTTTTTATAAAAAGAACAAAAAAAAAACGTTTTAATTCGAGCAATGCAGATTAGTATAAGTAGATTTTTTTGTTTATACGCAGTTAAATGTCATAACAGCTCTATTTCAAACAACTCAGTTTAGTATATGTTCGCAGTTTACATATCAAAAACAGTTGTATTTTAAACTATTAAGTTTGGCATAAGCACGCACTTTAAACACAGTTAAATGTAAACACAGTAAATTTCAAACGATTCTATCATTGGCCTAATGAGTAGAGTGTTTGCTAATGGTCTGGAAGATCGGGTTCAATCCCAGGTCGAGTAATACCAAAGACTCAAATAATGGTACTTGCTTAACCTTCAGCATTATAAGGCAAGTATCAAGGGTAAATTGGAACAATCCATAGATTGGAGTTGCAGCCTCCCATACACCTCGGTGTAGTAGCTATTTAAAGGCAGACTTCGGGTCAACCTTGAATAAGGTCGCCAACTTTACTTAATTTACTAAGCTTTAACACATACATAGGATCCTATCAGGTACTACTACTCCGGATAAAAGTGGGCCTGGGAGGAATTGCAATGAAAACGAAGGGTTCCTCCGGATTCCCAAAACGCCCAGCATTACTGAAGCCTCACCATCTGATTGTTTAGTGTCGTACACAAAACACTCGTTTGTGGGGATTTTACCCCTCTGTAAAGATATCCCAGCCGACTGGACACGGTAAGTTAGAATCTAACGGGAAAGCTTTATTTTTTGGACTTGAATTATTCTGAATAAACTTATTTACTAATTTAAATCGTGTACTGTGTAAAATATATCATCGTCGGCAATGGAAACTGAGTGCCATGTTCAAATCCTAAATGAGGACGCTTGCATTTCACTTTGTATTTATGCACCTGGTAAAGCAAGAATTCATCTAATTCGATGCACAGCATTGGATAAGATAAAGAGGATGAATGGGCTATGTTGTATAGATAGGAAAACCCAAATAAGTGTAAATTCACACCGGGCCCCGACAGGTTTAGGAAGCTGGCTATCGATTACGAATCTTCCTGAAAACCAAGTAGATAATCGGTTTCATCCCCGAGGGACATGTTCGTGGTAAATGCATCAAAGAGACTGATAAGACAAACAAACAGGAGAAACAAATAAACATTTCAATAAAGACATTAAACAGAGTAATTTAACATAATCTAACAACAGGATTAAGTCATGCAGTGTTCGAAAATGTACTTAATAGCTTTTACGCTTTCGCAGCAGACTTCTGGTGGCCTCTACGATTATCACTGGTGTGACAGAAAAATTTACAGTCAAAGGTCCAATAAAATGACCAAATAGATGAACAGAGGTATGGAAGGAACATTGGTTAGATCATAAGGAAATTATATATATATATATACCCGGCGTTATTCTAAACCTGGCGTTATTCTATTGCAATATTTAAAAAAAAAAAAAAAAAAAAAAAAAAAAAAGCAACAACACATAAGAGTATTCATATATTCATAAATGCCTAATATGCCTACCTTTAACGTTCTTTTTAATCATCTCCAGGGTGATATTAATAAGTAATGTAACCGTTGGTCAGAAAAATATTTTCAAATAAACAATGAATTTTTCTGTGCGTTGATTTTATTTTTCATTTAAAAATGATTATTCGAGGAAAAACTAACATACAATAATGATTTTTTTCTAAAAAGTTAGACGGTGACATATACGTATATAATGTATATATCCTCTGAATATTTTGTTTGTAAATCTTATTTTCTAATATTTTATATATATATATATATAGAGAGAGAGAGAATACTTAGTCCAGTTAAACCGGAGTTGGGAGTAATTCCATCAGGACAAGAAATTATTCGTGAATGAATATTTAAATCTTCCTGGTAAAGAGCTCAATGTACCAATTATACAGAGCAATAATTAAACAAGTAAAATTTTTTTAAAAAGCATAAAAATTTTTGAGAATTAAAGTTAATTTTGAGAATAAATAAAATAAATTGTTAGATAGAAAATTGTGAAAAAGCATATAATACATATGTACTACGCATAAAAAATGTAACTGATTAATGCCTTCTAAATATTTTTGAAATTTTTGAAATTTTAAAATATTTAAGTAAATTAAATGTTTGTTTTTGTTTTAATATATCTATTACTGCATGTTTACGTGAGATTATTAATTAAAATTTAAATCTAATTAAAATATTTGTAATTTAAGTCTAAATGTAAAATTAATTTAAAAAAAAATTGTTTTCAAATAAATTTACTACATTGCCAACTGAAAATTTAAATTTAAAACGGAAGTGGGCTTAATGAAGAGATAACTCTTCACCCCTCTTCTATGCCCTCCCACTCTTCTATCCCCTCCCACTCTTATGTGTCTACTCTAGTTTTTTTTATCTAAAAGATCTGATGAAGTCCTGTTAATTTTTTTTCGTGTTTTTGAAAATTTCAAAAATGCGTAACAGGATGGAAATAAATTTATAATCCTTTGTGATTGGTTTCGTTGTTTTTTCTTAAAGAAATTGAACGTTCACTATTTTAAAAAATGACGACATTACTTGACTCCATGGGTTTTATTCACTCCAAGTCTAACTGATAATTCTTCCAGATCTCTGCAGGAGCACAGGTCTCCTAACGTTTCCTGGTTTCTTTCAAGTACCCGAAAAGATTAAACAGTTCTATTAGACTCAAATATGGGACCATGACAGGTACTACTTCTCCGGTTAAAAGTGGACCTGGGTGTAATGGCAATGAAGTTGTACTACACATTCCACAGAACTCCAGGACTGGAAATTCGGCATCAGACGCAGTTTAGTGTCATAACAAGGACAACCACTGGAGGGGGTTCTTACTCCTCTTAATGGATACAGTCGGTGTATTTTAGTTTCCCAGCTGAAGAGGCTAGAAGTATAGAGAGTTCTTCCTTTGGAAGACCACCCGATATTCGGAAGCGATAAATTTATACTTATGAAGCCATTGCTGTTTAATCATAACTAATATTATGTTCATTTAACTGTATTCATATTCATACGAATCACTCAGTTTCTCTCTCTCTCTCTCTCTCTCTCTCTCTCTCTCTCTCTCTCTCACACACACACACACACACACACACACACACACACATACACACACACAGAGTCTGTCTGTCCTCTATCTTAATCTGCATTTCTATCTGCCTCCTTCTTTTGATATCTGACTCTGTCTCCTTACTTTATATATATATATATATATATATATATATATATATATATATATATATATATATATATATATATATATATACCAGTAGCAGCAGAAGCAGCATTCTAGATATTTTCGTCTTTCTAAAATCAGTCTTATCAATTTCATTGCTTTTAGCAATACGTCTTACTTTATTCTTTATTTATTCCAATGTATAATTATCTGTTTATCTTATCTCAGAAAAATAACTTCCTTTCAATACAGAAATATGATTTTCTTTCTTTTTCTGTCTCAGAAACAACCAATGGTGTAAAATATTTTGATTCACCTGAATATCAATATGCTTAAATCTGATTGGGTTCTTTATAAAAATATTCTCAACATTCCCCTTATCTATCAATACATCTATCAATCTATCCGTCTGTCTCTCTGTATGCATGATTGTATGCATGTATGTATGTGTGAGTGTGTTATTCCCGTCTTAGTGTATAGCGGGTCTGCAAAGAACTGATACCACACACACAAATAATTATTTTAAGTGTGCTTAAGATAATATTTGGAGAATATATTATTGAATCATTATGATTTTTTGATATTTGTATTTTTTCATTCAGCAGCGTTTACTTAATAGTTCATGTTCGACTTGCTTTCTTATTTCGTTTCAGCATTCCTATCATTTGAAAAAATTATTTTCTAATATTTGTTTTTATCTTCTTTCGTCTACATTCGTCAAAGTTTTCATTTTTCATGCTAGTCTTTCCGACTGAATTTTCTGCTTTTTCGTTTCGTCAGAAACGTCTAGAATCTTAAATCCCATCTTAATTTTACGACGAACTATCAAGTAATTTAGCATTTCATTGTCATTACTCCTAGTGTTTTATATTGACCCTCGACCGAGCCCTCAATCAAGAGATGCACCTGTGTAAATAAGTGGAAGAACCGCGGAAGCAGGTGGAGGTTAGAAAATAATATAACCAGGTGCCCGGACGGTTTGAGACAGTTGGAGACAGGATGCCAAAGTGAGAACCAGCTCCAGACAGAGGGCTTTGTTCCCTTGGTGACCCCCAGTTGAGCAACCAGGGCCAAGATGCGAAAGAAGTGCTGCTATGGTCGAGGAAGAACTTGGATCAATATAGCAGTCCGTCCTTGTCTCTACTCATTTCTCACACACAACGAACATCACCTTTTCGAAAATAAAGTGTGAGAGATTTATATTTATATAAAGAAGTGTATTCGTTCTTTATTGAAGTCATCGTTATCAGTTGATTATGTTCTCGTGTATATGGATACGTGCAGTTGTATGTGGATATACAACATTACGCCCACACTGACGGAGTGGTTGTAAATCTTAGGGTACCATCGATGAGTCAAATAGGACTTAAATAACTATTTTTGAACAGTTTGCATTTATGGAAAAACTCCTGTAAAAAAAGTTCTCGAAAAGACTTGCCTTATTTATTGAATGGCCCTTGTATATTTTGATTAACCCTAAAAAAATCTTTCGTGAATTAATTTCCCGTTATTCTTGTGTAAATCATTTTGACAAAATATTCATTTTCTCTTACTTTGCTTCCATCAATCATGACTTAAAATAAAGTTTTACACTGGAACTCAGGGCCGATTTTTGTTCCTATAATTTGTATTGACCCTCAAAAAGTTGAAAAAAAAAATGAAATAAATAAATCAGAGATTTATTTTTATTGGATCTCTTTGTATAGTTTCATTCTCAGCACTCAAAATATAAACTGTTGTTGTTGTACAGAAAGGAGTAGGAACAAAAATAAGGAAAATCGGTTTTGCTTGGCTGTGTTTTATGTTAAATAAACACTTCTTGGTCGTTTCATTCTCCACCCTGTTCACACACACACGCTCAGAGACACACGCGCACAGACACGCGCGCGCGCACACACACACACACACACACACACACGCTCACACACACGCACACAAACAAACACACACACACAAACACACACACAGGCTCATACACACGCACATAAACACACACACACACACACACAAACACGCATACGCTCACACACACACACACACACACAGATATATATATATATATATATATATATATATATATATATATAAGATTATTAAGCGAAAGGTTTGTTGGCAATATTATTTTTAGACATTCTACAGCTCATTTGTTTACACGCTGTTAAATGATTTCATTTTTCTTATTCATGACTCATAATTCTAATATTAATGATTCCTTTCCATATAGTTAAGTGGTTTGTTTGTTTGTTTGTTTGTGTTCTATGTCTTATCATCCTTTGTAGGTTATGAAATGCAAAATCCATTTTTTATACAAATAAACAGTTCTTTTTCAAACAATTCAGTTTAGTATAAGTACAGTTCAATGATCAAATACTTTTTTTTTTCAAGCTATTTATTTTAGCCATTCAGTTCTAATTCAAAGAGTTCAGTTTAGCATAAATATCGTTTTTGTTTACACTCAGTTAAATATCAATACAGTTCTATTTCAAACAATTCACTTTAGCATAAAAAGCAGTTCCATTTCAAACAATTCAGTTTTTATAAGCTCACAGGTTAAATATCAAAACAGTTCTATTTCAAACAATTCAGTTAAGCATAAATACAGATTTTAGTTCTGTTTAACCCATAGATAGGACACCTATCAGGTGCTCCCACTCTGGGCCAGCGATGGCAATGAAGGGGTACTCCGTATTCCCCAAAGCTTAAGCATTGCTGGATCCTCACCATCAGATTGTTTATTGTCCTAAACATGACACTCGTTTGGGCCTTACCACTCGGCAGAGAGGCAGTCAGTGTCTTTTACAGCTCCAGCCGACTAGGCTAAACACTTAAGTGGTTTCAGATATTGTTATTTGACATTAATAAGCCAATTTAATATCAATCTCTAATAAAATGTTCTACTTGACCCATAACTGAGCCCCTAACAGTTTGTACCATTTCATATCTAAGAGGACCTGGGAGCAGTGGTAATGAATGGTTATTACACATCCTCCAAAAATCTTCAGGTGGTTTAGTGCCATACCCAGGACAGACGTTGGAATTGATTTTATTCTCCTGAAGAGATACAGTCAACTTGTTCTCCAGCACTAGCCGACTGGGCTGTTGAAGTAATTCAATAATATTACACAATACCTCTTGACGTTTCTGCACTACCCACCGTAAAAACAGATTTATTCTATCAGTAAGGTTAAACAATATCAGTTTCAATGATCCTTCCTCTTGTACAATGATAAAAAATAGAATAATGAATGTGAAAAAGTGTCCATTATCATATACATTAGATTTTTTCCCCATGATATGCATAAAAAATATCGCAACTAATATATTGTTTTGTCCGAGGTGATTTCACAAAATGTTTCTAGCCCTGTCATAGCATGACAATGAACAAATATTTATTATATGCAAGCGGATAAAATATTTTTTTGAATAGTGTTATTTTTACCATCCTGCCATACAGGGAATACCTAGTCCTGCTAAAATCTGTAATACTATTAAGGTGAGGTTTAGAACATGCAAAGTTCACCTCTTTTGGTGAGAAAGACTCCAAACGAGTGTCCTGCTTATGAAACTAAATGGAATCTGATGTGAGGCTCCAATCTACGTGATGTGGGGAATATGGAGGACGCTTTCATTACTATTACTCCTAGTTCCACTCTGACCTGGAGTCGTAGTATCATCTATATCTAATCGTTTCCTATACTTGAGATCATTCAACTCTGTTCAAATGAATGAATAGATTTATGGTTAGTTAGCAAGACTTGAAATCAGTTCATGTCACATGTATGACATTGTACTACATCTGATGGTGAGGCTACAGACTAAGAGTTTTTGGAATATAGACAACACATTCCATACCATTACTTTCAGATCCACTCTGACTCGGGGTGGTAATACTTGTTAATATCAAATCTGTGGGTTAGATTGTACTGTTTGATATTTTTAAAACTTATAATTATTATCATTTATCTGAAACCATTCAATTGTTTGCTGTTTATTTCTATTAGGAAGAAATACTTTTAAATATTACTTCTAATGCTGAATAGGAACACATCAAAACATTTTGATGTGAGCAAATAAATGGGTTCTAACTTGTGTAAAAATAATGTTACCTATTAACTATTCCTTTACCAAATTATATATATATATATATATATATATATATATATATATATATATATATATATATGTGTGTGTGAGTGTGTGTTTGTGTGTGTGTGTGTATATATATATATGTGTGTGTGTGTGTGTGTGTGTGTATAAATGTATATATATATATGTGTGTGTGTGTGTACCTTTGTGTGTGTGTGTGTGTGTGTGTCGGGGGGTTTCCATCTATCTACATGTACATGACATAAAATAACCAAGACCAAACGTCCAATAATAAAGTTCAAATGATTTTGTATAAAATTCTGTATCATCAGTGTTATATCTTTTTTTTTTTTTAAATCTAATTATTCATCCAATTTTAGGATGAGGCGGTCATAACATAATAGTTATCGTCAGAGGAAATGGAATCGGCGTTCCGTGTTCAAATCCAACACAAAGCTTTTCGCGTTCGAATTCTTGGTAAAACTTTCGGGAAAGGCATGAATTCATCTGATGTTTTATTTGGTTTCTTGATTTATATGCTTATATCCGTGTATTATTCAATGGCGAAGACATCTTTGTGGAATAACAGTGAGACTATTAAGTTCATTGATGTCACATTCTTCCTATGGTTAAATAGTTGTGTTAGTATGGACTTAGTCTTTTCCTTCTCGGCTTCATTTGGTCCAAGTCAAATACATAATTAACTGAAGGTCAATAAAAATAACTTAATCGGGATCATTTAGAATGTTATTATTATGAAAGTTGTATATATAAATAAATGAAATAGAAAGCGTCATATATCTCTCTCTGTCTTTATATATATATATATATATTGAGAGAGAGAGAGAGAGAAAGAGATAGTCACGACTATACTAAAATAGATATAGATCGATATATTGATTGATTGATAGATATGCCATAAAACACGACTAAGAAAATCCGAATTACCCAACTTTTTACATCTACACCATTCTTTAGAGATATAACAATATATATTTTGAGTTCTGAGGAAGAAACTATATAAAGAGATCCAATAAAAAAATAAATTCATGATTTATTTATTTCAGCTTGACCCAAAAAAGTAAAATAATAAAATTGTGGGTCAATATGAATTATTGGAAAAAAAACCAACCTTTTTCTTAAGTTTAAAAAAATTGGACCTGAATTCCACTGTAAAACATAAAAAAATCATGATGGATGAAGCAAAGCAACAGAATATAAATATTGTGTCAAGACGGTTTACAGGAGAATAAAGGAAAATTGATTCAATAAATTGTATTGTAAAGCTTCATGGTGTGTGTGTGTGTGCGTCTGTGTGCGCGTGCGCGGGCGCATATATATGTGCGAAGTACATTGTGTAATTTGCTTATCTCAAAGCCATCCACAATTTTACTTATCAAATATTCACGCAGTCAGGAAACCTTTTATAATACTGTAACGTAATGGCCAAGGGATTTCGGTTCATGCCTTTGAGTTTAGTTAGGCTGAGAAACTTTCGGCCCTGCACATGGGTTATTTAGGTGCAGCATTGAGACAAGTGTTAACGCGGGCGCGTGCGGGCGGATGGAGGTGTCACTCAGATGTCACAATAGACCGAGACGAAACGGGTGACGGAGTGCGAGTGACGTCACGCACCGGAAGCGCGCAGAGGTTTGTGAAGAATTGAAAGAAAGTTAGGGAGTTGAAAACTAGACGCCGAACGAGGAGGATCGACTTTTGGAGCTAGCAGACGCGAGGTGAGCTTGCGCCCTATGGGGGCCGCTTGAGACGGGGGCCAAATAAATAAGACAGCGTAGAAGATCGTGTCTCTCTTTCTTATGTCGAAATCTTTAACTCAAAGTTAATAAAGAGATCTCGTAACTGAACAAGAAGTCGTTACGTGTTTTCGAATTTCGAGTTTCCTATGTTCTTTATATGTTCTATCGTTACGAACGTTATATGTCTATTTCGCACATGGCGTTAATTGTGGCTATAGTACATAAAGTTATTTGGCGCCAGAACTTGGCATATCGTTCATGATATGGTTTACGACTGGGTAACCATGGTTCCAGGAAGACGATAAGAGAAGCGGCAGAGAATAATTAGGAATCTATTTCGGAGCAGCTTGTTCTGGCGATCGTAGGAGAGAGAGAGGAAGCACAAGGCCCCCAGAAAACGCAATAGAAGAAAGATGAAAAAAGTCCAACACCGAAAACAAGAAAGAACAAATGCGGCACCACCCAGAAAGAAAAAGTAGAAAAGTCCAACACCGAAAAGAGAAGAAGTAAAACAGTGCAACTTCAAAAGAAAAAAGAAAAAAAAAGGCGTGAAAAGCAAAGAAAAAGAAGTAAAACAACTCAACTCCAATCGCATATCTGTAGTTAAGACTTTTGGGACAGGTTTCGATGTTTGAGAATCGATATTTTGGACGCTGGAGGAAACAGGTCGGGTTTTTGTTTAAGTTTGTCGAGTCCGACTTTTCGGAGGTACGGTTGGAACGCTTCGGACTTTTCGTTGTCCGGATCGACTGGAAAATTGTCTCGAAAATATCTTGCCATAGGGGCAGAGCAACGAAGAGACAGATGCTTTTTTTGTGTCTGACAAGGCAGACGGTTATTTTTTGAGTTTTCCTCTAGAGTGGGACTGTGAGGTTTTGTGGGGGAAGATATTCGAAAAAAGGGGGTTGGAGATCAGTTATTTTGATATGTGCAGAGTTTTGGTGATCTCATTGGATGTGTTTGGAAAATTCGCGGACTCGATTTTGAGTTGTTTCGAGGGAGAAATTTTATTGAATGAGCTAATAAAAGTTTGGGTGGTTTAGGTAGAGAATGCCCGTGATATTTTAAGAGAGAAAAAAAAAAGAGGAAGTGTAAAAGACTTAATGAGCAATTGACCTGAAAAAAGAAAAAAGAACAAATTAAAAACAGAAAAATATATATATACATGCCGAACCAGTGACTGTTGATAAGAAAAAAACTATGAAAAAAAAAAGAAAAATAAGAGACAAAAAGAACCATAAAATGTAGTTGAAAAAAGAAAAAAAATGAAAAAAAAAAAGGACTGATGCATGTTTTTTGTAGTATTATTTTGTGAAAATTGTATTGCTGAAAATGTTGTTGATCAGTTCGACATGAGGAGGAGCAGCACATTAGTTTAAGAAAATAATTTGTCATCATCGATGACAAATGATTTTATTTGTGCATGGATAGGCATGTAACGTAATGGCCATGGGATTTCGGGTCATGCCTTTGAGTTTAGTTAGGCTGAGAACTTTTCGGCTCAGCACATGGGTTAGTTAGGCGCAACATTGAGGCAGGTGTTAACGCGTGCGCGCGCGGGCGAATGGAAGTGTCTCTCAGACGTCACAATAGACCGAGACGAAACGGGTGACGGAGTGCGAGTGACGTCACGCACCGGAAGCACGCAGAGGTTTGTGAAGAAATGAAAGAAAGTTAGAGAGTTGAAAACTAGACGCCAAACGAGCAGGATAGACTTTTGGAGCTAGCAGACACGAGGTGAGCTTGCGCCCTATGGGGGGCCGCTCGAGAAGGGGGCCAAATAAATAAGACCGCGTAGAAGATCGTGTCTCTCTTCCTCATGTCGAAACCTTTAATTCAAAGTTTATAAAAAGATCTCGTAACTGAACAAGAAGTCGTTACGTGTTTTCGAATTTCGAGTTTCCTATGTTCTTTATATGTTCTAACGTTACGAACATTATATGTCTATTTCGCACATGGCGTTAATTGTGGCTATAGTACAATACTAATTCGAAAGCAATGTAAAATACCGAAAGATTTACCTGTCTTGTTCAGTTTCTATTTTTTTAAAATAACATATCAATTTTTGTGGTTTATTTAATTTCAATTTCATTGTTGTAGAAAAACACTGGTTATATTTGTTGACTCATACCTGTGAGGATAAGAGGTGTCATATCTTCCTCATGGGTATTAATACGAAAGGGAACCTAACTTGTGAATGGATTCGAACCTGCTTAACGTTTCCGCTGTAGTCCATCTTACTTTGATATTACAGTCTACCAACTTAGCCGCTCTACAACGGTTTGGTTTGGTTTGGTTTGTTTGGTTTTATGGCATATCAACCTTTGTAGGTTATTTAATGCCAAATCCATTTTTATGTAAATAATCAGTTCTATTGAAAACAGTTCAGTTTAGCATAAGTACACAGTTTAATTGTCAAAAACATTTCCATTTCAAAGTATTTAAGCAGTTATATGTAATAATTCAGTTAAGTGTAAATACAGTTTTAATGTCGAAAAACAGTTCAATTTGAAATAATTCAGCTAAGCAGTTTAAGTGTAAGTACGGTTTAATTGTCAAAAACGTTTCTATTTCAAGCTATTCAGTTTACTCAATTCATTTTAGCATAAGTATGCTGTTAGTTCTATTTAACCCATAGATAGCGCCCTATTAGGTGCAACCACTCCGGGCCAGAGTGGACCTGGGAGCGATGGCAATGAAGGGGTACTCCGCATTCCCCAAAGCTCCAGCACTGCTGGAACCTCACCATCAGATTGTTTAGTGTCATATCCAGGACACTCGTTGGGGGGGGGTCTTACCCCTCTGCAGAGAAGCAGTCGGTGTATTCTACAGCCCCAGCCGACTGGGCAAGCTCAACAACGGGTACTTCGTCTTAGAAAGAAATAAAATCAGTGACATGAGCGAAACCGTTGGTGTTTCATTTTCGCAAGAAATATCAGTGAGAAAGGAAATAATACATATTTTATTTACCCAACTATCATCTAATTTTTTTTTTCAAGTTTTCTTTAGGCAACTAGTCAAGGGGAAGGAAAATATGAATTTATAGCATTCGACTTGAATGGGAACTTGCTTATTACACTGTCACAGTTCAGCGCTGTAACCACAAGGCTACACCTACCCCAACTTCGGGAGATTTAGAGGATGATTACTTTTTGGTGCTAAATAAGCTGAGCTAAATAAGGAATAGAGCTTTAAAGTAGTTAAATAGCAAAAAGAAATTAGGCTGTCGTAAAAGATTAAGAAATGGAAATTAAGTATTATTTCAATTTTATCAATGTGTTTTATATCTTTCTTTGATATTGGATTATTCCATATTTACCTCGGCATCCAGGAAAAAATGTATCCAATCAATGATACCACCAGCGAACTGCCAGGATTTCATATATACCCAAACCCTCCGCTCGAGCAGGATATGACACAAGATCAATTTTTAGGCAGAGTTTAACGAGTCTGAATTCAGAGTTTTCCTTCTCTTAGACTTGTTGCCTCACCAAGGCTGCCCTACTATTTACCCATAGCTGGAGGTAGAATATTTGGATTCATACCTTTCCCCAAGGGTATTAGTATTATGTGAAATGCAATGTCTTGTCCAGGATTTGAACTCGTGTCGCTGTGTCCATTTCCAACGACGATAACCATTACACAACGGGCACCTCCTTACTGCCAGGATATAAGTCCAAATAAATATTATCATTCATTTTTTTGGAGAAGGGTTCATGGAAAGGATCCATCTACTAAAGAAGATCAAGTAACAGACATTGGGGAAAGTTGGAACCATTTAAATAAGTATAATTATGAAATTTAAAAGAAATCAATGCCTGAAAAAGTAAAAGCTCGTAAAGAGGCAACTATGTATTTTGTTACCAATAAATGCCATAATCTTTTTTTTCCTTTTCGTGGCTCAGAAAACATATTATACCATGAATTTAATTATTTAATCTGGTTTATAAAAAGAATTTTTATGAATCCAGAATATTCAGCAAAGAGAGAAAAATGTTTGGCCACTTATCTCTTAATAGAACATATAGTGTTTAATAAAAAATAAAAAAAGACAACATAATCTGAACTCCATCGTCGTTCGAACTGGATTCATCATATTAAGTTGATCACCTGGTCCCGGTGGGGGTGTCCTCAGGCAGTACCTTCTTTGCCGTTCTAAGTTTTATTTCTTTGCACATAGGCCACCCTTAAAGGATAATAGTGAGAGATCCAATCACTCTTTGTTGCTGCAGCACATAACTATTGTTTAGCGCGCCTCTTCAGATCGTAAAATGTCCATGCAAGAAGCCGGATAAATTCATAAATTAATTCCTTACGGGTGTTTATTCCAGTTTTCTTTTTTTCAAGTGTAGTATACCTGATTGGTTTTGAAAGAGACTAGATAGTCTAATACCGCAGATTCTAAATTACAGTGTTAAACTTTCAGAAAATAATAACCTGTTTAAAATTTCTATGAAATTTTCCAAAATTTATTTATTTTTTTGGGAGAATAAATAGATTCTATTGTCAGAATTCTTTTCTCCGATTTTTTTTTTGTTATCTATCATATTCATCTACAACGTTTCTCTTTAACATTTTTCAGTTACAAACGTTGACATTTGCCCAGCCCCACAAGGTCGAGTTTATCGCAAGATTTTTCCCGTGTACGTGAACGTAGAAACAAAAATGTTCCGTTTAGTTGCCATTCTCATAATTTTTCCGAAGCCTTGTACTTGAATATTTGATTCTGACTTTACTTTTTCAAGTGCTGTTTGGTAGCTTTACCTTAAGTCGACATTCACCTAGTGATGCTTCGCTATATGTTTGCTATCTACCCAAATAGCTGGAAGACAATGTTTTCTCTGTGTTGACAGAAGCTTTACTGATTATAAATTGCCTTGGCGATTGATCTCTATCGAAGTTTTCTAGTTTCTTAGATCTGATCTTGCAGCACATAAGATTCCTTTTGATGGAATCTTTATAAGGTTTCTTAAGACATCCTTTTTCTTTCTTCCTTTTCTTTATGCAGTCACCCCTTACCAAAGATATCTCGAAACAGGCTACTACGCTGTACCAAAGGTTGCCTATCAAGATTAGATTACAAAGCTTAGATATTTTATCATTTACTGTAGGAATCTGAGTTTGTAGAAGAATAGAGTTCAAATAATTCACGATCCCTATTTAGGTGGTATTATCATAACAGATAGCATCCATGAAAATTGATTTTATTTGGTTTGGTTGCTTTATTTTAATGGTATATCAATCTGCATGGGTTATCTAATGTATTTTTTCCCTTTTTTTTCAGAAGAACAATGGAGATAATATCTAAACCATGGCTAGTGTAATAAGTAAGTCCATACTATAAGTTTTAACGAGGTTTTTATAATAGGATAACACCTCGTTTCTTATAACGCATTAGTTTATCCCAAAGCGGGTCACCTAAAACAGAATATTTGGTGGGAAACAGGATGAGTAAATAATATAATAAAACATTTGATTAAACACGATAGGAGTAGGAAACTCAGTTCCTTCCCTACAAGAGTTTGGTTTGGTTTGGTTTGGTTAATGGCATATCAACCTTTGTTGGTTATTTAATGCCAAAGCCATTCTCCTAGAAGAACAGTAGTGGTACTATTTAACCCATAGCTGGGAGGATAAGGATGTTCATACCTTTCTCAAGGGTATTTGGCCGAAAGTGAACGTAATAGCGCGACTTGAGTAGGAACTCGCGTACTACGATTTAGCAGTCCGTCGCTTTAACCATTACACCACGAGGACACCCCCCTAAAATAGTCACAAGCGTTCAAGGAACAAACAGAAAAGTCTATATTGCAAATGTGTGTATACCATATTCTATTCTTAGATCTGGATGATAAAGGAGGGAGGCACATGTACTCTTAGTGGAGAAGCGAATTACCGCGTCTGCTCTTCTCGAGACCAATTTGTGAAAGAGGCGGATTCCTCTATTCACCTTGTCACGTGAACAGAAAGGAGTCGTAACCTGGGAGATATCAACAAATTTTGTGACAAGGGAGGCCACTCAGTTTAGTCTCATAAAAATACCTTACTCAAATCTGAAACTGAAGGTAATAACGAGACTGGAGTGCAAAGTATTTTACCATGATGTCGCAGACCAGCACTTTATACAATATTCCAACGGGACTCCCTCCTTTTTTATATTCCATTTCTCCAAAATAGGTCCGTGAGAGTAGAAAATGGACTCATCGTGCCGAGTTCAAATACTGAATGAGTTTGTCTAGGAAAGCAATGAATATTTAAAACCAGAAAGAGAAAATATCTCTAAATATGAACCAGAGTTACGTCGGGCGGGTAACTCAGCACTATAACAACCAACAAGCACTAAAAAGTGAGCAGCATCAGATAGGCAGTTTAGTTACAACTGTTTTCACCACAAAGTACCTAGCCCAGTCGGCTGGGGCTAAAAATACGCCACTGCATCTCTGCCGAGGGGTAAGACTCTCTCAATGAGTGTTCTGAATAAGACACTAAACAATCTGAGGGTGAGACTTCAGTAATGCTGGAGCTATTTGGAATGCAGTGTACCCCTTTATTTCCATTGCTCCATGATCAATTCTAACCCAGTGTGGTAGTACCCGGGGGCTTCCTATCTGTGGGTGAAATAGAACTGTTTGATATTCAAACAGTATACTTATGTAATGTTTTGACCTTTTGACCCGGCCAAAAATGCCATTCAAGGTGATGCACCGGAAGAAGTGACACATTCTAATGGCAGTTATGAGAGGAAATCGGGTAGGCGGAAATTGGCTGATGAAATAGGACGAGGTAAAAAAAAAATCCCATTATACTCTCATAGACTGACGCACCGGAAGAGAGTGACCTCTGAACTGCATGACAGTTATTTCCACTCGATGACGATCACACAGGCCATTCCAAAGATAGCGGAAGTGACACATCCCGATCGCCAGATATCGTAATAAATTGCGGAGGCTAGGAGGCGTGTCTGTATCACAACGTGGGAGTTTGAAGGTAATATAAGGCCGACGAATTGAAACAGAAAGAGGAGAGTTGAGTAGAGTTGGAGGTGGAGAGGCGAGGTGTAGTAAGGAAAGCAAGCACCCAGCAGAGTGGACTCCAGAGCTCCGGTTGAGCAGCTCTGGAGAACGAGAAAGACACAACACTGACGGCCATAACTTTGGGGTCAAAATATTTCAGTTATGTTCGGTCTCCAGCTCCCTCTCACACGCAAACCTTGAACAACCTTTTCGAACCCTTGAAAAAAAGTGACAGGTATATATTTTTATAAAGAATTCTGCGTGCGTCCTTATCATTCCGTCTGTTATCATTGCGTGCGTCTTTATTATTGTGTCGTTATGATGCTGTAGATGAGCATATAGCACTTATGTTAAACTGAATTGCTTGAAATAGAACTGTTTGATCATTTAGATGTGTGTAAACAAATAACTGATGTTTAATGGAATTGTTTGTGATACATAGCAATACTTGTAAACATTAAACTGTGTTCAAACAAATGAGTCATTGTAAATAGAATTCTTCGTATTAGAAATAAATGAAACCATGAAACTGTGAAAAAAGAGCTCAGGCTCATTTAAAGATGCTAACAACAAAATGTGTTTAGAAATCATATGCAGGTATGAATAAGAAGTTGGCATCAAATAATCTACAATGATTGGTATGCAATAAAACCCAACCCTTTCCAAAACAAACCCAAAGTATCTGTGCTATCTTTAGAAAACTCTATAGCGACTTTTTCCATTAAAAGTAATAATCGTATTAGTTTAGAAATAAACAGTAAAATACTATACGCAGTATGAGACGATCTTTTTAACCAGAACAAATTTTCTATAAAATTAGGGGTCGGCTAATATAACGAGCCAAAATTCCAAACCTTAACCAGCGGGTAATCAATCAGTGGACAACACACCTAACAATCGATATGCGACACATGCCAAAACCCTAGCAAACTCCCACAAACATTTCTAATTTAAACTGTGTTTTATCATCATATTTAATAAATTTACAGAGATTACCAAAATATAATAAAATTCTAATGCGGATTTTTATTAACATTATATCACACGCAGTTCCGACTAAAGATTCACAGATTGTAGAATCAAAGCGGAACGTCACAGAAGCCAAGGGACGAATCAGACAAATGCTGTTTGTTGTTTGCGTAATTTCATAGATTATACATTCATCTGAATATAAAATCTAATATGTAAGATTTGCCTGTGTCATAAGTTCTTCGAACATCCTACTGTATGTCTGAGGTCAAGCTATGCAGTAGATAAAGGAATAACCCAGAATTTTGAGCGAAAAATTCTGTGGTCGACTTATATGCCAAATCGACTTGTACGTCATAATATACGTCAACCTAAATATTTAATCTCCTTCAATGGTATCGTATGTAATCTTATCATTCTTAATAATGGAGTCTGATCTGTTTGACGTATCAGACCACTTTAGGCAAAATAAGTTTATTGTCTCGTTGGATAAAGCACAGTTTTAAGGATATAATGATTGGATTAATTTATTTGTATAACGTCACTTAAATTGCATATAAGGTTTTTAACCCACGATTTGATTCCTGTGAAAATATTTCATTCTCATAACTATATCTTAAATATCCCATAGCATTTTATTGTACGTTTTATTTTTCAATAATCAATTGTTTGCTGGCTGTAATATATCAACTATTCATATCGATCACTAATTTATAAAAAAGTTATATATTGTTCCGAGTATTCAAATCATGAAAAATTTGCAATTTTATGGTTTAAATAAACTGTTAGTAATAATAATTCTTATTGAATAACTATAGCATCCAGTAACTTGTTTATGTTAATTTGCATAGAAACATATGTTTTCTGCTATGATTATTTAAAATTAATAATTGTATTTAGTATTAGTGAATATTGCGTACGAGTACAGTCATGCATTCACATATTTAAGGGAAAATTGCATCTTGAAAGCCATCAAGTGGGTCCATTCGGCTGGGTGTGATGCTGTAGAATACACCGACTGCATCTCTGCAGAGGAGTAAGACTCCCCCAACGAGTATCCTGGATGTTGCACTAAATCATATCAGCTTAGTCGGCTTGGGTGCAGAATACACCGACTGCGTCTCTGCAAAGGGGTAAGACTTCCCCAACGAGTGTCCTTGTTAGTGCCCTAAATAATATCGGCTCAGTCGGCTCTGGGTGCAGAATACACCGACTGTATCTCTGCAAAGGGGTAAGACTCCCCCAATGAATGTCCTGGATATTGCACTAAATCATATCAGCTCAGTAGTCTTGGGTGCAGAATACACCGACTGCATCTCTGAAAAGGGGTAAGACTCCCCCGACGAGTATCCTGGATATTGCACTAAATCATATCAGCCCAGTCGAGTGGGATTGTAGAATACACCGACTGCTTCTCTGCAGAGGGGTAAGACTCTCCAAATGAGTATCGCAGATATGACACTAAACAATCTGATGGTGTGCCTTCAGTAATGCTGGAACTCTGGGGAATGCGGAGTACTCGTATATGACCATCACTGCCAGGTCCACTCTGGCCTGGTGTTTTAGCACCTGGTCGGGTCACTCTATGAGTCAAACAGAACTAGACTGTATACTTATGTTGAACTGATTTAAAAAAAAAATAGAACTGTTCATACGTATAAAATGGATTTGGCATTAAATATCCAACAAAGGTTGAAATGCCATAAAACCAAAACCAAACCAAACCAAAACCAAACCAAAACCAAACCAAACCAAACCAAACCATGAAGGGCCATCTTGTAAAGTGCCTGTTTTAGATAGCATATTTCTAATTTTAAATCTGATATTCAATTGGTTTCTTGCAAAAGCAAACTTAGGAGCTCATTAAAAAGTAAGCTAACAATGATTGATTTAATTGTCATGTCAACATGTCTTCTTTAATTCTTTCCTTGTGATTATGTACATTGTACCGCAATATTCAATTCGTGTTTAGACTCTCAGGTTTTTGCCAACTGTTACACGATAACAAATATTCAAGTAGCACAATTTGACCCACAGATAGGATACTAAAAATTACTACAGCATCAAGTATGTGTGGAGCTGGAAACAATATCAATGAAGAAGTTGTCAATAGTCACCAGATCGGCAGAACTAGAGCATTACTATCAGTTACAGTTCTGTGTAATATCCAAGAGTGGAGGGAGCAGGAAGGTTCTTTCCCCACTGCAGAGGATAGAATCAGCATGTTCTGCGCTCCGTTAAGAGGGCGTAGTGAATAAAGTGGTGTGATAGCTTTTAAATAGAATATAAAATTTACGTTTGTTCTTTTTGTTTTAATGGCATATTAGCTGTTCGTAGGTTATTTAATGTCAAAGCCCCGCTTGTATAAGAACAGTATTTGTACTGTTTAACCCATATTTGGGCGGATAAGGGAATGTGTACATTTCCCAGGGCATATTAACTATTCGCAGATTATTTAATGCCAAAGCTACCCTTGTACAAGAACTGTAGTTGTACTGTTTAGCCCATATTTGGGATGATAAGGGGATTCGTACATTTCCCAGGGCATATTAACTATTCGTAGTTCATTTAATGCCAAAGGCATATTAACTATTCGCAGATTTTTTAATGCCAAGGCCACCCTTGTATAAGAACTGTAGTTGTACTATTTAACCCATTTTTGGGAGTTCAAGGGGGATTCATACTTTCCCCAGCTCGAACTCGCTTACAACGAGTTTGCAGTCTAGCGCTTTAACAATTACACTATAAAGATATAGAATACAAAATTTATATTTTGTTATAAGTTTCAACTAAATTTGTAAACAATTAATTTAGTTTCAAACAATGTAAACCTGTACTGAGTTTGGCCTTATCAAATGGCAATAAAATTTATACATCCTTTTTGAGGAAAATTAAGTTGCTTACCCTAGACTCATGTGCATTCCCTGCAGTTTGATAAATATTTCGCATGAAGAAATACATACCGATTCAAAGAGAAATTTTCAAATTCAAACATGTATTCTCAGGGGAAATATTAACCAGATTTCTCTCCAATTCTGTTTTTTGTTTGTCTTTTATTAAATCTTTTTTTCTATTTTTTAGAAATTCAGAAAAGCTGAATCCCAAAGCACTTGCAGTGACGTTGCAAAAACGCGTTCTCTTTGGGAAAAGCTAAAAAACAACAAAAACAAAACAAAAAAAACAAAAAAAAACAAAAAAAAAACAAAAAAAAACAAAGCAAGAAGTTATTTTGAAATGTTTGGAATAATCTTAACACAAACAATTTTTGAACACTAAGAAATTCAAGGTCCCCATGAGGAATCTTTGACGTACGTAACAAGAAATGTCATCTTTTAAAATTTTTCGCTTAGAATAATTTACATCAATCATTTTTTTTGTTTTTTTTTTACTTTTTGTAAAGATTATGTGGCCATTGGTGAAAGCTGGCTTTGTAAGAATTTGAAAAAAAAAATGGCAACCATATTTCTACTGGCACGTTGACGAATGTTATTGAGAATGGTAATTGGTGATGAGAAACAATCTCATTTGCTTTAGGAAATATCATGAAGAAATATGAATTTTAGACTAACAATTAACCACTTCAAATTTGGTGCCCGTGGTGTAGTCGTTATCGTCGTAGGAAATGAACACGGCGACACGAGTTCAAATCCTGGACGAGACTGATTGCATTTCACATAGCACTAATTACAAGCCCCTAAAACGTGAAATGGATACACAGCATATCTCTATTGAACGAGGGCGATGTTGATAATCACCTCATTTTGGAATATCTTCGCTTATTGGTTTGTATTTAAAACATGGTAGTGTAATACAGCAATATTGCTTCTTTGTTCAATCATCAGAAATGATTACCATTTATTGTGTTTTGCCCAATCATCTCGGAATGGAGAATACATCACTGGAAGAAGGGTAAGATCTCTCTCCAACTAGTATCCTTGATATGGCACAAAACTCGATCTGATGGAGAGGTTACAGTCCTTGAGCTTTGGAGACTGTAGAGAATTATTTCCTTTCCTTTGGAGACTGTAGAGAATTATTTCCTTTCCCTTACTCCTCGGCCCACTTTGAGCCGGAGTGGTAGTACACTTGAGTTTAATATGGGTTTAATAGAATTCTCAAATAGAAAAGTATCTATCTATCTATCTATCTATCTATCTAATGGGTATAATATATATTATATATATATATATATATATATATATGTGTGTGTGTGTGTGTGTGTGTGTGTGTGTGTGCACACGCGTATGTTTGTGTGTTTATGTTGTGTAATTTTTACAGTTGAAGGAAATGAACACGCCGACCCAACATCAAATCTTTGACAAGACTTTTAGCAATTAATAAATCGCTAATACCCTGGTTTAAGTATGGATGCAATTATTCTACTTCTAGTTATAGAGAAATTGTTGGGGAAACTTGACTCTTTAACCGTGATATGGCAGTAGGTCTAGCAAAAGGAAGTCTCTGAAATCATACCTCTTAAAAGGCCCAGTCGGCTGGGGCTGTCGAATACACCAACTACATCACTGCTGAAAGATAAGAACCCTCTCCAACAAATGTCCAGGTTATAACATTAAACAATCCTATGTAATCCTCTAGTAATGCTGAAACTTTAGGGAATGCAGAGTACACTTTCCAATCTATAGGTTAAATAGGCATTTTTTGACATTTAATCTGCGTGCAAACAAATAACTGATGCTAAACGTATTTATTAGAAATAGTCATGTTTGATCATTTAACGGCGTGTTAACAAATGACCTTTTAATTGAATTGTTAGTTATACGTTGCAATACTTCGAAATATTTCCTGAACTGTGAGCAAAAGAACGAACTTAGGCTCATTTAAAAATGTTACCAGCAAAAGTAATAACAAATCATATATATGCATTATGTATAAAGATGATGTGGCATTAAATAACCAACAATGATTGATATGCCATGAAACCAAAACCAGACAAAACCAAACCTCTAAAACGCAGCTCAAAAGTTAAACTTGTATGTATATATGTATTTTTGTAGTTGTGTTTGTGTAATATAATTGCCGAGGGATTTCGTTTTATATATCTTGCCTTACGGTTTAGTTAGGCTGAGAACCTTTCGCTGAGCGCATGTGTTAGTTTGGTGCAAAATTAACGCAGGTATTCACACGCGCGCAGGGAGGATGTGTCATTCAGAGATGTCAAAATAAAAATCCCAGATAGGAATTTGGACCAGGGTATTTGGGTGACGTCACACACCGGAAGTGTGGGCTGAGATTTGAGAAAAAGCAGTTAATTGAGTTCCCGCCTCAGAAGAAGACGGTTAATTTTCAGAGATGGGCAAAGCCAGATGACTTTGTGCGCTACGGGCGCCGCGCGTTGATTGGGTTGAGAGCTGACGATGTAAAAGCAGTCCGCATAGAAAGATTGTGTGTCTCTCTCTCTCCTCGTGTCGATAAACCTTTAACTCAAAGGTAATAAAAAGTTTCGTACCTGAACCAATTTCGCAAAGTATCGTGTTTTTTTTTATTTGTAACATGCTCATCTACAGCATCATAACGACACAATAATAACGACAGATGCAAGAATACTTCTTTAACAATATTTTACCTCTCACTTTATTGCAAGGGTTCGAAAAGGATTACTCAAAGTTTGCGTGTGAGAGGGAGCTGGAGACCGAACAGAAACTGCAATATTTTGACCGGCAACGTTGTGTCTTTCTCGTTCTCCTCTGGACCCCAATTCAATCAGGGCTCCCGAGAGCCCCTTCGGCCGGGTGTGGCTTTCCCTACTACATCTCGTCTCCAACTTCGTCCGATCTTCAACTCAACTGCATCGACTTCTGTCTTGACTGAGCTATATAATAGTTCAACGCCCACTTGATCGCCCACGCGATCTTTGAAATCAAATGTTTAATCGTCATCAAGCGGAAATAACTGTCTTGCAGTTCAGAGGTCACTCTCTTCCGGTACGTCAGTCTATGAGAGTATCATGGGATTTTTTTTCCTCGTCCCATTTCATCGGCCAATTTCTGCCCACGCGATTTCCTCTCATAACTGCCATTAGAATGTGTTACTTCCTTCCGGTGCATCACCTTGAATGGCATTTTTGGCCGGGTTAAAAGGTCAAAACATAACAGATTCGCTTTGTCTATTTAACGCATCCGTATATTATGGGTATGTAACATTTGTGTTATATAGTCTTTTCGTTCATTGTACACATACTGATTCTTACACGCTCTCTATCTCAGTCAGTGGTCAGCTCCAAAACTTTCATTACTTTATATTTCTTGATTTGTCTCCTATCATTTTGCATATTCTTTTTTGATGCGGTATTCATAACTGTCTTAGGTCTTCGTTGTTGACATAGCAACATCGCAGACACCTTTATTATGGGCTTATATTTTATTTCTTACCATACATTCCTTTTACCTGCACTTACTAAATGGAAGCTGAAAACAAATTTGTATTCCAATCATTTCGTTCAAACATTCCTTTGCGATGAATAAACTTTTCAAGCTAATTTTTAAAACTTTTGAACCTGTGGTAATTTACTAAGCTTTTTACTTAGATGTGGCACAAGGCCATATGAAAGGGGCACCCAATGAGACTCGAAAAAACTTTTGAACCTGTGGGTTACCTGACTGATAATATCCAATCACAGACAATTCCTGATATTGATTTCAGTGAGATTGTTTGTCAATTGAATTGGTTTGACTCTTTCCTTTGGTCCGGGAGACCTGGGTTCACTCCCAGATCATGGCATACCAAAGACTTTTAAAATGGTACTTGATACCTCCTTGTTTAGCACTCAGTATTATAAGGTATGTATCAAGGGTAAAGTGGAGCAATCCAGGGAAATGATCAGCGCCCTCTCCTACACCTCGGTGTAGTAGCTATTGAAAAGGGAGCCTTCTGGTCACTCTAGACTACGGTCGCCAACTTTACTTTACTTTTACTCTACCCCCCAAAAAATTGATTGATGAAATATATTTACGCTCTCCCCACGGGGTTTGAGCACCCTGGCAAAGGAATTAACGGCTGCCACTCACTTAATGTAAAGCTCGTCGAATGAATTGAGTATTCTCGTATCCGGTAATGCAAAAATGTAAACAAATAAAAACTACATAATGCCTTATAATTCCCGTGCTGACGTTGTTCGCTTGCGGGCTTAGTGATATGATACAAAGTCTAACGTAAAGTTGGGCAGGTTTCGATCCCAGCTTCAAGCATCTTACGTGACTAATAACACTGAAGAGTTCTGATACAGCGAAAAAGTCTGTTTGTGCTTGACAATATATATATATATATATATATACCTATTTATTGCTAGGCAATCTATAATCTGGTCCTATATATATATATATATATATATAGTCACAATATCTAAAGCGCAAGAAACAATTTATATCAGGCATATTTAGTTATTAGATTTGTGAGAACAATTAGTGTTAGTATTTCATTTAAATCAAGTTCAGATCCATTAAACGCGTAGCAAAACCTAGCAGGTTCAAGTCGTATAAATGACAGCCGTTGAATTCGACTTATATTTGAGACCACAGCGCAGATAAATTAGAGTTCTTACATTTTACGGGAGATTGTGCACTGTCCAAACTAACTAGGAAGCATTTTACACCACTCGGTAGCAATATCTCATTTGCTGAAATCAATTCAAACAAATACTTATAAAAGCATGAACAACACCCAACAAGCTAATCATTGTATGGATATATTATCTCTCAGATAAAACAAAATGAGAATTCTTTCAAGTGGTATTCATGGCAGTTTAATTGTATGACTGCCCCATCGGGGTTTATACGAAGCTGTTGGGGAAACAATTACCTTGGAATCGTTGAAGGATGTTAATCGCTGTTTTGAATAGATCCCCTAAGCCACATTTAAAAGAAACAGCGTCTATATGACCAAGTAAGATGAAGAAAATTGCAGGAGAAGCAGTAACTATCTCATAAGCTATGTTTTTCTTACAGGGATGCCAAGCAAAGACAAATATCAATCAAATCTGAGAAGATACTATATACCATCAAGTGGACCTTTTAAGAATGATTGACATTAGGGACGGATGTCCAGAGGATCAAGTGAATATCTGATCAATCGGCTCGACTTGATTATATATATATATATATATATATATATATGTGTGTGTGTGTGTGTGTGTGTGTGTGTGAGTGTGTTTGTGTGTGTGTGTGTGTGAGTGTGTGTGTGTGTGTGTGTGTGCAGAACATGGACATGAGTTGATTCTGCCAAGAAAAAAACATTCATTTACTGGCTATCCCTACTTATTAAACGCATTAATGTAATTCTACGCAAAAAAATTCAGAGCTTTTACCCAGAGAAAATAAATACTTCAGTTAGCATTCGAGAATGCTCGTGCGCACACACACACACACACACACACGTATATATATATATATATATAAGAGAGAGAGAGAGAGAGGGAGAGAGAGAGAAATTTAAAATTGAGAAAGAGTGAGAGAGAATGAAGAATCACCTCGACATATATATTGTGCGAGTTTTTGACAATTAAAATTTATAAATTAATAATTGCGTACATGCACTTTCTTTGTTCAAGTTTCTGTCCCCTGTCCTGCAACCTACTGTTAAGTGAATACGGTCTTTGAGGAATGTAGCAACATGACGCAATTCACTTCACCAGAAATTAAGTAACGGCATACTGTACAACTTGTCATTCACAACGAAGGTTACCTTTGAAGAATTTCCGATTATTTATGTTTCAATATCTGAGGAGAGCGCAGAGGCTTTGAAAATAATTTGACGACTTCAATAGTGATTACGAAGGCACCACAGCTTGGAAAGCTCACTCCTCTGATAAGAAAATATCTCCTAAATGTGTTGCTGAAATCCAGGCAATAACTAACAACGTCAATCAGATCCATAGCTAAATCTAGAGGAGTGTCTAAGTTTATTATCAGGCAAGTAGTGTATGAAGACATCCGGTATTTCTTATAGAAGATCAGAAAGAACTTTTTTTATCACAGGCCATGAAAGACATAAAGGTCGATTTTTATGTATTTTTAACTAATCAAAAACCCACTACGATGGGCCTCGCTTTGGTTTTCCTTAAATGTGGAAAAGTTCTACAAGGATCAAATGTTAACAAATCGAAAGATTGTTGATTTGCTCCGTTTCGACAAGATATACTGATAATAATGAAAAGAATATCCTCAGCAGTCCACATGATGATATTTAGGGTGGTTACAAGCGATGGTAATGTAGCAATATATGGGTGGCCCGAGCAGACGATTCCTTTGTCTGTTTCGGCGCGAAACCAGACAAAGGATTTTTGGACCTGAAATCTCGCCGTATCCGGAAGTGGTAAGGGGACGCGAGAGAGGAGTTGGCGACGGGACAGCAGAGACGCGAGTCAGCAGAAGAGTTGGCGTGGAACCACGGACAGGGGCAGTCAACAGCGGACTCCGAAGACAGTAGCAGGGAAGAGAGAGTCCAGCCACGGCGAAGAAGATTGACTAGAGATGCCGGCATTCCAGTTGCTTTGTGGAATTTTCGCTAGTAACCCACGCTAGCGTTAGTCCGCACTTGCATGTAGTGTTGCATATTCCTCCTTCTGCTCTTGGTTAACCCCAAGCTTTGTTCGTGTTTGTTCGTCTGTTTTATTTTCTCCTGTCCCCCCGATCGTATACTTGTGGTGGCAAGAAATGTGCGTTACCCCCCTCGGACTACTAGTTGATCACCGGCCGGCCGTAAGAAGTGGAATGGTTAGAAGACTGCTCTAATGTGGTGGGGGTGAGGGCGTAACGTTACAGTAACATTATGCCTAGATTTATCTTTCCACATGACTTCAGACTTAACAGGGAGGCCTACATCAAATGCCCTGAGGAGTTCGAGCTGACATGGATTGAGAGAGTAGCTGCTGAAAGACTCCATGTCTGGCAATATAACGCTGCGCTACGGGAAACAAGAAAGAGAACCAATGTTGGCAAGCGGAAAATTTCTGCCACCACATCACACCTTACATTTTCGCACTTAACTTTAAAAATTTCAATTCACAAGAGAATTATGCATGCAGGGTGGTTGAACGCCACCACCACCACCACCAAGAAACTGAAAGCAAGAATAACGGCTGCATTTACCAATCTAAATAAGTACACAATCGGAATACCTTGCATAAAATTGCCCAGTCGTCGAGATGCAGAGTTTTAAAACAATTATGATTTCATTATTTTAATTTAGATCATAGCATTTCAATATATTTTTTATGTAAACTTAGTAAAAATAATTGATCAAATTAGATGACAATGTTATTTTCATTCTTGCGAAATATAGGCAATTCACCATCCCACATGCACAAATCAATATGAGGCACAACACCAAAATAAAGAAAACAAGACATTTTTAAAGGAAAGCAACCTATATTTTACATTGCAGATGTGTGAAATTTCAAGCGAGAACCGGGAAACGCAGGTTAATTTTTCAAGATATATGCAATGATCGATCTTCTCAAATTTACCGCTACGTGTGTTTAGCACAACTGATACATTGAGTTACAAGTTGAAAAAAAAAAGCAGAAAAAATGTTGCAGAGATTGTTGTTTTTGTTTTTTTTTTAGATTGATAGGCAGTGGATATGCATGCGTGAAGTTTGCAAACAAAAGAAAAAATACCATGATGTAATGCGTGTAAAATTCAGGAATTTGGATTCAAGCAATCGCTTCGAACTGTTCCGCGTTTTTCAGAGCGATGAGAATGCCCTCTCGACTCATGAGGAAATGCATCTCCTTTGGACAGGTGTTGGAAGGTTTCGATCAATTGGAAAGCACGGAATCCATTAGAAAAAATACAAAACAAAAAAAAACAAAGTTCATTCACCTTCTGCGAGGAGGCAGATATAATGGCGCTAGAAGAAAAATGCATGAAATATTATTAGATGTTTTTTTCTATTTTGGTCATCTTTGAGATGCAGCTTTCTATAATATTTCCCCATTTATCTATCTATCTAACAATTTAAACACTCACACACACACACACACACACACACACACATATATATATATATATATATAGAGAGAGAGAGAGAGAGAGAGAGAAAGGGTCATTGACCAGTTGCCAAGGGTTCACCTGTTGTCGGTATTATAGGGAAAAATTCCTGAAAAATCACTCTTAGTTATTCCTCTAAATATACTAATATACGGTTTAGCACGTACTCTTTTCTTTTTTAATGCAATATATTAGATAGGAGGATTTTTTTATGATATTTATTAGACAGGAGGATTTTTTAAATGCTATATATTAGACAGGAAGATTTTTTTAAATGCAATATATTAGATAGGAGGTTTTCTTAAAATGCTATATATTAGACAGGAGGATTTTTTTTAATGCTATATATTAGACAGGAGGATTTTTTAAATGCTATATATTAGATAGGAGGATTTTTTTTAATGCTGTATATTAGACAGGAGGATTTTTTAAAGGCTATATATTAGACAGGAGGATTTTTTTAAATGCTATATATTAGACAGGAGGATTTTTAAATGCTACATATTAGAAAGAAGTTTTTTTTTAAATGCTATATATTAGGAGGATTTTTTTAAATGCTATATATTAGACAGGAGGATTTTTTTAAATGCGATATTAGACAGGAGGATTTTTAAATGCTATATATTTGACAGGAGGATTTTTTTTTAAATGCGATATTAGACAGGAGGATTTTTTAAATGCTATATATTAGACAGGAGGATTTTTTAAAATGCTATATATTAGACAGGAGGATTTTTTAAATGCTATATATGAGACAGGAGGATTTTTAAATGCTAATTATTAGACAGGAGGATTTTTTTAAATGCCCTATATTAGACAGGAGGATTTTTTAAATGCTATATATTAGACAGGAGGATTTTTTAAAGGCTGTATATTAGACAGGAGGATTTTTTTTAAATGCTATATATTAGACAGGAGGATTTTGTGAAAACAATGGCTAGGCGCTAAAATAAATTTATTATTAATAATAATCAGCTCTTTAATGATATATATATACAAAAACACGTCCATACATACATACATACATACATGCATACATATGAAATAGCCGGGCCAATATTACTTTTACCTTTTTTAGGTGACTGGTCTAAGAGAAGAAAACATCTGAATTAAACCCTTTTAAATTCTTTTTAGAAAAGGGACGATGTCTTACATCCTCCTCGTGAATATATATATATATATATATATATATATATATATATATATATATATATATATATATATGAAACCAATCTCCTCTCTCGCTTTTTTCTTTCTGATGTTTGTCGTATTTGTGTGAAGACGGCATGAAACCAGTAGTCGCAGATGAGCGTTCATGCTATTAAATATGTATGAAGACTAACAGAAATGTATCTATTATTATATCTTATCATTGGCCTATCATAGATATTGAGCCCTCTCTTAATTACACCGCATTTCTTCTACCACTAACCCATCTAGTGAGATAGTGACAACCATATACTGTGGTACTATATATATATATATATATATATATGTGTGTGTGTGTGTGCGCGCGTGTGTGTGTGTGTGCAATTAAATGATAATCCTTATTTATGGAGAAAAATTTTAAGAAAAGTAATCCAAAGTGAAGGATTTAATTCGAACGAAAGTCGACATTATAACGTTTCGGTTTTAATAAACCATCATCAGGACTTGCAAAAGATGTTAGATCACTGATGGATGCTTAACATTATAACGTCAACATTCTGTCATATTTTTCAACTTTAGATTACTTTATTCTTCCAAACCCCAGCCATATATATATATATATATATATATATATATATATATATATATATATATATATATATATATATATATAAGATAGTATTTTGTATCGAACTCGATATACCAGTACACATAAATCATGTAGAACATGTAAATCATTACATTACACTGTTGATTTGTCTGTATATTTTCGGTATTATTTTAATATATTCTTATTAAAAAATTATGATAACTCCTTTGCACTTGAAACGGGGATGGTTAAATGTTTTGATATTGCCCTTTAACCTGCCTTGCGAAATAAGAACATAGAAGCGGTTCATAAAGGATTCGTATCTCTGTACGTTCATCTTCGTCGTCCTCGACTTTCCCCTTTACTTCACTATTTCGTGCATTTCGTAATTAAAGCAAATAAAAATCTAATCATTAATTATAATTTTGCTGGGGTTTTTTTTTTTTTTGGCAACAGTTTCGGATATTATCAACCATTTTTTGTTTGTTTATATTTAGTTTTCGATTGGTTTTGTTTTATGTTTTTCTTTGCTTTTTTTTGTAGAGGACAGTGTGATTATACAAAACGAGCTGGGGTTAAATATTCCCCTACCAAAAATAGCGTAATACAAAAACTGGTGGGGCATTCAATAAGTTTCCAGCCATTTCTTTTGTACAGGTATTTACAATTGGCGTAGACTCTTGAAAATTCAGTATGTTATTGACATACATCTTATGAGATGACAGACCAATATTCATGATTTCAGGTTCAAGGGAACAGCTATAGCAGCAATTGGAATACACCCTACTAAAGCCTGATTGTCACAGCCGGTGAATTTTAAAAATGCAATCTGGACGTGGCGACACTTTAGAAGAACGATATGCAATAAAATTATGTTTTAAACATGAAAAAATGCTAAAGAAACGTATGGAATGCTTCAGACTGCTTTTGTAGCATTTTGCCTGAATCGAGTACCAGTTTTTGAGTGGCATAAGAGATTCGAGGAAGGCTTGGAGTCTGTGAGGGTTGATGAGAGGTGTGGGAGGAGTAAGGAAGTCAATACACCAGAGTTGATGGGCCAATGTGTTAGGGTTAGGATTAGGGTTGATATATTGAGGTTTTAAGGGAGTTCAGGAAGAGATTCCGTCGGATAAGGCCAGCACTCTTCAAATCGGGTCAGTGGCATTTCCACCAGGACAATGTACCAGTCTACAACTCCATCCTTGTCACAGACTATTTGACCAAGATGGACATCAAGACAGTCTTTCACTGTCCCTATAGTCCAGACCTTGGTCCCTGTGAATTTTGGTTATTCCCTAAGCTCAGAGGCTGTCGTTATGAGACAATTGAAGAGATGAAAGTGGCTGTGATGAAGGTCATTGACACGCTTACGCAAGAGGACTTGCTTGTGGGCTTCCAGAAGTTGATGGAACGGTACAACAAGCTCATTGCAGCCGGAGGAGATTACTTCGAAGAGGATTATAGTTCCATGTGTGTACTATCAATAAAAGTGCCAATACCAAAAAAGTCTTGAAACATTTAATTATCCTCGTATATATATATAAATATATATATATATATATATATATATATAAACTAATTTGTATCGTTTCGTTTTGATTTCATTGTTAGGGTCCATATAGTGGTTTACCCTTCATTACTGAGGCAGATTAGCTGAAACTGAATTATAATCTGTGAGCTTTTTGCAGAGATAAAGCTTCTGTTGAAAAGATGAGGTCAATAAAATAATCCTACTGAAGCCTTTAACATCATTTATTGACATGATACAGAATGTAGAGAAAACAAAATGGACCCTAATAAAAGGTCAGTGTGAAAATGATGAGTAAATGTTCTCCTGGATTGTAAGGTGCATTTTTTATCTCTGATATATTTTCCCTTGTTAGCTCACTATAGTTAACTGGGACTTCTCGCTGTCACTTGATGTTGACCACAAAATGATGATGTGACAACAATCTTTCTTTTCCTTGTTGCTTTTAATGTATATATTTTGAGAAGGATGACAAATGAAGATAAATGAGAATTGGTCTTGTTTTTTTTTCTTAAATGGAATATCAATTTTCGTGGGTTATTAAATGCTTAATTGATCCTTGTATAAGAACCATTGAGATACTATTAAACCCATAGCTTGGAGGATAAGAAGGTTCATACCTTTCCGAAGGTTATTTGTTCGAAAGTTAACCTAACAACAGGAATGGATTTCAAACTCTTTTAAATAAAGGCTACATTTCCGAAATTTAGGTATTAAACTATCTGGACTATGTGTAGCTGCGTTTCTACTCAAAGTATGTGCGCGCACAGTGTTATTAATAGAAAATGATTTGGCAACTTTTTCAAATTAAAATCTAAAGTAATAAAGTGATGAACTAGTTCATTTAGAAAGAAAAAAATGAATAACATCATATCGTAGCTTTTCGTTCAATCATTCGTTATTTTTTATAATCAACCTCTGTCAACCTCTCCACTCGAGCTGTAGGCGGCATTAAATCAAATCTTTAATCGGAGTTTAACAGGTTTGAATTCAGAATATACCAGTTGCCCTACCAAGGTTAAAGATCTGAATCTGGCCTACGTTTTGCCATTAGCTGCAGAGAGAATAGTTTGATTCATCCCATTCACGAGTGTATGAATGTTATGTGAAATGTATACAACTTCGTCTAGGATTTCAACTCAGATGGGTGTTTCGATTTCCTACTAGAATATCCATTACACCACGAACGCTTAAACTTCTAATTGACTCATTTCTCCTGGACTGCAGAAGTTAGTATGTGCTGATGTATCCACGTCTTAGAAGGACGATCATTCTCTAAAAAATGGTGTCATGTTTAGGAGCGATAATGAGGCTCCGTGTTCTGGAGATTTAGGGATTGTAGAATACATTTTTCCTTGCAATTAAACCCATGACCACTCGGATCCAGGATGAGAGTATCTCTTAGGCTTTCCTCAATGGGTAAAAGAGAACTGCTTAAAATTAATTTTGTTCAATAGGGCCGTGTGGAAGAAAAATATCCCATGAACGTAATACACAAAACGTGTAAAACTAGACAAACAATGAACAAGGTACTTAGGTCCAACATAACTCTAGACAGACTTGTGGGAAAAACCGCCAGCTAATACTGGTGTTTAACACTTGCAAGAATTGAAATCATAACAACTAACTCATATATTGTTGCAATTTGTAAATTCGACAGTTAATTACTACTCGAATGCATTTTGTTTATTTCAATGTTGGACCATTACTGACAATTTGCGTGTATAAAACCAAGTTACCAAGTTACGGAGGTTCCCGTGGTGTAATGGTTATCCTCGCAGGAAATGGATTCGGTGACACGAGTTCAAATCCTGGAGGAGACTGAATGCATTTCACATAGCACTAATACCCTTGGGAAAGGTATGAATTCAATTATTCTCCCTCCAGCTATGGGTAAATAGTAGGACATACTAGGTTCTTCAACCTTGGTGAGGCAACTAGTCTAGGAGAAGGAAAACTCTGAATTCACACCTGTTAAACTCCGCTTAAAAATTGACCTTGTGTCTCATCCTGCTCGAGCGGAGGGGTTGGGTAAATATGATAAAACCAAGTTACCTAAGGCAATCAGCTAAATCTGGCTTTTTGCCTCTATTACCCACGAGCCTCTTTTTGGCCCAGTAAGCTCTTTGACATTTTGCTTTTCGCCTTTTTTCAAGTGGGCAGTTGTGTCTATGCCGGAGATAGTATTGAAGATGCCTAATTTGTCAGTTTGCAAGGAAGCGTATTCGATCATCCAGCCGACGGAAAAAAAGCTGTTGAGCCAGGTCAAGAATCAAAATTTGCTACCTGTAGACTACAACGATCCAAAGATACGTCTTTAAAAGTTGTAAAGAAACCCAATTAGGGTTTTCTTTACGTAGAAATGAAACGAGTGTTTTGGTACCAAGTGCGTAGTCGTTGAGAGAAAGTCTCTTTTGATATCTTATAGCAAAAGAATTGATAAAGATATTCGACGTGAAGTTTGAATATCTACTTTGACCAATGGAATTGTCACGACAAACTACAGAGAAGAGGAAATATTCTATTCTACATTCAGAATGCTTTCCCGGAGGATTAGTGGACTTTAATAAATAAAATTGGTCCAAAAATTGAATTGTAATACCAAGTGATGGTATTTCATTTAAAATCTGTTATATAACTTTTAGCAACTTTGTGGTTCAACGAAGAATTTATCTTGGTATATTTCAATGCTTTTCCTTACTTTTATTTTATGCTGTTACATTCATTTCTATTATTCTATTCTATACTTTCTTAATTTTTATATTTAAAAGAAGATGACTACCTAACTCAACCTGCATGAGAAAATACAGACAATGATTGTGGTAGAATGTATTTGTCAAATTTATTTCTCCGGAAATAAATTCATTTTTCAGGGGAAACTTTCGTTTCGTTTTTAGAAACTAGGAGTTAATATTTAACTTTGTACTAACCTTCTCTTTAAGCTTCCGTTGGGTATCACCTACCCTTTCAGCATAATGAGCTGTTCCATCCGCCATATATGGCATAAGTGGAGATCGGTCTGGGAATAAGCCCAGGAGTTAGACCATAAGAGCCGTTCCTATTGTTGAAGTATATCATTACTCTATCACTAATCCTATGTTCTTATTACTAACAGTCTCTCTCTTGTAAATACTCTTTCCTGTAAATATAACTATTTTCCTCGCATATCGTGGTTTGTCTTATTATTACTACTACTTGTGTTTGCTAACCAGTACACAACAGCTTCACCTTTTTTTTCTACTTTTCTTGCTCTCGTCTCCTCCCTCAAACATGTTTCACTGCTAAACCTGTTTTGCTATGACATCCTAGGTGCACTTAACCTTTAAAACTTATTCTTTGAAAGCGTGTTAATTTGCTATAAAAATGTTTACGAAACAATGTCTAGCATACTTAAACCCTTTTGTTGACCTTGTGTATGTTAGCCATACCAATTTTACCCATTTACAGGCTCATTGGCCTAGTTGGTACAGTGTTTGCCAATGGTGCAGGAGACCTGAGTTCAATTCCAGGTCACGTCATACCAAAGACTTTAAAAATGGTAATTTATACCTCCTTGCTTAACACTTAGCAATATAAGGTACGTATCAAGGGTAAAGTGGAGCAATCCAGGAAAAGGAGTAGCGCCTTTCCCTACACCTCGGTGTAGTAGCTATTGAAAAGGGAGCCTTCTGGTCGCCAACTTATATAAATATATATATATATATATATATATATATATAACAACCCCTTTGCATGAGCAGATGACACAAAAGTTTTAAGCAGAGTTTTACGGGTTTGACTTTCGAGTTTTCCTTCTCTTAGATCTGTTGCCATAGCAAAATTAATAAGTCCTAACTACCCAACTATTTGACCATAGTAGTAGAGAGAATAGTTTGATGCTTACATTTCTCCAGAGTATGAAATCCTTGTGAAATATAAACAGCCTTTTTCAAGTTTTGAACTCGGCAGGCTGTCTCTATTTCCTTCAAACAAAACATTTTCACCATGAGGTGTCTAAATCAAAGTCGATTTATTAATGGCGGACAAATACTCCTTTTTACTTATTCCATACATTTTTTTTTATTTCAGTTTTCCATTGGAAGAATACTAATTCATACATTCCGACATTTTTCTTTGAGTATTCACTGGAACTATTTACATCACTAAGGCATCTTCAAAGAGTTTATTATGGCACGTATCTTACTTCTATCATTTAAAAAAAAAAACTCTTTTTAAAAATATTCTGAACTCATTTTTTAAATGTTTTTACTTAAAACGTACGTTTCTTTTTGATTCTTTCATTGTTTAATCTTTCATTTATTATTCCTTTTTTTTTCTTTCTCTTACTCTTCCTGATTGCAATCATTTTCTTTTCTTGTCATATTATTTTATCCTGAATTTATTTGTTTTTTGATCACATCTATATTTCTATTGTAAGCTATATTTTCTTTTTTTCTTTCATATTCATCTCTAATTTTTATATTCAAACTTTCCTTCTTTTTTTTTTCTTGCATTCCAAGAATGGAATATTAAGACATCTTTATTTCTAATGGTATATCAACTTTCGTGGGTCATTTAATGCCTAAGTAATCCTTGTAGAAAAACAGCGGTTATACGTGTAGTATACTTTGGAACGTTGGGTAATTGTTTTAGTAATAAGTTGATTCCTAGACCACAGAAGGGAGGGGAAATGTCATATGAGAAAGTAGTTCGAAGCAGTCTCTGAGACATAGAGAGAGAGAGAAAGAGAGAGAGAGTGGAAGACTGCTCTTAGTCAGAATAGCATTGGACACCTGGGTCAAAAAAGAGAAATGCATCAGCAGCAAAGCGGCGGCAGATTCTGGTTTAATGTATTAGCCAACCAAGGCCGTGTTTCGTGTGTTCGTCACTTTTTCACATCTCTAGGTTACAACGGGGTTCCGACTGAAACTTACGGCGTAGTACAAGAAGTGTCTGCCGAGAAGCGTCTATTTGGTATCGGTTTCGGTTTCATTGTTTTTAATGGCATATCAACCTTTGTAGGTTATTCAATGTCCAAGCTATACTTCTAGAAAAACAGTAATGGTACTATTTAGCCCATAGCTGAGAGGATAATGGGTTAATACCTTTCCCGTAGGTAATGGTCCGCATGTGATCGTAATAGCACGAGTGGAGTTCGAACTCACTTACTACGATTCCGCAGTCCATCGCTTTAACCACTACACCACGAGGACACCCCCTATTTGGTATAATAACGTTATAAACCTCTTTTGGTTGCGTCGTATCGTTAACAATTTAACCTATACCTGGGGGATAAGGAGTTTGTATATAACAATAAAAGTGAACCTACAAGCGTGTCGGAGGTTTAAACTCGCTTATTTCAAGGCCGCAGTCTAGCCCTTACTCAACAGTGACTTCCCTTGGCATTATGTGTCCGTTTATTCGTCCTACTTCTTACGTTTATTATTCTTTGTCCTTTTCACACACTTTTTCTTCGTTCCAATTTTTCGTTCTATCAGCTAGATTACGTTTTCTTGCTTATGTACTTCAGTCATTTCTTTTCTGATCACTACTGATTCATTTTCCTTCTCTCTCATTGGTTGTCATATACCTTATCTGCCATTCCTTTTGCGTTACAACCCATTTGAGTGGGGCTGAAGAATTCACCGACAGCATCTCTGCAGAAGGATAACACACACCACATGAACAAGTGTCTTGGATAAGACATTAAACCATCTGATGGTGAGGCTCCAGTCCTGGAGTTTTAAGTTAATGTGAAATACTACATAATTGCCATTACTTCCAGGTTCACTCTGATCCGGAGTGGTGGTACGTTTTCGCGTCCTATCAGTGGGTCCAATAGAACTGTTCAACCATTTAACTGTGTGTAAAATGGCAGATATTGAATGGAATTATTTGTGTGAAATTGCAATACTTGAAAACATTTATCAAATTGGAAATAAAATCTTTCCTGTTAGATACCCTTTATAAGCCATTTAATTGTGTGCAAACAAATATTTTTTTGGCTTACTCAAAAAGTTATCAAAAAACTATTCGTTGGTAAATCGTCTACTGCTGTCTGTCTGTCTGTGTCCCTCTCTCCCTTTCTATAAATATATATATATATATATATATATATATAAGAATTGGCATTATATAACCTACAAGGGTTGATATGGAATAAAACTCAACCAACGAACCCTTCATTTTCGTTCCTTCTTACTGCATAGATCAGCTCTTGAAAATATTTCTCTTTACCTCGAATCCTAGCCTTGTCTCTGTTGTGTATTCATTTTCTTTTTCCGTCTTTCTTTATTCGTAGATACTTCTTTTCTTTCTCTTCAAAGGATGTAGTGAACATTTCTTTTTCATTGTCTTGTTTCTTCTTTCTAAATCGATTTCTTTCTTTTTTAACACTCGATTTTATTGATCCTTATTTTCTTTACTTTTTTGTTGCATTGATTTTTTTCTTTCCACCTTCTTCTATTTTCTTCTTCTTTCTATTCATTTGATATTTATCTATTTACATATATATATTTTTTCTGTTTTTTCTCTAGATTAGAACAATCATTTTTTTCCTATTTTTTTTTTTTTACTTTCTTTCTACATTAACACATTTTCTTCTCCATTTTTCGATACATTAAACATTTCTTTCTTTCTTTCTTATACCTTCTTTTTCACTCTTTTAACGAGATAGTTTCTTTTTCTTCTTCTATTCCTTTCGACACAATAATCATAAAATAGTATATATATATATATATATATATATATATATATATATATATATATTAATACATATATACTTTCCATCACTCTTATAGCGGTTTAATTTGATGACACTGATATCATGTCACTGGTTTTTCTTTCTTTCTTTTTTTCTTTCTTTCTTTGTCTGTCTCCCTTTTTCTTTCAATCTGTCTCCCTCTCTCTCTTTATATATATATATATATATATAACTTCTAGGACACCACGCCCATCAAATAACAAAAATCTGTAAAACAGTAATAACATCGATAAATTCTCATCTGCCCAATCGACGAAAATCCCAAACAGTAAAATCCAAATCATAGGTAAAGTTAACAAAAAAAAATGCTCACGAATTCTTGAAGCTAACGGTATTTTGAAGTAAATAAAAACATTAATAAAACAGCATTAACCTCTGGCATTACCGTATCTAACAGGTTCACCAGTAGGCAGACTAGTAGGAAATGCTTCAAACGAAATGAATATCTAACCCAAGCTAAACAAAAATAAACAATATATGGAAACAAAACATCCACCCTGAAGACGAACATTTAATAGGATCAAAAGTGGTTCGGCCAAAAACCTCGGTAAACTCCTGTCTACAATATTTGCCAATCGAACCTTGAGAAAAAAACCATAAAATCATAAATAGGAATGTTCTGTAATCATTAACAAATCTCGTATAAACAATATATATATATATATATATATATATATAGGGTGGAACGATAAAATTGTCGTCCCAAAGAAAACAACACTACAGCTTTATTTTAAAACTTTTATTTAAAAAATCAATTCAGGTAACTTGATTATGTAGTAGAGCTGACATCAATTCAATGTAGCCGCCTTCAGCCTCAATCACCGCCTCGATACGGATCCGGAACTAGGAGCATGCCTTTTCGACAAGCGCCAGCGTGAGCTCGGCGAATACTCGGCGGACGACGGTGATCAGACTGGCTTTGGTGTTGTGTGAGTCATGTTGGTGATATTCTCGACGTATGACAAAACGAAGTAGTCCAACGGTTTCAGGTCGGGGGAGGAGGGGGCCAGTTAAAGAAGGGTACAAAATCGTAGCACTCCTGAAGCAAAGCCTTGATCTCTTTGGACTTGTGGGCCGGTGCCGAGTCCTGCAGCCACACCAAGAGTCAGCCACCGGCCACCTGATTGCACCAGGGGATCACCAGACTTTTCAGCACATCCAGGTACACATTGGTGCTGACTTTCAAGCCGACTTCGAAGATGTGAGGTGGCATGATGTGGCCCTCACTTGAAACCACACCAAAGACCATAACCGTAACCGGAAACTTTGTTTTCATCACCCTGGGCACGTCCCTGTTATCCGTGGCAATCAAGCAATGGTTCTGGCTGTCATAACTTGGATCGGTAGGGAGCATGAGTTGTACAGCGGCGCATCTCCGATCTCGCTCGTTGAACATTGTATCACTTTCAGGCATGAGAGAAGGCTCCCATCGCTCTTGTGATTTGTACACAAATAGCCAACTAGTAGATGGTCTGCATCAAAAAAAGAAAACCGGTTTTCATGAAACGGAAATGGAATCATGTCTTTTCTAGGGCGACAATTTTATCGTTCCATCCTGTATATATATGCCTGCTTATACCCAGTCCAGCAAATCATTTGAGTCTATCTATCTATCTATGTGTCAATCTTTCTGTACCGGTTCATGCATAGTTTATTCAATTTATGTTTGACTATTTGTTTCTATCTGTCTATCCTTCTTTTTCAGTTTTTTCTTATCTATCTATCTATCTATCTATGTTTATTTATAGTTCAATCAATATGTTAAAACATTTCTTTCTGTCTATTTATCTTTTTTCAGGCTATTCATATCTATCTATATATCTATCTATCTGATTCTTTGTTTCTTTTCGGTGACATCCAATCTTTTTACAATTGACTTGCTTATAATCTATTCAGTTCCTTTAATCCATTTTTTTAACCTTTTCTCGTTTTTTTTTTTTGTTTCTTCTTTTATCACTATTTCTTTTGCTGATCTCATTTCTACCCATCAGTTATTTTTTGGGAACAGTTTTTTTTCCCCCAATTTGCATTCCCTCCCGTCAACGTCATTCATTCGGCATGAGACCTTTATATGATAAAAATGCCGGAAGACAATCTGCTTAGAAGCATTAGTGTGCAATTAATATCAGACGACGACTTCGTTATTTTGTCTCTGAACTAAGCATGCCATGGCCTTCCAGGTTGAAGCAAAAATATAGGACTTTGACATACGAACGGATCATCTAATCTTGGCCAGAAGACCGAACCTTATAATAATCAACAACAAAAAAGAGAATTTGCAAAATAGTGAGCTTTGTTGTCCCGCTTGACTGCGGAATGAAACTCAAAGAAAGTGAAAAGAATGATAAATTCCTGAATCTTGCTACGGAATATTAAAAAATATATGCAACATGAATGGGACAATTATACCAATTGTGATTGGTGCTTTTGATAGAGTCACCAAAGGATTATTAAAGGAACTGGAAGACTTGGAAATAAGGGGATGATTGGAGACCATTCAAACTACTACATTATTTAGAACGGCCAGAATACTGAGAAGAATCAATGAGACTCGAGGTGACTTGCTGTTACTCAAACTCCCGTGAAAGACCATCAACTAATACTGAACAAAAGGTAAACCTAGAAAATTTAAAGAAAATTATGAACAGTGAAAAGACTACCCTATCATCATTAGGAAACATAGAATGGAAAACAGTTAAGAGGGAAACAATAAAACTAAATCAAGTACTACATTACATATCAACAAATAATATAACCGAATTAAATGAACTAATCAATACAGGGGCGAACTTAGTTGTTGAAAAATTGGGATACCTCAAAAAGCACACAAAAATCAAAACCAGGATGGGAAATTCGACAGGAAACGCAGATAAAAAAATCTACGAAGACAGGTCAAAATGATAAAACAAAAGAAAGACGCTGGAATATGTTGGAAAAAAAGGAAAAGGCATCACAAGAAAAGATAACAGTACAAGTTGAGGAAATAAACCAGAAAGTACTGGCGAAAGAAGGGAGATTAAAGAGATATCGATCAAAGGGGAAAACAATAGGAGATTCCAAAACAACAAAAGAAAATTCTATCCACAACTGGGAGGAAATGATAGGAAAACATACCAGTAACCGGATGCAGAAGAAACCGAACGATTTTGGACTGAAATATGGCAACCAAACACACACACACACACAACGAAAAGACTGAATGGATAGACAACATGACAAGAGGATCAGAAGGACTCGAAGAAGACCGGAAAGCGGAAATACACATCGATTTACTCAAAGTGACTCTAAAAATATCGAACTGGAAAACGCCAGACCATGATAGAATACATGGTTTCTGTTTCAAGAAATTCACCTCTATTCACGAGAGATTAGCTCTAGAAATGAATGAATGGATGACCAAAGGATAGACTACCTTGATCCCAAAAGGATTCAAGCAAAGAAACCGCCCCAATCAACTACAGACCCATAACCTGCTTAACGATGATGTGGAAAATATTAGCAGCACAAAAAAGGAAAGAGATTTAATGCTCACCAACAAGCCATGGATTGTTCCCTGAGGAGCAGAAAGGATGCCTTAAAGGATCCAGAGGCACAGCAAAGTTACTTTACATAGACTAGCACATCCTAAGCGAGGGTTAGACTTGGCGGAAAAATCTACCTATAGCCTAGATTGTCAAAAAGAGGGCCTATGATGTGGTCCCGAAAAGCTGGATAATAAACTGCCTCAAAATGTACAAAATATCGCATGAAGTCATAAACTTTATCGAGAAAACCATGAAAATCTGGTGAGTGGAATTGACAGCAGGTGGAAAAGGTTACCTGAAGCAAGTTCCAAAGTGGTATATTCCAAAGAGATGCACTATCACCGTTACCATTCATAATTGTCATGATGGCCATTAACCACATTATCAGAAAATGCATGGCCGGGCACAAACTTAGTATATTGCAGGAAAAATCCATCACGTAATATATATTGATGAGGTCAAACTATTTGCACAAAGTGAAAAAGATTTGGAAACTATAATACATTCAGTTAGAATATACAGTCAGGACATAGGAATGGAATATAGTATAGAAAAATGCGCAATGCTTGTAATGAAAAGTGACAAACGACATCTAACTAGTAGAAAGGAACTACCAAACCAAGACAAGATTAGAATACTCGGAGAGAAGGAAGCCTACAAATACTAGACGGAAGTCACTGTGGAACAAAGAATAAACAGAAAACAAATCTGTTTTCTAAAGTGATAAGGAAGCACGTGTTCTCCAGTGAATGTGGCACATAAACTGCATTGGTGGTATGCAAGAATGAGGCATCTCCGTGTAAAACGCGTAGGTGGCAGACTGGAGGTGTGATAACTAGAAATTTGCGTTGGTGTTCGGAATATTATAAAACCAGCAGAGAAGAGTAAGCTATTAGATATCACGTCGCTCTGGGTCCTAGCTTTGTTTCAAATTGCCCCCAGTTGAGAAGCGAGGGGAAACTAAGATTTTTGATGCTTAGTGATGGTTCCGTACACAACTTTCGAAAGTGGAGAAGCGAGCAGATGCCTCAGTACCAGTCACACGAATTTAGCGAACAAAGATGAAAAGGCAGAAGAGTTTTCGCTACAGATTTCCAACTGGATGCTGTGAGAGTGCAAGTTCAGCCATATTTGACTGCCTCTCACTCTATCTCTACGTACATTTCCTCTAATAAAAGGAATAGAAAAAAAAAGAAAATCATATTTTTGTACATCATCATTGTTATCTTTCTCTGCAATACCAAAATACAAACGGTTTACCCAATCTATTTTAGAAGAACAGATCTTTCATGTTAATTATCAAAAAGGAAATAACGTGTCGTCATGTTAATTCATTCTTTCAGCTGACCATAGAGTAAAAGTAATGGAAACTGGACAAAGCTGAAAGAGGTGAGAAACATGAAGGTGATGGTGATATCAGATTTAGCTGTAGCGCTTAGAATTGTCCCAAAGAACATGAACGAGAGACTGGGTGAGCTAGAGATAAGAAGAACAATTAAAACCATCCAGAGAATATCACTATTAAAATAGTCTAAGATACTTCAAAACGTCCAGGCGACCTAATTAAAATTGCTGACACTGAAACTCCGATGAAAAAACATAATTAAAGCAAGTTTGAGAAAACATTGACGAAGAGTGGACCCAATGTAAAATCAATACATCAATTATGTTCCATTCTGTATAGTTTTGAAATTAGTAATATCTTAATTTCTAAGATGAAGCTTGATAACCGTAATTACTTTGAATATTCGGACGACTGAATTCATGCTTATTTTTATAATCACAAGGTTTCGGTGTTTCCATTCGAATTTGGGAGTCCACACTGATTCTTATACTGAACCATTTATTTGAACCTGATATAGTGGAATATCCTGATACCCCCTGAGAATGGATTACTCAGTCTATAAAGACACTAGCAAGCGGTAACCAAAGAGAGAGTAAGCTAATCTTGATACTCCTGCATTCAAAATACGTTCGAGTGTCAATATCTGATTTGTTACACAGCACTTTTGTACAATAAACCTGTTATAACTTACTCTGTGTGTTGAGTCTCATTTCATCTGATTAATTTATACGGATTATATAATCTCCCAGGGATATATCAGAACCATTGGGGTAGACTTCCAATTCTGGTACCCATGACCGAGTACAATAGTTAAATTATAGTAAATATTCCTTTATAGACTTACCAGTTATTGGGATTTAACCTGCAAGCTCCACGTGATTTCAATCACCCTACAACAAAACGCCTTATCAACTGTGCCATATATTGTTACCGGACAACTCAGAGTGTATTTTTAGGAATGATAAACATGACGTTATTTTTTTTTTTACCATAGCTAATATTACAAAGTATTTCTATCCACCACTAATTCTGTATGATAATAATCGTTTGTTTGCATACAAATAGTTTCAAGTTTGTTATACAACAGTAAAAATTCTATTTTTATTAGTCATTTGTTTGCACACAGATCAATGGTTTCAAAAATTGTAAACATTAATCGTTGTCTTTGATATTATTTATTGTCTGAATACAGTTAAATGGTGTGAATTGTTGCTATCCCAGCGCAGTTCGCTCTCAACTACCACCTTTTAGCACTTAAAAAGAAGATCTAGATTTTTGCCATAAAAGCAATAAACTTGAAGAATACTGTCGGGACAATCATACATGTGCTAGGATATGAGATGACCAGCCGACTTATCTGTTCAAGCGGCCGTTTAGCCCAGTCAGGGCCAAAATGGAATGTTGCAAGTCGTGACCACTCTGGTTGCTTGGTCATGGACTGCTCAGCCACTAGGATCTCATCCACAAGCATTACCAGTCGCCACCCACGGTCTCGAGGAGACCTCATGGGATAGGGGGTGCAGTCAGCGTATTCTATAGCCTCAGCCGACAGGGTGGGTAGGATTAAAGGGTGATAATGTAGCTCATTTTAGATATAATTGAATAGCAACATTTATTTGAAGAGATCCCATTCAATATTTTGTACGGCAATATTTATGATATGCCCCAAGAATTTTCGGTAGCTTATATGTCCAAAATTTAAGTTTAGTAAAATAATTTTTGTGACAAATTAATTTGAAGTTGATAAATTGCACCTTAATAGGAAAAGCTTTTATCTCGTTCACTGAAAATCGACTAATTAATAATTCAACAATCGAAGAAAAATAGGTCGACAATATTAGAAAAAGGGAAAACATAGGAAGCAAACTACTGAACTATAATAATAAACTGTTTAATAAAAAAAAAGAGACTGCATTTGCGAATCATAAAACCCAATAAACTGTAATACAGCTAATTTAACAGAGTAGTATGTGCATTTTAGGTCAAAAGTTTGCGCACAATGAAACCAAATGCATTTGTGAAAATATGAAGATAAAGGGTTAAAACTAAATCACTGTTGTTGCACATGAATATATATCTGAACTTATCTGCATAACTAGTAGACACAAGAACCAAACAATTAAATCAGTCAGCCAATTTTTCCTAAGTACCATTTATTTGTAATTCACCATATATTTTCCCTTTGATTATCCTTCATTTTCCCTAATATATATATATATATATATATATATATATATATATATATATATATCATCATCATGTCATGCCGCTAGCACGGATAATCCTGACCCACTCTCGACACTTCTCCCTGTCATTCGTCGCCTCTAGCAGGTCTTCAGGGCTACATCCCGTATCCTCACATAGCTGCTGTATGTATGTTTGAGCTGGTCGTCCTGCTTTTGCTTGGCCATCTGCGGGTGTCCATTGGAGTACATCACTTATGAGATCGTCTTTGCTCCTCCCACAGTGTCCTGCGTGCCAGGACTATATCGACACTTTTCCCAATCGTTCATCACCTCCGGCAGGTCTTCTGGACTACATCCCGTATCCTCACATAGTTGCTGTATGTATGTTCGAGCTGGTCATCCTGCTTTTGCTTGGCCATATGCGGGGGTCCATAGGAGTACATCACTTATGAGCTCGTCCTTGCTTCTCCAGCAGTGTCCTGCATGTCTGGTTTGTCTAACTTGAATAGTTGTCGTGATAGGAGGCAGGTGGCCGTATAGTTGGTGCCTTGCGAAGTGTTGCTGCCAGGACTTGTTCAAATTGCTCGTAACATTCTTGTATAATTGCCGTCTAGCTTCTTCTCCAGTCGTTTCGTTAGTGTCCAAGTGGTGCATCCAAACAGCAGTATCGACACGACTGCTGCCTAGAAGAAACTGCGTTTCATTTTATCTGTAGGGTCTGATTTCCGTTTGATCGATAGCCTATCGATAGCAGTCCAAGCTTTCGTTTATTAAATACATATAAGTAAGCTGCCATGCTATTAAATACATATAAAAACTTATATATTTACAAATTATTATCTGCTAATGGAATAATACGTGTGAGAAATACTTGAAACCATTTAGGTGTGTGCAATAAAACAAGCTCAGCATCGTTTAGACATGTAATGTACAAAATATCTTTATAAATCATATACTTAATATATATAAAGAGTAAATAAAGGATTGTAATCCGACAATATGTAGAAAAACTGATAACAACGATCCAAGAGGAAGGAATGATTTATTAACGGGTCAACACAATAGCGAACGATCATCAGGACCATGAGGGGTGATATTAATAATTTTAAGTTAACGATGGATGATTAGAAATGTGAAATACAAAAACCTACGGGAAGATATGTATAGTGAGAAAAAGTTAGCCGTTTAACTGGCAAATCAGCGTTTGATGTTTAAATTACGTCATTTGACTTATTAGGAATATTGTATAGAATTATGTACGTTGTTTAACGGGAAAGATTACGAGACAGAAAGAAGAAAAGAAAGAAAGAAAGAAAGAACAAAAGAAGAATAAAAAGCATGGAAATTATGAGATATACGGAAAATATTAACTAATATTAACTAATATATATGTATAAAGAGGATTTGACATTAAATAACCCGCAAGTGTTTATGTGCTATACAACCGAAACAAACAGACTAAACAAATCAATGTGCTTCTACAAATATGAATTTGACATTGAATAACCCACGAGGGTTTATATGCCATTAAACAAAAAAGCGATTTTGGGAAAGGATTCAAGATGATAACGTCACTTGATTATAAAGATATACGTTCGTATGACTTTCGTGACGAAGCGAAGAGAATCGTGAACATTCCTATACGGAAGAAATTTTTTTTAACGGTTTTTGAAATAATTGTGAATATACTGAAAAATAAAGGAAAACACTTTCGCCTACGAGACATTAGTCTCTTTATTAAAAATTTCACCTTGTTTTTTGAAGGATCCGTGCTTATATATATATATATATAAATATATATATTCCTTCCAGCAGGCTTCTGCGAGTTTTTTGTTCTTAGAAATTTATAAACCACATAAAACAAGCAGTAACTGAGAGGCCTAATTCTTGTTGTATTAAAGGTGTTCTTGTTCAGTTCTTAAATATATATTTTCAACCAATATCGTTTTCATTGTTTCAATTATTCATCTATATTTTTCTGCTTTTTAGTTGAATTTTCTTCTTTTATATCGCAGTATAGTCAGAATATCAATCTCTGAAGATAAGAGTCTTTTTATTACAAAGATACGAGACATGAGTCTTTTTTATCACAAATTTCACCGAGCTTTTTGAAGAATTCGTGTATATATATATATATATATATATATATATATATATATATATAGTTCTGATAAATTTGCATTTTTGAATTGAAATTTAAGTATAGAAGATAATTTGGGTAATTATATTTTCTGCCTCCACCCAAGGTAACAGACGCCAGCTCTTAATGCGCCTCGAATTAGCTTACAAATTATACGAAAATTGCGTCAGGAATCATTTTTTAGCGTTTCTGTGTCGTCAGTGGGATGAAAATCATTTCACCTCAAATTGCAAATAAGATTAGGATAATCCACCGGAGATACTATAATGAGGCATTCCAGAGAGGAATACACTTTTCCTTACCGTTAACTCTGCTCTACCCTCTCTCTCTCTCTCTCTCTCTCTCTCTCTCTCTCTCTCTCTCGCTCGCTCGCTCATATTCATACGCACATATATATTAGATACACTGCATCTAGTTCAAGTATACATAATATATATAAAGAATGCTAATTAAGTCTAATAATAAATCATATATGTTTTATATTTGTATATGCATGAATATAATTTATAAAAAACACCACATATAATATATATGATATATATACTAAAAATGAATATATATATATATATATATATATATATATATATATATATATATATATATTCACAGACATGCATTTAATGCATGCACGATATATTACATATAACGTTTGTTCTATAGGATACAAATAATATATATATATATATATATATATATATATATATATATATATATATATATATATATATATATTACGTATGTACAATATGCATCTTGTCTCATCTTGCCAAATAGCTCATTTTGATGCGAATGAAGGAATCATCAATGATGTAATGTTTCCGGGATACTTTTGAAGTTCGGTTCTTTTAACATGTATTCACTCCACTCACCCAGGTGACTCAATTTTTGCTCATCCTAACCTAAATCTTCTTCCAGTAAAAGGATACTTATAATATTATGATCTATTTTTTTTATTTTTTGTCACCATTTGATGGTTTTGCAGTTTTGTTTGATCATTCTTTTCTTTTATTTTTTTATGCTTATGACCGCACCGACCAGTTGTATTCGAGTTTCATTAAATAATAGTTTGCTTGTCCGTTTGGCTTTTGTGTCTTTCTTTTTCTTTTAAAAAGGAATTCCAGTCATTCCCTAACTTCTTCACAATTTGTTCAAATAGGGGATAAGATTAGACATTTTTGGAATGGTTGGTATATTTTTATATCAGTAGGACGAAAGATTTTCAGATTATGACATTTCGGTGAAAGGATCGTTGTTGTAAGCTTTGGATCTGCAAATGTTCCATTTTAGTCAAATTTACGATTGGGATGACCGGATGTCCCCCTTCCTTGTTACAGCATTTATCTAAATTTATTTGTATAATGAATATTTTTGGCTTCTTTTCTTTACATTGTCTTTTTAATGATCCAAAGATATCGGACGACTCAATGCAACTTGGTCGGAAGGTCTTTTTACGACTCAAGAGGTTAATAGGAATGAGATGACGAGGACGTTGGCAACTCGCCGCAATCTCGAACAAAATAAGTTTTTATTGCAATATAAAAACGTTACCATATACAATTGAAAATATTTCGCACGCAAGGTAGGAGAGGATAGACACGCTGAGGAATTTGGCTAGAGTTCTTATTTTTTTTTTTTTATCGACAAAGGAATTTTGTTGGCGTCCGAAGAAATTTAGAGGCTTGGAACTTCGTTAGTTTTTTTTCCAGCGGCACGGTTTTCTAGTAGTGATTTTTTCTTCCAAAGACTTTTATTTTCAAGTTAATGAAATTTAAACACGATTCTAAATCATTGTTATGTAACATCAATTTCTCGTAAAACAACAAACTTTTGGTGGGAGTGGTCATTTCCCCACATATTCGACCATTATATTTTCTGTTCTTTCATATCTTCCAATCATGCCTGGTCTCCTTGCTCGATTAGCCCAATCATTTTGGTATTTTTTTTTTTTATCTAGCCTACGTTAGACTTTTTTCTCGCATCAAGTGATGACGTCCCTTTCCTTTATTTTTTTTCTTCATTTGCAATCAAGAAAAATAAACCAGATCTACACGTACTTAAGCTACTGTATCCATGTGTATTATTTGTTGCAAGCGTTCAATTCTTTTATGACACTCCATTTTCTGCCTGAATGGACATGATTACCAACTTCCGCTACTTTAGTGCTGGTTGAGTCTTAGTGATATATTTCTGTTTTTGTTCGTGCGACAATGCATTCCTCTACTAACTCTCTGAATGGTTATGTTAGCGCATTAGAATATCTGTATAAAGTTGTTTGGCTAAGATATCTTAGTGGACCTAGCCATCATCTTATATAACCGCTCATTTTCCATTCCATATATTCGTCAGTGAATATTGAGAATTCGTAAATTGCCGGTGGCTATAGGACTCTCAGAAGAATTGCTAGTTGATACATCTCTGCTTGGAAGCGACCGAATAATCCAGATTTATCAACATTTGGTAGCCAGGTTTGGAGATTTTCGATCATTTCCTGAATTGTTGCAGTAACCCTAAGGGTGAGATCGAAGTTTTTTGGGGGTTTATTTTGTTTTTCCCCGGACTTTTTATGGATTTTTCTGTGAGCATAGGGATATATACGCCAGATATTTCAAATCACGCAGTCTTGTTTTCGTTATTTTGCCTTATGCTCGTAAGCTTGATTTTGATGGATAGAAACTCATTCGAGCCCATGAAATTTGACCCTAAATACCTTTTAGTAGCTTCTTTTATTTCTTCGCTGAAAATGTCGTTACAGTCATATCATTCATCGAGGCTTATATAAGAAGTTTTATATCTCCATTTTTGTAACAGGCCCAGTATATTCTTTCTCCACTTCTTTTGTCATCATGTTTATTGCGCAGCCTAAAAAATCCTTCTTGCAACATTTGCCAATTCGATGTTATGCTCCCCATCCCTATAATCGTCTGAAAGATTTTACGAATGTTGATGAAGTCGTTAACTTTATTGGTTACATGGTGTTTCTTTAACGCCTTCTCAGCTAATTTGTGTTTTGGAGTCAGCCATCAACATTTCTTTGATCAAACTATAATACTACTAAGTTTCCCTTGCACACTTCTGTGTAAACACTCAGAGATATTCCTGGTATTCTGATGGGCCTGGAATTCCACAATTTTGAATAGCCGTGTCGATACACTCGTTTTTAATCAAGAATTTGTGAGACGACGTAACAGAATGCTGAAAAGTATATTACAGTCCGTGTTTCATAAGGATATTGTTCCTAATTGTTTAATGTTGCTAAAGCGTTCTCGTTTAGTAACTTTATTTCTTCCGAATACTCTCATTTCTATGACACGCTATCTACTTTGTCAAATGAATTTCAGTACTTTCAACAACTTTAAAATAACTTGTGGGTATGGTTTCTAGGCATCATTTAGTACTCTGTTTAAACCTGGAGCTGAGATAAACCTTGCTAATTTTATTTTTTTCTGGACTCCACTCAGCCTCAGGAGGATTACTTTGAATTCCGTACTTGTAAAAATTATTGAAATTGAGACCATTTTGGAAGCTTTGAAGATGTCAGCTCTGTTCGTCCCGTAGTAACTTTTTTGTAGAGTCAAACGGGTTTCGTGTGGTTTGGTTTGGTGCGTTTTATGGCATATCAACCTTTGTAAGTTATTTAACGCCCAATCCATTTTTATGTAAATAATCTGTTCTATTGAAAACAGTTCAGTTTAGCATAAGTACAGAGTTTAATTGTCAAAAACATTTCCATTTCAAACTATTCAAGCAGTTATATATAATAATTCAGTTAAGTGTAAATACAGTTTTAATGTCGAAAAAACAGTTCTATTTGAAATAATTCAGTTCAGCATAAGCATGTAGTTTAAGTGTAAGTACGGTTTAATTGTCAAAAACGTTTCTATTTCTAGCTATTCAGTTTACTCAATTCATTTTAGCATAAGTATGCTGTTAGCTCTATTTAACCTATAGATAGGGCCCTATCAGGTGCTACCACTCCGGGCCAGAGTGGACCTGTGAGCGATGGCAATGAAGGGGTACTCCGCATTCCCCAAAGCTCCAGCATCACTGGAACCTCACCATCAGATTGTTTAGTGTCATATCAGGCCACTCATTGGGTGGGGTATTACTCCTCTGCAGAGAAGCAGTCGGTGTATTCTACAGCCCCAGCCGACTGGGCAATCAAACGGGTTTAGTATAAATGCTAATATATATATATATATATATATATATATATATATATATATATATATATATATATATGTCTGGCAGGGTAAACTTGTATTCATATATATACAAAAGTATACATAAGTTTTGTTTCGTTTTGGTTTGGTTTTATGACATTTCAACCATTGATGGTTATTTAAGGCCAAAACTGTTTTATACATATAAAGAGTTTAATTTCGCACAAATCAGTTTAGCATAAGTACGTATTTAAGAACTATTTAACCCATAGATAGGACCCTAAAAGATGCTATCACTCCGGGTCAGAGTGGACCTTGTCAACGATGGTAATAAAGAGTTACACCACATTCGCAAGCTTCAAGCATTACTGCGGCATCACCACCTGATTGTTTAGTGTCATATCTAGGACACTCCTTGGGGCAATCTTACTCCTCTGCAGAGAGCCAGATAGTGTATTCTAGAGCCCCAGCCGACTGGGTCAGTATACACACACACACACACAAACACACACACACACACACACACACACACACACACATATATATATATATATATATATATATATATATATATATATATTTCATATATATTTCATATATATACATATATATTTCTTCGAGTGTCTGCGTGTGTGTCGATACGGATAGATAGACAGAAAGAAGAAATATCGATAGGCAGTTAAGATTGATTCAAGATAAAAAAAAGAAATTATTAAAAAAAACAACTTCCATTATAATAAATCATACATCTGCCTTTCTGAATCTGTTGAGCTTTCTCTCTTTCTCTTTACTCTCTCTCTCCCTCTCTCTATCTTTCTCTATCTCTCTATCTATATACATGTGCGCCTGTATATATAAAGGTTCCCTTATTTTTAGATATATGTATATGCATATTATATATATATATATATATATATATATATATATACTTGTAATTGTATGTGGATGGACACTGGTTATTGCATCTAGTGTATCCACGTAAAAATAAAACACTGTCTTTCTAGCAATGTTTTTTACGAAGTTTGTCTTAATCGTGAACTGTCATACGTTCAGCCACCTCCCGCCAAACGGGCTCAGACAGATTAATCCTCTTAAATCCCACCAGATAATCTCATCGTTTTTTTTTTCTTACTTTCAGAAAACAATATGATAAATGAAAATAAAAACAAATTCCTAGAATAATTTTCTCTATCATATTGTTTTCCTACTTTTTTAATTTTTCCTTTTTTTTTATCTATTTAAGTTATCGTATCAGTTAACATCTGTTACTGAATAGGATATGTTCCCTTCTTTTCCCGCGGTAATATCCAGACCCTCATTTTTTTCCAAAACATATCGACGTGCATCTTTTTTTTAATTTCTTCTATGGACGTTTTTTTTTCCATGGATTAAAAAAAAATAATACGTATAGAAGATTTCCGCCCAAACAACCACGGTTTCAACAGAGATTAAAATTTCACCATCATGATATACATATGTATATATATATATATATATATAGGCAAAAATAAGAAAAATATCAAAAAAATTAACAATCAAACAAAATATATTCTACAATCTGGTTCGTCTAACTTGGATAGTTTTCGTGATGGGAGGCAGCTGGCTGTATAGTTGGTGCCTTGTGGGGTGTTGCCGCCAGGACCTGTTCAATATTGCTCGCAGCATTCTTGTGAAATTGCTGTCTAACTTCTTCTCCAGCCGTTTAGTTAGCGTCCAAGTTGTGCATCCATACAGCAGTATCGATACGACTGCTGCCTGGAAGAAACTGCGTTTCATTTTATCGGTCAGGTCTGATTTCCATATGATCGAAAGTCTATTGTTAGCTGTCCATGCCTTCGTTAGCCGCGTGTCTAGAAACACACAAAGATACAAAGAGAAGTCCTCCAAATAATGGCCCCAGATATCTTTGAATCTAAATAAACCACCGTCAGAACATTACATTGTGATATGATCATCAGATACAAGTTGCCATATAAACGTCAAAATAAATATAAGTCTTTTTTAAACTCCTGACTTGAACACTTACAACTAATTTGAAACATACCCCACGTACGCCTTACAGATATTTTCCAAGTGTTAATTTCACTGCAAGATGTTTACAACATAAGTTATCCTTAAATTGTGAATGCAAAAGAACTTGTATAGGAAAAATTATTTTCATTCAAAGAATGGATATGTTACGCAATCAGAACATTTTTCGTTCTTTCCTTTCGCGGTATGTCAACAATTAAAAAAAAAAAAGAAAAAGAAAACACTCCTATTCGTCACTAAAACGTGTTGTCCTGCTGATGACCTTATGTCGAATGTAGATGACTGTTCTTAAAAATGAAAATAAATTTTCGATTAAAAAAATAAAAATTTGAAATAAATGAAATTAATCAAACTGGCAATGATTGGTTGGTTGGTTGGTTGGGTTTTATGGCATATCAACATTTGTAGGTTATTTAATGCCAAATCCATTTTTAAACAAATAATCAGCTTTATTTCAAACAATTCAGTTTAGCATGAGCATACAATTTAATTGTCAATTACATTTCTTTTTCAATCTATTCATTTTATTAAATATTTCTAATTCAGCTTATTCAGTTTAGAATAAGTTCAGATTTTGTTTACTCACAGTTAAATTTCATGGATATAATGGCTATAAATAGTTTGTGGACTTCAATTGGTTATGCCCTTTACCAAAGTGGTTTCAGAAAATCCACTTTACGAACAAATCTGTTCATAGAAAAGGATTTTACTGGGCAATCAACTCGCTGTATTGTCCAAAACCTGCATTCTTCTGGTCACCCAACATTTTTTAATCAGGGATTCGATGGAAATGCTACCCTTGAAACTCCAATCAGTGGTTTTCGTCCCGGAGTAAGAAAAACAAGTAGATGATTCTGTTTCTTATGCAGTACAATGTGATTCTGCTCAAAAAGTTTCAAAATATTAGCAATGTCACCTACGACTATACCATTGTAATTAGATATGAATAAAACTGTAAAGAAATTTTAGAACTTGTTCAAGATCTTGACCCTCTACTGGTACCATAATCTACCGAATTTTGACCTCGAACATGTTAACAGAAACAGGAACCCTGTTTCCAGAAGTTTCTCAAGTGTCCCACCTCCCAATAACTTTGCAGATAAGAGCAGGAATTGTTACGGAGATGATGAATAAAAGTCCTAATACTTGGTTACAAAAATGTCCATGCCTAGTCGGCTGGGGCTGTAGAATACACCTACTGCATCTCTGCAGAGGGGAAAGACCCCCAATGAGTGTCCTGAATATGACGCAAAACAATCTGACGGTGATGCTCCAGTGATGCTGGAACTTTGGAGAATACAGAGCACCCTTTCATTACGATTGCTCCCAGGTCCACTCTGGCACGGAATGGTAGCAACTGATAGGGGCCTATCTATGGGTTAAATAGAACTAACTGTTTAAATAGAACTTAAGTAGACTTATGCTAATCTGAATTGTTTGAATTGGAAGTGATAGACTAAACGGAATAGCTTAAAATAGAAATGTTTTTGACAATTAAACTGTAAGTACATTTAAACTGCTTGCTTATGCTAAACTGAATTGTTTGAAATGAAACTGTTTTTGACATTGAAACTCTACTTACACTAAACCGAATTGTTTAATATAGAACTGTTTTGACATTTAAGTGTGTAAACAAAATCTATACTTATACTAAACTGAATTAACTGAATTAGAAATGTTTGACTAAAATGATTAGCTTGAAATAGGAATGTTTTTGGCAATTGAACTGTGTACTCATGCTAAACTGAATTGGTTAAAATAGAACTGACAAATGGATTTTGCGTTAAATAACCTACAAAAGTTGATATGCCATAAAACCCAACCAACCAAGAACAATGTTCAGTCCCCTCAGTGTGGCAGCAAAATGTTGAACGTCAAACCCTCTGCTATTCGGACACTCAACCCATAATGCTAACTAGTTTCCCTTAATCAACTCCCTTAACTAATGTATGGATGATTGGAAATTAACAATAAGTTCTGTTATGATATTCGTTTCATGAATTTTATTTGTATACGAACTGAATGTTGTTCAATTTGCACATATGCATTTTTCAATTTTTGTAATATTAAAGTAAAAAGTCTGATGGCGTTTTTTTTTTTATTCAACATTACAATTGACGTTTTATTTTAATTAAGACAGGTTTACAATTTTCCTAGTCCAAGTTGTAATAGAAGAAAGATGTTTCTTGTGCGAATTGTATTTTGATTTTCTTAAGAAGATTTTTTTTCTTTGTATTTCTACTCGGAATTTATTTTTAAAAAATCAATCTCCATGCTAAAACCTTCAATATGCTTCACTCTGTGTCGGCTTATAAAATTTAGCTGTTTTACAGCTTTTCTCAAATTTTATTTTATAACATTTCAAACAGAAATGCAAAAAAAAAAAAGAAATTCAATTATTTTTTAGAGAATAATTAAAATTATTGATTTTACTTTACTTTATTCTATCAAATGGTTGAATTATATATAATATTTGTAAGTAAATACAAAAAGAATGACTAAAATACTTTTGATCAATTTGTTTTAAGTTAAAATATTTTTCTAAGCTTTCGTGGAAGTGTCTATATTTTGTTTTTCTTTCTTAAGATTACATTTTTCAGGTGTTTACTTGTTGTCTGCTGTCAATTTGTGTTTACGGTAAATGGTATAAGCTCTTGTAGATTACACATCAATATTTCCCTTACTAACTAGATCATTGGCATAATGATTAGAGAGTTTATTAATGGCCCAGGGGATCTGGGTTCAGTCCCTGGTCGACTTATACTAAAAACTTAGAATATTGTACTTGATCCTTCCTTGCTATGAAATCAACACAATAAGGTATGGATCTAGGGTAAAGTGGCTCTATGTAGGGAAAGAAGTAGCACCCTCCCCAACTCCTCGGTATAGTAGCAATAGAAAAAAAAGACTTCAAGTCACTCTCGTCTACGGTTGACAACTTTACTTTTATATATATATATATATATATATATATATATATATATATATATATATATATATAAGTAAATTGTCGACCGTACACGAGAGTGACTTGAAGTCTTATTTTTTCTATTATATATATATATATATATATATATATATATATATATATATTGCATTTCGCATAGGACTAATAGTAGGGCAGACTAGGTTCTTCAGCCTTGGTGAGACAACTAGTCTAGGAGAAGGAAAACTCTGAATTCACACGAGTTAAACTCAGCTTAAGAATTGACTTTGTATCATACCCTCCCCGTGTGGAGGGGTGGGTATATATATATATATATATATATATATATATATATATATATATATATATATATATATTTCATAAGGAAAAACACAAACCGGTCAAATTAGGATTATAAATTTATTTCCATCCTGTTATGGGTTTTTGAAAAATCAAAAAACACGAAAAAAAATCAGGACTTCTTCAGATCTTATGGATAAAATAAACCAGAATAGACACAGGAAAGAGGGTGGGAGGGGATAGAAGAGTAATCTCCTCATTTAGCCCACTTACACTTATATATATATATATATATATATATATATATATATATATATATATATATATATATATATACTCGCAAATCTAGGGAAAATGATCTCATTAAAACCCTATTCTATCATGCATTCCTGATTTGCTCCGAGCACACCTGGGATGCTAAGCAAAAGAATATCACCGATATTTTTTCTCATGATTATCCTTTTAGGGTAATTAATGATAGTATTAAATGTATTTTTTTACATCTAGTAACAAAAAAAAGCGTAGAACACTCAAATGCCAAGATCTATGCTAAAAGTCCGAGGATTGGATCTAAAAGTCAAATTTTTCCTGAATAAATGTTATTGTTCCTCACACGTTGCTTCAATTTCAAAATAATACGCACCTGATTTCTCCTGAAATTGCGTTCCCTCATTTAATGAAAATGTTCTACCTAACCAAACCAAAAAGTTCAGTTAATTAGCGATTTAAATATCATTGTGATGTAGACCATTTTATGAAAAACATCCGGAAAGTAGAGGTGAGAATTGTTCAGCCCTTTCCCACCTCCATATATGAAATCACACAAGTACAACTATACGGGTAATCAAAGTCACATGAATCCACTATTAACGACAATTTATTGCGAATAAATATTTATGGTGATCACTGGTATAATGAGTTCTTCCTTTTCTTGCATAAAGCCCGGTAAAATACGGTTTGAACATCATGGACGCTGTTGTATTCAATACACAACGCCTGGCGTTATCAAAGCAGAGGGATCTAGCCCATATACTTGAACTATTAAGGGATTTATCATTTTAATTTCGTTGAGAATTTAGTTTTCATCTCCGCTTCTCTTATGGGATTATATCCCATGTTTGTGGAATTATTGATTACTAATGTATTCTTTTTGAAAAATCGGTTGAAAGACGCCTTTGGTTTTAGTTTTGGGCTTATTTTAGATAATACTTTTGTCAAAATTATTAATCCAACAATTTCAAAATCATAATATACATATATATATATATATATATATATATATATATATATATATATATATGTGTGTGTGTGTGTGTGTGTGTGTGTGTGTGTGTGTGTGTGTGTGTGTGTGTGTATACGTAGGCAGAAAAATATCATAGGAGTAAAGGGTAGATATGATTGGATGGGGAATGTGATCCTCTGGGAATTGTGCAAGCAGGTGATGTTTGATAGTACAGGCATATGATATATGCATGGAAAAGAAAATATCATGGAAATTGAACTTGACGTACCCGAAATTGTGTTACAATAATTTCTAATCTCATTCAAAATGCTGCTCTGCGGGCGAGTTTTTAACATATGATGACTGTATCCTCTACAGAGATGTAAGATGCTCTCTCCACAAAAAGGGGTCTTTCCCGGGTATACCATACTACCATTAGACTGATCCTAATTTTATCAGTTGTCAAAGCGAGTTTTACACAGCACTATTAACTGATACTTTTTTTAGTGAAGTCTGAGTGGCAACAAATCACCACAGTCTCCACGTCTCCTATAGATATCCGAACCGATTTTATTAGAGCTGTGGTGTTGATCTGAATTCTTCTTACAAACTCCAGCTTACCCATTATCTTTTTAGATTCTTAGTAACCGTTCCCAGATCTCCAACTGAAACTAGTATCACCGTCAGCTTCATCTTCCATTGCCTTTTCATCGTTTTTAAGCAAGATTTAGGCATTTGTCTTTCATTTTCTTTCTTTTTTTTTTCTGTGTTCCCCTGAAGCAGAAATATCTACTAGATGACAAGATCATTAATTATTGTCAATTAACTCTAGATATACAATTCTGATGTGGATTTATCATTATTGTTTTTGTTGCTAGTGGTGGTGGTAGTAATTTTTTCCTCGCGTTTGCATAGAAATCTGAGTAAATGACCAGATTATTCAAGTCTGCAGTTTTAAGTGTTATTGCTGATCTTAATATTATAGATATTAAGATTTCGATTCTTCCTCCGGTTCCTCCAGCATCCTTTCAAATCGCATCAACTCCCGTTGGTATCAAAGTCACCTTATTGTTTTACTGCATTTTCCACTCTCTGACAATTTCCAAGTATTTATCTATATTTTTACTGTCTTTTACTTTCACTCAGTGATCTGCCAGAACAGCAAAATCCTCTCGATGAGAAGGCTTTTGGCTTTTCGTGTCAATTAACATTTGGCTTTTTGGTCTGGATTTTATGATCCATTTGTATATGAAATACCTGAAAAATGGGATTGGTCTTATTAAAAAAAATGATTTGATTTTTTGAGTGAACAACATATTTTAGTATGTTTAATGTTTAATCTCTTTCACGATTCATAATAAATCCCATTTCCCACCCAGTTATCCCTCATCTTGTACACCTTTTGCATCGGTCTTCCACATTCTCTTATATAATGAGACGATTTCATCAATTTCTTCTCATAACGTACACTTGCTATACTGTTATGTATTATCAATTTACACCCTTAAATAATTTGTCTTTATGACACGATTTTCTCCATTAAAAGAGATTCATTTGATATGAAGTTCAGTTTTTTTTTGTCTTTTTTTGCATATCCAAATTTATATGTTATTTTATAACAAATCCTGTTTACACCCGCCCATATATATGAGCTCTCAAGCGAATGTAGTGATTGTGTTGCCATTAGCGTATATGCAAGGCTCTTCGTATGAATCGAGCTCTCGGTAGCCGTTAAGCGGAAATATGTTAACAATAACAATTGTGATTCATAACCGTGGTGTAATGGTTATCGTCGCAGGAATTGGGCTCGGCGACACGAGTTCAAATCCTGGACTGATTGCATTTCCCATAGCACTAATACCCTTGGGAAAGGTATGAATCCAATTATTCTCCCTCCAGCAATGGGTAAATAGTAGGACAGACTAGGTTCTTCAGTCTTGGTGAGTCAACTTGTCTAGGAGAAGGAAAACTCTGAATTCAAACCTGTTAAACTCCGCTTAAAAAAATTGACCTTGTGTCATATCCTGCCCGAGCGGAGGTGTCGGTTAAATATAAAATATGATAACCGTTTAAATGTACTTGGCTGACGCTGGATGAGTGGTAGAACTTTGGATTGGCGTTTAAGTCAACTGGGTTTCGATCCTAGCTTCGGGAATTTAGCCCGTCTAACCACACAGATGACTTCTGATAAAACGAAACAGATCTGTCTGTGGATGACTATATATATATACCTAATGGGTTTGAATAAAATTACCTAAGTTACAACTTTCCAGATCATCAGATAAAAAATTAATGTATAAAATATTTTTGATTCTGTATATAACATTAGACAACAGTTAATTTATTTTCATAAAGTTAAATATTTATCTATATGATTTTTAAGTCAGTGTTTTATCGGTAATCTAATTTTAAATGAATCAATAACAACATCGTTTGAATAAAATACTACTGTTATTTGCTCCTAGATTAATAGTTCCATGTATTCTAAAATGTAAATCATTTTAAGTATTTATCAATTGCTTGCACTGACGTATATTATTTAACATATTCTTCCTTAACAAATTGTTTAATTTGCACATAGTCAAATGGTTTCAAGCATCACTATGTGATACTAACAATTGATATTGATTTGTTGGGTTTCATAGCATATTAACCTTTGTAGGCTATTTAATAGCATATCCATTTTTATACAAATAATCAGTTCTATTTCAAACAACTCAGTTTAGCATCAGTACACACTTTAATTGTCAAAACATTTCTATTTACGCCTATTTAGTTTAGTTAAACGGTTCTAATTTAAACACTTCAGTTTAGTATAAGGATAAGTTTTGTAAACACACAGTTAAATCTCAAAACAGTTCTAAAATAAACAATTAAGTTTAGCGTAAAGACAGTTTCAATGTCAAAAACTTTTCTATTTCAAACAATTTAGCATCAAAATGTAACTACACAGTTTAATTTTCAATAACATTTGTTTCAAGCTATTCAGTTTAGTTAAAAAGTTCTAATTGAAACAATTCAGTTTAGCTTGAGTTCACAGTTTAGTTCTATTTAACCCATAGATAGGGCTCTATCAAGTGCTAACCTTCTAGTCCAGAGTGAACCTGGGAGCGATGACAATGAAGAGGTGGTCTGCATTCCGCAAAGCTCCAGCATCACTGGAACTTCACCATCAGGTTTACCCCTCTGCCGAGATGCAGTCGGTGTATTTTACAGCCCCAGTAAACTGAGCAACTAGCAATTGGATTTAAATATTATTAATCAACAATAATGATTCTTGTCAACATTAATGATTTTAGCACACATCCACATATTGCTATGCTATGACTAAGAAATCAATTAAACAATCATTTGCTTACAAACAGTTTGAATGTCAACAGTTTTCTTGCCCATTAATAGGACCCTGTCAGGTACTACCGATTCCAGTCAGAGTGAAATTGATAACAATGGAAGGGGTACTCCGTATTCCTCAAAACACCGGGGCTGGAGCTTCCCAATCAGATTCTTTAATGTCAGATACAGAACAGTCATATGGGGTTTTAACCCCTCTGCATAGATAGTGTCGTTGTATTCTACGGCCCTTGCCAACCGAACTGTAAAATGGATTCAGTTCCTTTCTTGAGATTTCACATTCTTCACCATGCCCAGATCACACCATTTACATTTTTCCTTTTTTGTCACTTGAATTATCTCTGCAGTTTTCTTTTGTCTCAGATTTGCTTTCTAGTGTTTGTTGTTCTGTTGACTCTAAAATTATTTATTTTGATATTGCAGATATAAGCTGTTGTGATTATATATATATATATATATATATATATATATATATTGTTCAGGGTGAGTGCCATCTCAGATTTTCTTGCCCTCTAGTGGCCAAAGAGAGTTTCTGCTCAAAGTTTCTGTGGGTGGGAAAATAAATATGACGAGTTTGTGTATGTGATATCACCATATTTATATAGGTATTACAATAAGTTTTGATATTACGACTTCAAATCGAGGAGTGCTCTTTCGTTCACTCTCTAGAAGTTTGTCCAGGTGTTTATTCTTTGATGAGATTTCTGCCACAGAGTTTGGATTACCAAAGTTTTCTTTTTCTTTTACATCCGATGGAAAATGTTCACATCCAATACAAACAGTCACTTGTAAATTTCCTTTTCTCCAAGAGCTCAGATTATTTCCAGAAGCGTTAGTTCTATTTCTTCAATTGTTTATCCTATTTATTGACAGTAGATTAAAATATATATAAGAAGGTTTCTAGTACCTTTTCATTTCAGTTGAATATTCTAATATCATCCAGATTATTATTATCATCATTATTATTGTTATTGTTATTATTTACTCATTAGAATTTTTCACATCAGCGTCAGCTGATGGTCTTTCACGAGAGATTGAGTGACAGCAAGTCTTCCCAAGTCTCCAGAACTCTTCTGAGTATTCTGGTCATTTACAATAATGCTGTTGTTTGGATGGTCTCCAATCGGCCGCCAAATTCCAAATCCCCCAGGCCCTTTAATAATCCTTTAGTTACAGTGTCAAAAGCACCAATCACAATTGGTATAATTGTCTCCTTCATGTTCCATAGGTTTTTCAATTCTCTAGGAAGGTCAAGGTTATCTCTCTTTTCACATTCTTTCAGTCTTATTCTGTGGTCATCCGGGACAGCAAAGTCGACAATTTTGCTGATTTTCTTTTTTCGTTGTTGATTATTATTAGGTCTGATCTTCTGGCCGAGATTAGGTGATCCGTTTGTACGACAAATTCCCATAGGAGTTTGTGTGTGTCATTTTCTAGGACAGGTGCTGGGTTGTGCATATACTATTTGTTGGCATGATCAAATTTAGATTTCTTGCACATCTCCCAGTGGAACAACTTGCTCACCTAGTTGTATCTAGCCTTGTATTCCTTCCGTGCCAATTTGCTGCATCCGCTTATTATGTGATTGATGGTTTCATCTCTGTCACCGCATAGCATACATTTGCTGTTTTGTTACGACTTATCTATCCTTGGCTTAATATGATTGGTTCTTATGGCGCTGTTTTGTGCTGACATCAGGAGAGATTCTGTTTCACTCTTAAAGATTCCTTTGTTTAGCCATGTCCAGGTTCTGTTTATTAGTCGTTTAAAACGCCCATAGAGTTGTTTTCCTTCCCATTTTGTTTCCTAGTTATTATCATTCTGTAATCTATCGTGTTGTCAGTATTGTTTCTGATGGCTGGAATCAGTGCTCGTTCGTGTTTTTCTATGTAGTCTTCGAGTCCTTGTATCGATGTGTCAACGCTGTCTTCGATGCTGGCAAGTCGTCTTTCTCCCTCTTTTCTTGGTACATATAGTCTGTCAACGTCATCTCTGGGGTATAATGCCTTATGAATGGTCATTAGTTTTCTAGTTCTTTGGTCCATTTTTCAAAGTTCATCTCTGGTCCGCTTGAGAAAGGGTCCCGAGTATCTAACGAGGATACAGCCCAAGTATTTATTCATTTGATAAGCTCTCTGCTAGAAAGCTTTGTCTCGAGTAGTTTTCTAGTTCTCCTGTGATATAATTTTTGAATTTTGTCTTTCATTTCAACTTGTTGATAGTGTCAGACTCCAAGATTCCTAACTATTTGTAGATTTCGTTTTCTGCGAGTGTTCTGATCTTGTCTTGATTTGGTAGTTCTATTTGTCAGTTTGATGTCGTTTGCCACTTTTCATGACGAGCAGGGCGCATTTGTCAATGCCAAACTCCATTCCTATATCTTGACTGAATATTCTAACAGTGTGTAATTTGGTTTCCAGTTCTTTTTCATTTTTTTGCAAACAGTTTTATGTCACTCATGTACATTTGGTGGTTGATCTTTTCTTGCAATCTACTAAGTTTGTATCCGGCTGTATATTTTCTGAGTATGTGGTTTAGTGGAATCATTCCAATTATAAATAGTAGGTGTTACAGTGCATCTCGCAGGAAAATACTTCTTTGGATCTTTGTTTCTGCCAGGCTTTTTCTTCCTGCTGTTATTTCAACTCTCCAGTTTTTCATGGTTTTTTCGATGAACTTTATAACTTCGTGTGATATTTTGTGCATTTTGAAACAGTTTATTATCCAGCTTTGCGGAACCATATCATATGCTTTTTTGTTGTCTATCCAGACCATAGCTAGATTTTTTCGTCTGTTTCTCCTTTCATTTAGGATTTGTTGATCTATGTAGAGTAACTCTGCTGCACTTCTGGATCCTTTGCTGCATCGTTTGTTCGTCAGGACTGGTTAACGAGTAGTATAGCTCTTCCCTTATTTGTGCTGTTAATATTTTCCTCATAATCAGATTCTGTTTCTCTCTTAAAGTTTCTTTTTCTTAGCCACGTCCAGTTTTTGTCTTGTGAGATGTTGTTTATTAGTCGTTTAAAACGCCCATGGAGTTGTTTTCCTTCTTTTTTTTTGTTACCTAGTTATTTTCATTCTGTTGTCCAACGTGTGCAAGTGAGTTTTTCCCTAAGTGTTTGATGATGGTCTTTCCTGTACTCTTCGGAATATTCTGGCCAATCACATGATTGCTGTAGTTTGGATGGTCTCGATCCCTTCTCCAATTTCAAATTCTTCATGTTGAGTTTTAAAGCCTTTGACAACTACTCGGATAAAGCAGATTTCATGAGCTTTTATCAAGATAGCACAATCTCTTCATTAACTGGTAACACTATAAAATCTGTTGATCAGTTCCTATATCTCATTAGTTATACGTCATCTAGTGAAAGTAATTTTAACATACGTGAAGTTAAGGCATGACTTGCTATTGATAGATTAGCAACAATACAGAAATCTCATATCTATGATAAAAAAAAAATTATTCCAAGTTGTAGCCGTATCAGTTGTATTGCAAGGTTTCATCATTTAGAATTTAACGAAACGTCTGGATAAAAAGCTTGATTAGAATGATAGAGGCGTGCTGAATACCGTTTTGAGCAAATCCTGGAACTACCACTGTAAAAACAACAGAAGCACTGCCTCTTACGTCTTCTCTCACAAACAATCTAAATAAGACGATCAAAACAGGCTGGAAAAGTATTGACGCACTTATAAGCGACTTTCTCTTATGGACTCCTTCATAGTATTCGCTGAGCAGCAAAAACTTACATATATCAGCTTTTTGAGGACACTGAATGCTGTCTTGAGAATTTGCTATGAACGATTGGCAATGTTGAAGAATAGAAAGAGTCAAAAGACCATGTTAGTTCACTCTTTGCGTGTTTCTCGATAGTTTTACGTGGTTGTCTTTCATTGAAGTCAGAGTCTTCTAATGGTTCCGGTAGTCTTCTCTATATTATAGCTTGTCTTATCATAGTATTACTTTGGATGGCCTAGATTCTTGGAGATTTTCTTTCTCAGATTTCTAATTGCTAAGCAACTTTTTATACCTATGAAAAGAGTTCCAAGAGCAACAACTACGATTGGTATCAACATCATCCTCAGTTTCTGTTTTTACATTTTTATTTCTCCTTCAGAGGTCTGCTTAAAAGAAAAAATACACAAAATGACAAGTTATTTGATTTTTCATGTTCTTTGGCCATTGATCTCGTCTTCTGGTTGGATTTAGACAATCCGTTTGCATCTCAAAATCAGATAAAATTCTATGTGGCTTCTCTAGTGCATATACGATTTGTTAGTTTGGTCAAATTTGAATATCCTGGACAATTTACTATTGATTGTCTTTCTCTCAGGGTGATTCGTCTTGTATTCCTTTAGTGCAAGTTTGCTGTAGTCACTTATTATGTAATTAACCGCTTCATCTCTCTCTACAATCTACATCTGATATTCAATCATATATTACAAATTTTTGACTTCATATGATTGGCCCTTATGTCATTAATAAAATTATTCATTGTCTCTATTGTTATTTTATTCTTTTATAGTTTTCACGCAAGCGTTAGAAAATGGTATCTTACTGGAGTTTGAGTGACAACAAGTCTCTTCAAATCTCCATGAATTTTTCTCTGTATTCTGGCCGATCTCCGCAATGCTGTAGTTTGGATGGATTGTATTCCTTCTCTCATTTACAAGTCCTCCAGTTCCTTTACCAATACTTATGTGATTGTACCAAGAGCATCAATCATTATTGGTATTACCGTCACCACAGTTTTTTCATTTCCCTCGGGTACTGTATTTATCTCCCTTTTCACCTTCCTTCAGTTTCATCCTGAGGTCAGCCTGAACGGCAAGAGCCACCATTCGGCAGATTCACTTTTTTGCTTGTTTGCTATTACTAGGTTTGGTCGTCTGGCGAAGATTAAGTGATCTGTTTTTATCTCAAAATATCAGAAAACTTTGTGCGTGTCTCATGTTCCTGATGAATTCTAAGTTGTGGATACACCATTTGTGCGTATGGTTAAATTGAAACTTCTGGCACAATTTCCTGTGGATCACCTTCTCCACCCACTCGTGTTTAGTTTTATATTCACTGCTCTAATTTACTGCATTCCTTTTCATGTGATCAATCGTTTCGTCACAATCACTACATAATCTACACCTGTTATTTTGTTGCGTCTTGTCTATTATTGTTCTGATATGTTCTATATAGCATTGTTTTGTCCTGCTATCAAAAGAGATTCTGTTTCTCTCTAAAAGTTTCCATATCTTAGCCACACCGAAGTCATCTTGTGTGAGATTTGTCACTTGAAATTTTCATATTATTGCTGCTATTGCTGCTTCTTCTTCTACTATTATTGTTCCTTTTTCTATTTTATAGGAATAATTTCTTGAAACCGCACAATCGTCAATAATAGGGGATATTGATAATATTCAAATGTAGCTGGAATTGTTTCTCATCGATTAACTAGTTCATTGAAACAATATTCAACTTGAAAAATTATTGATTAGGCATTAAGTTACTCGACAAGATTTGATATATAAATATCGAACCAAACAACCAACCAACCAACCAACCAAATTTATAAAAGTCATTCGTCCTATTTCTAAATTCCAGTTAATAAACGCGTGCTTGATATAACTTTAAACTGCATCTGGTGGTAAGGTTGCAGCTGAGGAAAGTGAGAAATAACATTTTCGATATCGTGGCTTCATACAAATGCCTTGAGCAAAGACATGAATTAATCTCCTCCTCCTAGCTATGGATAAAGAGTAGGACAGAATTCCTTGGCTTTTGTAAGTCAACTGGTCTCGAAAGAAAAAAAACTATTTTTAAACTAGGAGTACTTCGCTTTAAAACTGACTTTTTAAAGTATCCTTCTCGAGGTGGATTATACACGACGTACTACTATTGGCTCCTACACAAGGATTCACCAGTGCCGGTTGAGGAGTAAAAAACTTTTTTTAATAATTAGTTATCTCACTTCCCACTTAGTTTTAGTGGTAGTGATGGCAGTCATTAAAACAAAAAAGAAGGAAGGAAGAAAGATTAAATGACAGGAAAATAAAAGTGACGCTTGACACTTCCCGTGACCCTTAAAAGATAGAGTAAGTGAGGAGAGATATGTATATAAAGAATAAATAAATGCAGGAGACTTGAGATTGTTTAGAGTCACCAGCGGAATCTCATTTCAAAGAAATCATCTTTCAGAATATATACAAAAATTCAAGGTTGCTGTAATGGATATAAAATAGTGTTTTTCAAGTTTCAAAAATCCAGATTTCCTAATGAATACATATATATATATATATATATATATATATATATATATATATATATATATATATATATATATATATTTAAAGAAAAAAACAAAGACCGGTTAATTTTTTCTTTAAAGAAATATTGCTCTGTAAAAAATTACATTGAGCTCTCCACCAGGAAAATTTAAATGTTCAGCTCCTGAATGATTTTCTTGTCCTAAAGGAATTACTCCCAACTCTGGTTTAACTGGACAGAATAATACAATATATATATATATATATATATATATATATATATATATATATATATATATATATGTATATGTGTGTGTGTGTGTGTGTGTGTGTGTGTGTGTGTGTCGGTCAAATACAAAAATTGTACTAAATTTATGACTGCATCGTCAGTCATGAGTTTTATTCAAATTACTGGTAGAGACGATACATATACTACTATAAAATGATTTTAAATTAGGATAATACCACAAGAAAATAAAAAAAAAAGATTTGAAGATAAATGGATATCATATGAAAAAAAATCCGAAAAGGATATATCAAATTAAATAACAAAATAGTTAAAATTTAATGAAAAATAAGCAATAATCAAATACTGACAGAAATTTCAAATATTATTAATAGAAATAATTTAATGACGTTTAGGAATTGACTTATGTGAACAAAAAAAATGTTAAATTATTTTTCAATTTTGAAATATCTTAAAATATTAACAAATCTTTTCACTATCTGTTCAAATCAATTTATCAACCTATCGTTCTATTTTCATAAAAGTGAAAGTTCACTCCAACGTGCTTTTAGCCGAGTATAATCCGTCTCGAAATTTAAGCTTGAAAAGAATCTTCCCTGAGGATGACTCAAAGCAGAAATAGAATTAATTTACAAAATCTTATGTTAGGGGACTACCCGATATGTGATAGATAACACACTGGAATGTGATATCGTAATAAACAAGTTCGAATTGCTATCGCACTTGTATGTTCATTTTCAATTTACTATTCTTGGTAAATGTATGAGTTCCTTTATCTCCACTGCCAAGTCTATGTTAAATGTATGGGGGTTATTATATACCCCGAAAAGCCCGGTTTATTCCTACGTTTTTGTAAAAGAATAAACCGTACTCAGCCAGCAGTTTGCCCCGTCAGCTGGGGCTGTAGAATACACTGACTGCACCTCTGAAGAGGGGTAAGACCCCCCTCAACGAGTGTCCTGGATATGACACTAAACAATCTGATGGTGAGGTCCAGCGAGTCTGCTGTGGGGCTCTTTTTTATAATGGACGTCACGTGACCCCAAGGGGCTGCTGCTGATCGGTGAAACAGGATCACCAGTTCCTTACCAAAATTTCTACAAATGATATCATTACTGTTATTCAACAAGGATGGATTCTGTTATAAAATAACCTATGAAGATTGATATACCATTAATATAAGAAACTAAACAAACCCGAGGGGGTGTCCTCGTGGTTAAAGCGATGGACTGCGGAATCGTAGTACGCGAGTTCGTACTCCAGTCGCGCTGTTACGTTCACTTTCGGGCAAATACCCTTGGAAAAGGTATGAACTCCCTTATCCTCCCAGCTATGGGGGAAATAGTACCACTACTGTTCTTCTAGGAGAATAGCTTTGGCATTAAATAACCTACAAAGGTTGATATGCCATTAAACAAAGAAACCAAACTAAACCAACGTGAATATTATCTGCGAATTTTGATCTTTTTAAAAACTTTTCATTCCGAGACACTGGAAAGTGTGGACGCAATAAAACCAGCAAATCCTACCCAAGCCGGCCAGAGATTTACTTGGTCAAAAACGTGGTGCGATAGACAACAACTATGGAAGGCAGTAATTACTGGGAATACGGTTACAAGACTCATCATTCCTATCCGAGGTCACGGTAAAAATCACCTGAAGAAGGCCAGAGGTGAAATTTGGCCGAAACGTAGTGAAAGAAGAAACAACACACACACACAAAAAAGAAATAAATAAATAGAATAAAACTACCAAGATGAGGACAAAAAGTCCGGAAAAAATAAAAATTAATTCTCAAATTAAGAACCCTCATCTAAAAAAAAATGATCCAATTAAAGGCAATTACAAAACCAGCAACGTTTTAATATTATTGCATATGCAATTTGAATCTCGTTCCATTTTTGCTGACGGTTTCTTTATTTAATGGCATATCTAACAATTTTGTTTTCAGAAACATCGCAAATATTTCTTTTTGGTCACGCACACATAGAGGTATATATATATATATATATATATATATATATATATATATATATATATATATATATCATCATTATCATCATCAAGCTTTGCAGATAACATGGAGCCCATCGAATCTTACACCCCATCAATCCTTATTGCTTATGGCTTCTGACTATTGTTCAAGCCGGCACTTGGTGTTCCTGCTGAAATAATTTATGGAACTTTTTGTTGATTGGTCGGCGACTGAGTTTCCATATGTTGGAGTTCATAAAAAAATGTTACCTATAAGTTCATACTTATGCCGTCAACAGTGCTCAGCAGGTTCTGTTCACCTTCCTAGGAAGGTTTGTGAGATGGATGGCAGGTAGCTGATATCACGGTTATCGTAAATTTTTGGGTAGTATTATTATATTAGCACATTAAGTCAATTAAAAATTAAAAAAAAGCAAAAAGAATAAAATGAAATAAGCAAAACCTACGATAAAAGTAAAAGGATGGGAATTACAGCAAAATGACTATACGAAAGTAGTTTTTTTTAAAAAAGGGATAATGCACTATCGTAGGAAGTTAGGAAAATCTTTTTAAGAAATAAAAAATAAAAAGTAAGAATAAAAGAGAAAAGGAGAAATGTAAATTAAAGGACAATAGAAATAATTAACAAAAAAGAAAAAGAAAAAGAAGAGACAATTGTAGATAAACGACTGGGATAAATAGATAGATAGATAGATAGATAGATAATATGAACCGACTGAAATCGAGAGTGGCATAGATAGATGGACAGATAGATATAAGTAGACATAGATAAATGAAGAATAAATAAAGGATTGTAATCCGACAATATGTAGAAAAACTGATAACAACGATCCAAGTGGAAGGTTTTTTTTTGTATTTCACATTCCTAAACATCCATCGTCAACTCAAAATTGTTAATATCACCCCTCATGGTCCTGATGATGGTTCAGCAGAACCGAAACGCTATAGTGTTGACCTCACAATAAATCATTCCTTCCACTTGGATCGTTCTTATCAGTTTTTCTACATAGATAAATATATGGATATATATGAGTAGAGATAGATAGATAGATAGATAGATAGATGGGAAGACAAGAAAAAGATTTAAAATCTTAGTAATGGTACTTGATGACGAATTGCTTAACACTGAGCATTATAAGGTACGGATCAAGGGTAAAGTGTAGCAATCTAGAGAATGGAGTAGCGCCCGCCCCTACACTTCAGTGTTGTATCTATTGAAAAAAAGGCGCCTTCGGGACACCCATGATTA